>VDFB02090813.1:44485-402975 GCA_007258455.2 Sequoia sempervirens
AAAAAGTGAGAGAAGTCCATGCCACTTTATTATCTTTGAAAGGGGTTTGAATTGAAATATTTTTGATTAATTAAAGACCAATTTACAAAAAAATCCATTTGTACCATGATTTTAATGTATCTATTGATTAATAAATACACTAACAATCCATTTATATTAAGAAACATAGCATCCTTTTCTTCTGCCCTTTGGATCAAAGGTGTTTAAAAAAAATTTCTATCCTTGTGACCCAACTCACCCCTTTTTGACCCTAACTTGGTAGAATGTAAGATCAAGGTAAGACAAGTTGGGTGTTGGGCCAGGTCATGGGGATACCCCTGACTCAACAAAAAAGAGAGAGAGAGAGAAGTCCATAGCTTTTTATTATTTTTGAAAGGGGTTTGGATTGAAATATTTTGATTAATTGGAGGTCAATTTACAAAAAAATTATAATGTGATTTTAGTGTACTTATTGATTGATACACCAACAATCCATTCGTATTAACATAACATCCTCCTCTGCCCTTTGGATCAAACACACTTTATTTTTTTTCTATTCCTATGGTCTAGCTGACCCCTTTCCAACCCCAACTTGGCAAAATGTAAGACCAAGGTAAGGTGGGTTGACATTGGGCTACGTCGTAGGGATATCCATGAGTTAAAAAAAAAGGAGTTCATACTTTTTAACGTATTTAAAAGGGGTTTGGATTGGAATATTTTTATTAATTGGAGGGATTTTAGTGTACTTGTTAATTGATACACCAACAATCCATTCATATTAACATAGCATCCTCCTCTGGCCTTTGGATCAAAAGCGCTTTAATTTTTTTTCTATTCCTATGACCTAGCTCACCCCTTTTCGACCCCAATTTGGCAGAATGTAAGACCAAGGTAAGGCGGGTTAGTGTTGCGCTGGGTCGCAAGGATAGCCATGAGTCAACAAATTAAAAAAACAAAAGTTCATACCTTTTATCATTCTTAAAAGGGGTTTGGATTGAAATATTTTGATTAATTGGAGACCAATTTACAAAAAAATCATGTGACTTTAGTGTACCTGTTGATTGATACACCAACAATCCATTTTTATTAAGTTACATAACATCCATTTCCTTTGCTCTTTGGATCAAAGGTTCCTTACAAGAATTTCTATCCTTGTGACTCAACTCACCCCTTTTTGACCCCAATTTGGCAGAATGTAAGACCAAGGTAAGAAAAGTTGGGTGTTGGGATAAGTCACAAGGATACAAAAACTAAGAGAGAGAAGTCCATACCTTTTTATTATCTTTGAAAGGGGTTTGGATTGAAATATTTTGATTAATTGGAAGCTAATTTACAAAAAAATCATAATGTGATTTTAGTGTACCTGTTGATTGATACAACAACAATCCATATGTATTAAGTAACATATCATCCTCCAATGCCCTTTGGATCAAAGGTGCATTAGAAAAATTTCTATTCCTATGACCCATCTCACCCCTTTCTGACCCCAACTTGGTAGAATCTAAGACCAAGGTAAGGCGGGTTGGGTATTGGGTGGGCCGCATGGATACCCCTGAGTCAACAAAAGAAAATAGTTCATACATTTTTATTGTCTTTGAAAGGGATTTCGATTGGAATATTTTGATTAATTAGAGGCCAATATACAAAATAATCATAATGTGATTTTAATGTATTACACCAACAATTCATTTGTATTAAGTAACATAGCATCCTTCTCCTCTGTTCTTTGGATCAAATGTGCTTTAGAAGAATTTTTATCCTCCATGACATTTGCATAACACTATTACAAAGGGGAAGATATGTGTATTATAAAATCAACTCAAAACTAATGAAAGATAAGTAAAACCAAGGAATTTTTTGTCATAGGATTGAAATCTAGAAACCATGGCTTCACCAATAAATTTTCTATTTGTTATCCATCCATTTCCATTTCTTTCCTCCATTCCATCTTTTATTTGTCTGTTGTCATTTCTTCATTTCCTTTTATTTGTCCATTCTATTCTTCTCTTTGTCGTCCTCAATTTTCATTTCTTGTTATTTCTAAGATTCAGGATACATTTCATTGTAGGTCATATAATTTTCATTTACTTGTTCACATGGGGTGCAAGTAGAGAGATTTATGATTTGGACATATTCTCGAAGACTATGTATTTGTAGTGTAATATTTATTAATGAGATAATACATTGTGTGGATAGTTTTGGAGGCTTGGTTTTTCCCTCGTGCAGATTTTTCTACAATATATCAGATTATGTCATCTTATTGTATGTTTGTCTATTCTTTTGCATATTTTTCACTCATGAAGTTTTGTGGAAATATTTTTATATTGGTGCAAAGTTTTCTTCCTTTGGTATCAAAGCCTAGGTGTTAGGTTGTGGGCGGAGATCACCTCGATTTTTTAACGCTTGGAAGGATTAGATTTTTGTGCACAATTAATTCCATGGATTTGTAAGAAAATAATAAAAGCATTTTATAAATAGTTATATATGGATTTGTAAAAATAATTCTATACAGTTGCAAAAAAAATTATAAGATTATATTTAGTGATGATTTTTTTTTCAAATTATGCCTTTTCTAACTAAAGGATTTTGGGGACTAGGCCTTGGCCAGATGACCAACTAAACGAGTGTTGAATATCCAAGATACTGAGAGGGGGGGTGAATTAGTATCTTCTTAAACTTTTTGAACAAATACCATCCAATTAATCCAATGCATATAATAGCAAAGATAAATAAGAGCATTAATATAACATGAAATCACAAAACACATGAACATCAGGATTTTTACGTGGAAAACCCAAAATGGGAAAAACCACAGTGAGTGTTAGCTCACAATATAGTATAACCAGTTATAAGATATTACAAAAATGGGGTGGCTCACTGCCAAGACTCACTGTCCAAAATTAGAGGCTCACTGCCTACAAAATTATAATGACAACATGGCTTATAACCAGAAAATGAACTGATAATGTACACCTAACAAGTGTTGATTCAGTTCCAATGAAGCTCAGTAAACTAACTTGACACACTTCATCATATTCACACTTCTTTACATTCACATTCACTACTCCATCATCTATATATCAATCTTCAAAAAACTGTCCAATATATATACTCTATCCATTCGCAAGCATCAATTAGGTCAGCCTAATTAGATGCAACTCTTATTCATCAAAAACACCAACTGTCAGCTTTAGGCTTTCACAAAATCTTTCCCAAAATAATTCAAACACTCAACATGCTACATCATGTCGGCATGGACCTAAGATAGGTCACACATATATCCACAAAACAAAGTTAATTCACCATTACATCATCTATCCATTAGGTCGACCAAAGATAGACCTAATAACAAAATTGAAATTAATAGAATAAATCCGATACACCATATGAGCATCTGAATACGTGATATTTTGAATGTACGTGCTCCCAACATCCATGCACCATCTTCCAAAACCGCAAGCAACAATAATCAACATCAAACAATTGCAGACCAAAATACCAGAGGATGTAAGCTTCATACTGGTTCAGATACCAGTCCAGAATATCAGATTAAATTAAACTTGCAGTTGCAACTCATATAACATGGTGACATTAATGACAACACAAAACAAAAAAAATGAGATGTTCTTCATTCTTCCAACAATCTCCCCCTCTGTCGTTGATGGCAACATGTGCCCAAAAAAGAAAATTTACAAAACCTCTTATGTACAACACTTCTCCCCCTATCATTCTTCACTCCCCCTTTGGCATCAAGGACAAAGGGCAACACAATAGAAAACATGAAAACAAGAGAAAACAAACATTAACCAGAGGATGGCGAGCCTTGAAGCTCCTTAAGAATACCTTGCCATGCAGATTTACCATTCTCCCAACTTTTCTTTGCAACAATCAACATCTTGTTCAAGGATTCCAAATCCATCAGAATTTCTTCTGCTTCATTTGGAGTACTAGGGGTCAAATTTATCTTTTCAAGTTTCTCTATACTTGCCATGGCATTGGCAACCGGGGTGTACTCCATTCTCACAAGATCACCTAACTGACCAAATTTCATGATGATTTCTTCCTTTTGCTTCTGTAAAATAAATAATTTATCTCTATGAGCTAAGATAACATTCCAAGTTGATTTGTCTCTATCCTTGGATGCGTTGTAGTTATCGGAGATAGTAGTCAACTGGGACTCAATGGAGTCCATAACATTTTTAATGCTCTAAGTGGCATCTGACCACTTCAAACAAAAAGAAAAAAAGTATTAGCTTCAGTCTCACAGATTTGCATAGATTTCAGATTTTTCTCAACATTAGTGCGTGCCAAAGTACACTTGTCATACAATGCCAATAACCTTTTCTCTGCCAGCTTCTCCTCAACCTTTTGTTTAGTCTTCTCTCCAAGATCAGAGGCATATTCCTTAAAGGAGTCTAATAACAATCTCATATTTTCTACTGGAGTGAGAGATGTATCAATTGATGTACCAGGTGTTATCTCCTGCAATGCCTTAAGAGCATCTTCAATCATTTCTATTACTTTCTGGTGTCTCTAGAATCTCCCTGCTACCAGATGCATGCATTACATCTCCTAATACCATCTTATGCACAAGAGAAATTTTATCTAAGTCCACGTAGCCTTGACTCATATGAAGTTGTAAAAGCTCTGGAGGAATCACCAACTAGAATCTATTTTTCTTGGATAGGGAGCCCTTCAACACATCATCACCGAAGGAGGATTCTCTGGGAGATCTTTGAGATTCTACAACTTGCTTTAGACTTGCTTCATTCTTCCTAGATTCCTCATTTTTTTCTTCTTCCTTATCTTTCTCTTCTTCTTTCTCCTTTTCTTCTTCTTTTCCCTTTTTATCTTCATCCTCGTCATCATCCCTATTTCCTTCATTTTCATCTTCATCTTTCTCTTCCTCAGCATTATCATTTCCATCATTATCCTTTTCACCTTTAGTGTGCTTCGAAGGAGCATCATCATACTTTTCAGGCTCAACTTCACCTTCATTCTACTTCTCTATTTCCGGAGGATCATTTTCCACACTTGCATCATTCTCAACACCAATGTCTTTAGAAATACCTCCATCATCTGTACCAGGAGGAATACCTTCCTGAACATTTTCAGCAAAAACATCTTCATCGGTCTTAAGCATACCATATTTCTCTGCTGTATCCCGAATCATTTCTGCAATTTCCTTCTTAATCTTCTTTATTTGCTTTTTATCCCTAGTCATTAGAATATTAACCCTTTTCTTCATCTAGAACATGTCTGCAGATATATTTTTCAGAGTTTCTAGATCATCTGGGGTCAAAGAAGACCCAATTTTATCGAATGCATTATTCTTGATTTTCTCTTCAAGTTCAACAACCTTTGATCTCCTTTTCATCATGGTTGCCCACATATTCTTAGCTACATCTTTCTTTACATCATCCCACTTAATGTCCAAGACGATAACATATTGAATGAAAGCTAAAATTAATGTTTTCTTATCCTCTTTTCCAACATTATCATAATATTTTGTTGTAGGCTTCATCATGTTTTCAAAATGTAATAAAGTATTGAGAGTTGCCTCTAATTTGAAACGGGGGTCGGGACTTACCGAAATGCCCTTTTGTTCTCCCTAGTCCAGGGAGGCTTCTTCAGACACCTTTGTTTTCTTCAACTCCAGTTTGGTGTGAGCATGAACACCAAACTCCTGTTCTTCCTCTTCATCAAAAGATGACAAAACATGCACTCTCTTAGAACCAATACCAGCTTCCTTAGAAGCACCTTCATCAGAGGATAAACTTCCTCTTCTTTTCCTTACCAATTTTGTAGTAGGATCCTCTTCCTCTTCATCTTGATCATCTGTAACACTAAGGTTTTTCTCCCTTGTAGATTTTTCTTTCTTTCCTCTTTTCCCAGGGGCCATTGGAGGAGTTTCTTTCCTTTTCCTAGATCTAGTAGTAGGTATGGAGGAAATCAGGCCTTTACCTTTATCAACAGTACTAGGTTCAACTTTTACTATAGGAGCTATGTAGTACCTCTCCATTTTGCTTATGTTTATGACAGTATGTTTTTCACTTTGATAGACCCTGATACCTTGTTTTGATGTATTTGATCACTGACTGTAGAGTGATGGTGGATTTATTTTATGATGTGATGATACACTGCTTGATGGTGATTATTTTTGACATGATTTATGTTAGCATAGATGTTTACTTCAGATGTTACTGCTATATAAATGCTTATGGTAGATTAATTGTTATTTATTTTGTCAGTTTGATGTGATATTGTATTGGTGAGGAGAACAAAGTTACATCACTCGCTTGCGAGTGCCCTGTGATTTCCGCGATTGAGGAGAAAATTGCGGAAAACACAGTGCACTCACAAGCGAGTGATGTAACTCCGTTCTCCTCACCAATACAATATCACATCAAACTAACAATAAATAACAATTAATCTACCATAAACATATATATAGCAGTAACATCTGAAGTAAACATCTATGCTAACATAAAGCATGTCAGAAATAATCACCATCAAACAGTGTATCATCACATCATAAAATAAATCCACCATCGCTCTACAGTCAGCGATCAAATACATCAAAACAAGGTATCAGGGTCTATCGAAGTGAAAAACATATTGTCAGAAACATAAGCAAAATGGAGGGGTACTACATCCTCCCCCTTAAGATAAGGCTTACTCCAGGAAGCCTGCAAACAGAAAATAGATAACACACACATCTAGAATATGTCCTCCCAAGAAATAGAAGACTCGCCACTAGGATCCTACTGGATCTGTACCCGGTCAACGTCTCGACCCCTGAGGATCAACTCCTGACGTTGAAGGACGTGCATGGTTTCCAAAGAACGATGCTAGTCCTCCACCAGAAACCTCTCCAATTGCACCTTGGTGCTCGACCTGGTGGTTATCCATCGCAGTAATCACCCTATGCGATCTACCTGCATCTCCTACTGTCGACTCTGAAGCCTCCGGTCTCTAACTAAACCCAGAAGTGCCCTTCTGAGGACACTGATGAGCAATGTGACCCTGTTGACTACAAGTAAAACATTCCATACTCCTTCTGAATCCTCTATCACCTGGAGGTACACTAGACCATGGAAAACTACCTCCACTAACTGCAGACTGAGAACTCTGAGCAGGCTGATCAAAACGATCACGTTGAACTCGCTGCCAACTCTGATCTCTCTCATTCTGAAACCAACCACCATCATGTTGAGACCGAAAACTGTTACCCTGCTGAGGCTGAGTATTCTTATTCTTCTGTGGATTACGCTGTTGCTGTTGTCCACCCTTAACGGGTGTCTGTTGGTTCCTAGAGGAACCTCCTATTTGTATACGACCACCTCGTGGACCAAAACCTGCTATAGGTGCACTACCTATCTGGACACCTGTATGTCCACCCAATGCTAGAGTCAGATTCTCCTCCACAATACGCGCTTTCTCAATTGCAACCGCCATAGTCTTTAGTTCGAAGACTCTAACTCCTCCACTAATACGGGCGTTCAAACCCCTGATAAAATGCTGCACCAACATCACCTCATCATCTCCAATTCCTGCATATTGTTTGAGCTCATAAAATTTGTGCTCATACTGCTCAACAGATAAAGTCATCTGATGTAAATTATGAAACTCATTAGCTCATCCTTGCCTCCAATGCTCAGATAAGAAACATGCTCTAAATCTTTCTAAGAACATTTCCCAAGAAACTGACCCAATCTCCAAATGGAGCTTTTGCTCTTCCAAACGTCACCAAGTAGAGGCAAAACCTCTCAGATGCATGATGGCGCATCTAGCTCGGGTATTGCTACCATATGGGTGCATAGCAAAACATCTTCCTAAGTCTAATAACCAGGTCTCTACTTCCAGACTACCACCTGTGCCATCAAATGTAGGAGGGCGTGCCCTCAACAAATCTCTCATATGTCTTGCAACTATGGCATCCTGCTCTGCAGTACTAACAATCCTCCTAGGAGATCTATCACGTTCCCTAACCACCTCCTGATCAACTTCCTGCCTCAGGCCAAGTCTGGCAAGTACCTCTTCTAATAAGGGACGCAATTGTGCTCCCTCAACCTCTGGCTGAATCGGAATCCGTTCCCCACTTGTCTGTTCCAACTGAGGACCCAACTATTTGACATGCTCGCTCTCATGGGGGCTTTGAGGGGGAGTAACCTGGGGACTCGACCCACGATCTCCACCTCAACCTCGACCACAACCTCTAGCACGACGTCTAGGCATGATCCTACACATAAAAAAAAAAACAAGTCTCAGATACAAAACAGACAAGGCTAACATAAACCAATACTACCTAGTCTAACATCTAGGTCAACCTAATGGGTTCACATCTACCCAGAGCATCCAGTGTTAGAACCTTTGCTCTGATACCAATCTGTAATGCCCCGTCTCGTAACCTAAAGAAAGTTGCATTGACTACGATAGTGTAATAATTTTTTTAAAAAAGATAAACATGAACTTCACTAGTGCAAACATTCCTAAAGATACACGACGACACACTACATGTAAATCCCATAGATGACAAAGGTAATTAACATAGCACGTGTTTGATTCTCATAAACTTAAGAGCATACATTCATTAATAAATAAATTACATCATTGGAGGTATAAAGAAAAAATATGATTCTTTCTTACATTGCATTTATAATAACATTTACAATACTCATCCAAATGAGGTAGGTCATATAAAAGTGTACAATTACATGTTACAAAAGTTCTTCCTGATTACAATTGAGGAGTGATACATGAATAAAGTTTCCACTGATACAAATAATAAAGTATTCTTTCACACACGAGCTCTCCATCCAAGAAGTACTCGTCGCCACGAACAAGAACTGGGGACCCAACAGTGTAAGGTGCATGTTCCACCCAACCATGTGGTACCCGAAGTCCCACCCTCGTGCTAGGAGATAGTAAAAAGGTTCCCTAGACATAGCCTACAATCCCTAGAAATAGGTGAAACCAAAGACGAAACTATACAAGTTCTAACTTAATGGTTACATTGCTTCCAGAACTGAATGACCAAATACTCTAAGTTCACAAAGATACTGCTATTATAGGTGGAGTGTCATCACAATGTTGCAATGGTTACCCAGGTGTTTCTTCTTAGGTTCCGACCCCCATCTTGGGTTACCCTGGTAACCTCTTACGAAACCCGACCACACATGCAATCTGTTGCGGAATCGAATATCTTTCATAATGACTAGATACTGATTTTTCCATTCCAGGCCTTCTCGACTCATTCCCAAGTCTGAACTAGCCCTTGAGTCGATGAGTGAGGCATAATTAATCCAGTTAAATATTTTAAACTACCTAATGTGTTAATTTAGTTTTCACTGATTAACTAACTCTACATGAGTTACCCAGGCACCACTTTGTGTGCCGACCCTCATAAAGAGTCACTCCCCTAGTAATAACACAAGGAAACTATTCCACTAACTATCGTAGACATGGTGCACATATACCAACAAGTAACAACTTAACACAATAGACATCATAACTTGTTCATAGAACCAGGTGTCTAATCCGGATAAAATTATGTGCACTACCCTAGTTTGTTCAAAATATAGAATCAACATAAAAACAACCCCCTTTCAAGAAAATTACATCTAAAAGACTTATATTCTCAATTAATCCCATTTTGTCCCAACAATCATGATCAGAAAAATACACAAATTTAAATGCAATTCGTACAATTATTTAACTAACACTAGGATTTACTAAATCCATTTGTCATCTCAAACAATCATGATACTACTTGAACCAAAATATACTATCTTAGTACAATTTCTTTTTCAACATATAATGCATTAGAATCTATTTGTTTACTACAATTTCCCAATAATAATTAAATAGTTATCATCCTCCTCTACAAAACATTTTAATATAAAAACAACTCATTTCACTCTTTTATTAAAAGATCATACATTTAGAATGTATATATGCAATTTGTAACGCCCCGCCACACAACCCTAGGGGAAGTTGCAATTAACTATTCAAATGCAACAATTTTTTTTTTTTGCTTAAGTACAATTAACATGCAAATTCACTACCCAATTGCCAACAACCCCTAAGGTTATGAGACTGAGTTTACTTAGAAACCCAAACAAAAAACATGAATTGAAACATAACATTTAATTACTTAAATAATTGAGAACACATACATTCCATACAAGGTGAATTACATCAAAAATAATAAATACCACATGATTTTAAATATCAATAATAATTTAACAATAAGATTACAACACTCATTCCCCGAATGAGATAAATCCGATAAGCATGGTTATAAATTACAACTTCCACCTCGATAAAAAATGATGGGTAATAAAATACAATATTAACTGAAAAGATTAAAGCATGAAAAGAAACTGGATCCCACGAGCTCTCCAACTAGAAATCTCGACCATACGAACAAGACCTAATGGATTAAGGTGCACGTTCCACCCAACCATGTGATACCCGAAGACTCACCCCCGTGCTAGGAGATAGTAACAAGGAATTCCTATACCAGACCATCTACCTCTAGACACAGGCTAATACACAACTGAATTGAATCAAATACAAGCACCACAACACTTAACACAGGTTACAATGCTTCCAGAGAACAATGATCATTTACGTAGTACAACAAATTGACTTCTGGTTGACATAGAGAGTGTCACACGACATTTGCTATGAGTTACCCAGGCTCAGCCTTCCTAGGCTACCAAACCCCCATCTTGGGTTGCCCTGGCTTGCCTCTACCAACTGCCGGACCCTCATACAAACTGTGCTTCTCGTCTCATCTCAAACCTTAAAAGCGAATGAGTCATGAGAGAGGCATTTATTATCTTAATTAGTTTGAGTTTTTCATTAATTCTTTTTAAGTCATCACTTACTTAAACCCTATGTGAGTTACCCTGGCACCCCTTTGTGTGTTGGACCCCCACAAAGAGCCACTCTCCTATAGACAACACACCCAACAAAACCAATCACCAAGGGTGCCAAAGTGCATACCAACTAGATAAACAAACACTCCAACTCTAGGAGTCAACATATAACGAAACACACTCCAAATACTTGGAGGCAATGAAACACATAAACCACTCCTTCCAAAGGAGGCACAAACCACATAAGCCACTCCTAAACCCAAGGGGGCATAAAACATCCCCGTTCGAAAAACTGGGTAAAACAACATGATACTTCTATATGCACCACCCAAGACAAGACCGAGGTTGACTAATATAATACGACAACCCCCAATGATTAAAAACACCATCTAGAAGACTTACACAAACAAATGACTCAATTGCCCAACATCGAAATGAACGAAAACATCACTTAGAAAACGTTTCAGACAACTCAATAAACTAATATTAGGATTTCCTAAATCCACACCAAGCAATGACATAGTGCATGAAATCAATTAAATAATTAACATTATTTGCACATAATCAAAAGTAAATAAATTTCATTTCCACGTTAAGGAACTTAAACTAACAATCTAATTTCATTTGCTCAATCATACAAAATGATTCAAATCAATCTTTTTAGATGAAAACATTTGATCAACTTTTTAAATAAATTGTTTGATTATAAAATCAACTTTAATTAAATCATTTGATTATAACATCCACTTTTAAATATACATCTTAAGATAATCTATATTTAAATCTAACTATATATTAAATACACATATAAAAGTAAATATATACTTAATGTATATATATACAAATATAAATATATATATGTTTAAATATATAATTATTGTTTAAATATATAAATATTTTAAAATCAACTAATGAAAATTCCACATTCCAAATTATATAAACATACATAATATATACATTATATATATATATACACACAATAAATACCTATTATATATATTACATATATAACTAATTATAAAAAAAAATCTTATTTAAAAAATATTATAATATATATTTACATAATATATATATACATATAATATATATATATATTATTTATACATATAATATATATATATATATAAAATGAAATAAAATTTAAAAATAAAATAATTTTTTTAAAAAAACAAGAAAGGGCCTATGCTGTTGCGCAACCCCTAAACAGGGGACGCAACCCCTGTGGGGGCTGCCATGCCCCTTCCCTACATGAGGGCTTGCCTTCACAACCAGCGCCTCCTATGGTGGGGGGAGGCTGTGGGCAGTGCCCAGGCCCAATAACAACCCAATAAAAAATTAATTTTATATAATTTTTATAAAAACAAATAAAAGACAGTAACTTCCCCTGTGATTGCGAATTTCCAGAATTTGCCAGAGAACAAGATTTTTCCCATATATATATATATTACAATACACAATCAAGTTGAACAAATTTTTAACAAATTAAACTACAACAAAATAATTTCACAAGCATGGTTTCATACAGAAATTCAAATGCTTTCCTTTTGTTTTCTCTTTCATTTTCTATTGTTTAAATCTTTCTTTGTTTTCTTTTTCTTTCATGATCTCAACAAAGGGTTTCAAATTTGTTTAAAATAAGTTTTCAAATTGAAAAAACTAAATTTTCAAAGCATTTAAAATAAGAAAGAACCTGATTTTTTTCTCCAAAGCTTGAAGGATTCAAATGGTGCTTCCAAATCTTTTTCCAGCCCACCCAAGAAATTTCAACATTCTTCTTCAAATCCAAGCAAAGCCACAACAAAAACTCTCCACCAAATTGAAAATTGAAAAATATATCAAATTGAATTTGCTCAAATAGAGTTTTCCCCAAATTTAGTCAAACTCCTAAAATATCCCATCCACCAAATTTATTGCAATTTTGGGGATATTTCCATTTCTTTTAAATTTAAAACAAATTTACTTTCCAACTGAAATTTCATGCATTTCAAAATTTCTTTTTAACAAAAAGAATTCAAATTTTGTAAAGAAATTCTTTTACATATTAATTTTCAAAAAATGCAATTTAGAACATATTTTCATTTTTTTCAATTTCTATTGAAACATCCATTAATTCCAAAACAAATAACTTATTATTTTTTTTTGTTTAGACTACAAGAATCGGGTAGCACGACCCCCTATAAATTGCAGTGCGCTTGGTAATCTTTTTAACGTGACCGGCGGCACTGGCGCGACATGCCCTCAGGTACCATGACGGTGGGGGAGACTAGACCTCGTGACCAACTTCCTGCAACAGGAAAAATTTAGCCAACCGAGCTAGGGCCCCAACCCCAACTTATTTTAATTCATCACCATTAATTTAATTTAACAATAAAATAAATCTAATACAAGATCATATTATTTTATTAATTAAATTAAATTAATCAATAAAATAACTAACATTTCAACATTGTAACAAGATATATTTGATCATCAATTTAACTACACAAGCCATTTAATACCCTTTATAATTTGAAATTAAATAAATACTCAAGGTGAAAGGGACAACATTAAAACAACTAAACCCGACAGCACACTATGACTAGGGTGATGACTTGGCATGAAAAACCTAGCTACTATCTCCCAATCGAGTACTGTTGGCCAATAGACACACTCAAACCTGTGAACTAGGTGGAGTCGATGTCATGTACCTGTCAACCTACGAACACAAAGTATATTGAACATGCATATATACATAATATGATCAAACACACCGTGAAGAGGAAATCTCGGAATCATAGGGCGCTCGCAAGCAAGTGATACAATCCCGTCCCCTTCACCAATACAAAATTACTAACTGACAACTCTAACATCAATAATATAGTCAAAAGCATAAAACATCATTAATTCAAATATCTGCTAAATTAATCCAAAACATGCCATAAAGATAACATCGGACTAAAATACCATCACATTAAAATATTACATACGCATTGCCTTAACAATTCGCGATCAAATAATAACCAAGTACCAAAGTCACAACATAGCAGAACAAATCATTACAAAGAAAACACTGTCGATCAAAAGAGCCAAAATGGAGGGGTGTTACACAATTTTTCAATATATTAAAATTAAATATAAAAATTTTACAACAAAATTAAAAGATCATATATTTAATTAAAAGACTGAAACTAGGCCACCACTGCAGTTTTAAAATCAACCACTTACAGCTAAATAAAGACAAGTAAACTTAAGTATTACTTCAATTTTCTGAAGTGAACAAAGTCAAACAAACTGTGTTCCCTATGTATCGATTCACCACCAAACTAATACATTTGCATACTTAAAATATGAAAGAATAATTTTAATAAAAGAAAATAGAAAATACCAAGGGAAACAACGCTGGCATCACTTAACGAAATCTACAAAACCAAGATTTGAGAAAAATTCGAAAGAATTGTTAGGAGAGATCAGACCCATCTCCATCCTTATCAAACAGATACTGCAGACTACATCATGCGCCATAGGGAAAACATTTAAACCAAATACAAACTAAAGATCAAAATTAAGGGGTGACTTAAGAGATCAATGCCTCTCTTCAATAAACAAAATTCACAAGGCATAAGAAATGTGGTAACTGCCAGTTTATTCGCTGAGAGTAGACCAATTTCAATTTCTACAGTAAAAGAGCTTTGTAAACATTGTTTATAATCAACTACAAACTTTACTACCGTCGATGCAAGGAGAGAGGTGGCGGTTTGCACCTGGAACAGGTTGCTAAAGGAAACAAGGAGGTTAATAAAATCATGACAATATTTTAGTTTTCAAATACTGCAATAGTAATAGAATCAAGGAGATTATTTAAACATCTACAACATTCTATTTTGAAGTTCTGCAACAACGATAGATGCCTATAGAATCAGGGAGGTTATTTAAATCTATACACCCTACCATGTTTAAGTGTTGCCGTTGTGATAGGTAGCAGATGGAATTAAGGAGGTTATTGGCTACGTATAGATCTTTCATAAGAAAAGAATAAATAAACAACAAGATTGCAGACCGTATGAAAAAACTTGCTTCCATTTCATGCTGCTACCATTATGTGCATTCTAAGCCTATGAGATAAGGGGAATTTTTAAGATAAGAATGATTCAAAAATGCTCCATACACTGGCTTTAAAGCAAGTGAATTTTCCTCGAGAAATGTGAATCTTGAAATAGTGACGCTGTCCTTGTGGAGATTAAAGGTAATGCTGAATGAAACAATCTGAAAGTAGACATTCACACCCTAATTAACTGCCAATTACAAGGCAAAGGAAAGAGGAATCTGTAAGATAATTGGCTGTAGGGGCGATGGAGGGAATTCTTTATTTAAGGATGATTCTAATGTTTCAAACATCGACTCAAAAGTTACTACATGTCGACATTAATTTTGAAGAGATTTCCTCAAGATTTAGGGATAAAACTCCTCAACTCAGAGGTACAAATAATCAAACCCCACGGTGATCCAAAGTAATGAAAACTATCAAATTCTAAAAGATACACAAATGAAAACAGACCATGAAATTCAGTTTCATCATATGCATGCATAACATTTAAGTATAATAGAAATAACGTTTCCAGATAGATTCTTCTACTAAATTGCAGATTCGACTGGGTAAATCTTTCCAGAGTAAACAAAAAACAAACATTATGTTTTTAGAAATTTTACTCAAGAATTCGCCAAGCAAAAGAAGAAAACCTGGTTCATAATCTCGAATCCAATTGAAGATAGAAGCCAAATATAGTAAATCTGCAGATCTTTATTTTCCCAAAAGCACTGATTCCTTCGAAAACCACTGCTTACAAAAATTCCAGAAATATAGAGAGGAAGCTTTTCCAAAAACTGTCGTGAAAGTTTTCTTCCTAGCAATCCAAAATCAATTCCCGTGAATGAATTTGCACAAACAAAAGCTTTTTATTCCTGTCCAATTAACTCATGATTGCCAAACTTAACTCCAAGTCAACATGCAATCACATAGATCATTCAGTTCAAACTAAATAAACACCCAAGATAATATCTTCTAACTTGAAGTCACATTTTGAGATATTTTCACATCTTCAGTTGCAACAACAATTCAATGTTATCTACTTTTTCAAACATTTTAAACTTGCACAATAAATAAATAAATAAATATTCTATTATGCAAAACTAACAATTTACATTTAAATAAATATATATCGTTTAATTAATTTAATTAATCAAACTATTTTAAAAACAACATTACAATTTCAATTATTAATTTTTCTACACATCAATATTTTAATTTAACATTTCGATAACATCGATTAATTCAAATAACTTATAAATATCCATTTAACTAATCAATCAATCAATTTCCATTCATGACGAAAACAAGAACGACATGGCCGAAACAAATGACAAAACAACAACGATGGGTGACAAACGGATACTCATTCAATGAAGAACGATGGCTAATGATCGACCTGACACTATCTCTGAAACAACATATTTCCATTGGGTTAGGGCATGCTTAGAACCGACAAGCAGGTGGAGCCGATACCTGATACCTATAAACTACATAAAACAACACTGTTAAACATATCATCATATATCTACAAACACACTGTGAAGAAGAGTCACAGCGTAGCAGGGTACTCAAGAGTGAGTAATGCTACATCGTCTCCTTCACCAAGACTAATGAGCATCATTATATCATAAACAATAATTACATCATGATAACCTCATTAAAACTTAGAAACAACATATACCATAACACACACATGTCAATCATAATGTCATCACATGAACATAACCAGATCATGATATCAAATGTATCATCCACAGAGTATAACAACTAACATAACATCTGTGTCATAACTAAAAGAAATATAATATAATATCCAAAATAGCTAGATGACTAGCAAACAAACATAAGCAAACTGAACACATAGTAGCTACTGGAGGGACACTACAATATTCACACTTCTTTATTTTCACATTCACTACTCCATCTATATATCAGTCTTCAAAAAATTGTCCACTATATATTCTCGATCCATCTGCAAGCATCAATTAAATCAACCTAATTAGATGCAACTCTTATTCATCAAAAAAACCAACTGCCGGCTTCAGGCTTTCACAAAATCTTTCCAAAAACAATTCAAACACTCAACACGCTACATCATGTCGGCACATACCTAAGATAGATCACACATATATCCACAAAACTAACTTCACCATTACATCATCTATCCATTAGGTCAGCCAAAGATAGACCTAATAGCAAAATGCAATTAACAGAATAATGTCGATACACCATACGAGCATCTGAATACTTGAGATTTTGAATGTACGTGCTCCCAACATCCATGCACCATCTTCCAAAACCGCAAGCAACAATAATCAACAACAAATGATTGTAGACTAAAATACCGGAGGATGTAAGCTTCATACCCGTTCAGATACCAGTCTAGAATACCAGATCAAATTCATACTTAATCTTGCAGTTGCAACTCATAGAACATGGTGACATCAATGACAACACAAAACAAAAATGAGATGTTTTTCTTCATTCTTCCAACAACGGGCGGTCATAACCAACAAGTGGAGACTAATGCATTGTTCATTGAGGTGATGAATGGAAATTATTCATAAGGCCACCAGACAAGTTATTAAGGGCCAATGAGAACAAAACACATGGTTTATTAGGATTTTCTTAGTAGGAAACATGAAAAATAAAAAAAGTTGTCGAGGCTTCCCTTGCAGGCTTGAATAAGTTAAATTCTACATACACAAATCCAAATGTAGGGAGTTCATGAATTGGGCACCATGGCTTATTAAGCCATAGGGAAAAAAAGGGACAAATTTGCATGGGGTCAAATGATCAGAATGAGCTCAAAAAAAGGGAGGTCATGTTGATTTCTAAGGGAAATTAATGACATGCTACACAAACTTCTTTATGCCCCGAATACTAGAAATTGGACATTGTGCCCAAGACATCTAACCCTCTAGATGTTGAAACCTTCACAAAGAAACCTTTAGTATTTACCTTGAAGTCTTAGACCAATTCAAATATTTATAATTTAAAGGATTGTTTTGTTGTAGGCCTTAGTAGTAGTTTAATTTATCCATTTTATGACAACTCAAACCGAATTGTATATATGGTGGATTTGTTATTGAAATTATATGGGGAAACTCCCTAAGATCTAAAACTCAAAACTATAAACATAATTCACATGTATACACAATGTATAAGATTGTATGTATGATGGAATTGTTATTGAAATTATACGGAGAAACTCTCTATGATTGAAAACTCAAAACTATAAACATAATTTACATGTATACATAATGTAAAAATTTGAATGGAGTTTTCCATTATATATAAATATCTAATTGAATATGTATTTTCCTTGGTTGCTAGTATTAGACTATCAATAGTCTAAGACTTGCAATAAGATTTTCACTTTTAAAGAAGGGTAATTTAGCAAACACTATTGATAATCTTAGCTTCCTATGGACTAATGTAAAGATGTATATTTGGCTTTAAACATAGCTTAGTAATAGTTAAAGTAGGGATTTTGACTTATGAATTATGGACTTCAGATGTAGGAACATTTACCCTGCACCTAAAATACTTGGACCCAACCTTTGTGCTGGAATATTACATCTTAATATATTATATTAATATATTAATAATTAAGTGAGGATTTTATGATAAAAAGTTACATAGATAATTGTGAGGTCGTTAAAAAGGAAGAGGCTTATTAAAAATAGTACAAGCAAATTTTGAATCCTCTTAGATTTTTTTATTTTTTTGCACGTGATCGGTGATGTTGGTACACCATGCTCTCCAGTACCACAAGGACGAGGGGATACTAGACCTTGTGACCTCTAGCCTTTAACAGGATGCTTGAAGCCAATCGAGCTAGGCCCCTCGCCCCTAAATCCTCTTAGATTCATCATAATATAATATTGTATATTATTTTGTGTATCATGGTGTAATCTCAATTTTATGGTTTTCCATTTTTCAAGTTGTTATTAGAGCCACAACATTTGGAAGAGAAAGATGGATAGAAGAAATGTAGGTGGTTGTGTGGGTGAAGTTAGCATAAGAGAATATGGCCTTTGAGGATTCTTCATATTTTTTCAAATTTTTAGTAGGGTTGTTTGTCCGTATTTGCTTTAGCTGTAGATATTAAAGTTGTGTGAAAGGAATTTGAAGGATTTCATGAATTTCTCTTTCCAAAATTTATGCCGAAAACTGTCACCCATGAATAACTATTGTCTTTGATGGTAAAGGCTATTATTTTAGGAAATAATAATTACCAATATGCTGTGCATGGAAACACCAAAATGGAGAATAGAATGTTGTAAAATGCTTTGCATTTTCCTATTTGTGAAATAAATTGGATTGCATCAAAGTGAAAATAATTTTATTGACAATAGTATCAAAGTTTAGATTGCAGATTTATATATTACATAATAGGCTTGCTTGGTGATTATGTTTTTGATATTAGGGATAAAGCAGATTTTGAAGGGATCCGCAACCCTTTACAACCAGAAAAGCCAGACTGCTAAAAAGGACAGCCTACAGCCACAAAAAAGCCAGCTCCCAAGCCAAGAATATCATGTTTTACATTTTGACTTACTCTTGTGGGAACAAAGCGTCATTTCAAGAGAAGGCCCAGATGCTTTTGATTTTTTACTCGTGACTGTAATCCAGCCTTCTTCCACTTGTGTTGCCTTTGCCTGCCAAGCCAACACACCACTATCCTAGGTTTGTTCATTTGTAGCCTTGGGGGAAACATCAATATGTGCAGACAGGGTCTTATCCGAAGAGCTGCCCGAAATAGGAATCGAAGCCCCTCCACCAAAGAAGGCAGAAGGAGACCCAGACCTAACTTGAGAGGAAGAAGCGGCAGCCGCCTCTGAGAAACTCTTTTGCTTGGTGATTATGTTTGCTTAAACTAGAGTGCTTGTAATTTGATATACTCAAATTTATGTGGATTCGACTCCCACATGTATAAAGTGCAGATTCATTCTTGAAGCACTACAAATACAGATTCAATTTGCTGCATTGAAACATTAAACCAATTGGTTTGCAGCTAAGTGGTGAGTTTGCAACTTCTGTGAAACATACCTTACTTCGTAGTGAACATAAAGGAATCAATCACCTATAGATTAAGGAAATGATTTGTAAGGTAAGGGAACTGGCTATGCCAACTTCAATAGCCTTCTATTACTATACCTAACACATTTTATTAAGATTCAAATGAGACATCAAGTAGATAAAGATAACAAGTCAACAAAGGAGGCTAGAAGACAAAAGAGGTTGAATTTTTTTTAAATCTTGAGGTATCCTTTCACTTGGAGATTGTAGATTGTTTTAGAAACACCAATGTATTTATGTCTATTCTTGGAGCAAGGGGGCTTGGAAATTTCAATCTATTGGTAGAAGGTTGATTATGTCTTGATCCACAAACTTGGTGATTTGTATCAATGGATGGTTGATTATGTCTTGAATGATAGATCGAGAGGTGTGTATGTGGTTATTTGAGTATGGATTGCTTCACATAAGAAGAAATGTTGTTGCTATGGATAATTGAGTGTGTCTCAATTCACACATAGAGTGGTATTTTTGTAGATACTTGAGGCATTTCTTGATTCACAAGAGCAGAGGTGTACTTGTGAATAGTTGAGTATTTTTTGACTCAAAGGTATTGTTGGATGGTCTTGGCATCCACTAATACAATCAATTTGTTGCATCTTGAGTGGGGAGATTTAGTGGAGGTATTTCATCAAATTTCTACATGGGCTGCTATGTTTAGTCTTTGTAGTGCTCCATCCTTGGTTTAGATTGATGTAATAAGGGGGAGAATATTGGAATATTATATATTAGTATAGGATATAGGTTGCACGATAAATTTAAATTAACAATTTAATATGTTAATGTTAATTTATAAACAAATAATAAGCTAGTAAACAAATTAATGTTAGTAGTTAAGTGGGAGTTACTTTTTGCATGGAGGTTGCATAGTTGTGAAGTGGTTCAAAGTGAAGAGGCTTATATAATCCAATGCAAACAAATGTAAAATCATCATAATAGAATATTCAATATTATTTTGTATGTGAATAACAATGTAATTATTTGATGCTCTAGCAAATTTCAATTTATTCAACCTCATAAGTTAGAGCTTTGACCTTAGACACTAGGGTATGTATACTATAACCATGGAACTTGCCACAAATAATTGGCACTAAACACATACTATCTCTCTCCATTTCTATTACTTATTTCCTTATTTTTTCTTTTATTGTATTTACTTGCCTATTTATTCTCTCTTTATCTCATTGTCTAAATCTCTCTTTCCTTCTCCAACTCATTTTTTCTTCTCATGTTTTAGTCTCTCCCTACTTTTAAGTTTTATTGTTTTAGTATTTCTTTATTTCTTTATTAATATTTCCTTATTTCTCTTTTTTCCCCTTCTTGTGTAGACCTTGTGCAATGGATATTTACAACCCTAGAACTTAATTTTTTGTAGACTTGCAAACTATGAACCTTAGATTGAAAGAAATTACTAGTATCCCCCACCTCCTGAACCTTGGAAAATTTAATTCAAATCAAACTCAACCATAGAACATGGGCTAGTTATATATTGACCCTATTCTAAGAACCTTTTATCATATTTCCTAAATCTTTGGACCTTGGACATTGAGTATTGGACTTATGGATTGTGGATTGTAGACCAAGAAATTTTCTCTTTACCTTGACCCGTTGGACCCTCTATCATAGTTCATACAACTTGGATACTAGATCCTTAGAACTTGGGCTTTGAACCCTATACCCAAGAATCTTGACAAATTCATACAATTATTCAATACAATAGAGATAGAACAATTGAAGAACACATATACACCTAAAAGGAATTTTTGATTCATGCTCAACTCCATTAAGAGAATGTGATTAAAAGCATGTTTTGATCAATGCTCAATTCCATTAAGAGAATGTTTCTTCCCACATGTTCACTTATACCTTTAATGAAGCTACTAATAACGTGTATTCTTTAATATAACTGCTAATAACTTGTATTTGGCCTTATCTTTTGGGTCAGTTATTTCATTGCAAGGCCTTAAAGATGCTTTCCTTAATCACTTTAGACTTAATTTTGGTTGAACTTTGATGTATAATCAATTTGCCACTTGTATGATGAAAGAGGGGTTCTCAACGACCCTCTTTTTTGAAAACAAACCCTCTTTTTTTCCTCTGCCTAGTTCTTAATCTCTTTTTTCTTTATTTCTTTGATTATATTTTTGTTTTCTTCTATCTCCCTACCTCTATCTTTTATTTCTCTATTTCTTTCAATCTTTGTGTTTACTTTAATTTCTTTCTTTTTACCAATTTTCTCTCTTTATTTTCTAATATTTATTTATTTTTAATTTCGTTTAGACTTATTTCTCTATTTGCTTTACTTCCCCCTTCCCCTCATCCCTTTTTATGTCATTTTTTTCATTATTTTTCTCTTTATTATTCACTTTTTTCTTTTTTCTTTCAACCTATTTCTTTCACATATTTTTCATTCTTCCTCTATGGTTTTTGTCTTTCTTTTTTTCTTGTCTCACTTTCATACTTTGTTTATCTATTATTTTTCTCTCTTTCTATTTATATATCTATTTTTCATTTATATCCCTCATTATCTCTTTCTTCATCTATCTATCTTTATTTTTTCTCGCTATTTTCTCTTATATATCTTTTTCTCTTTTTTTTTAATTTTTCTTAGATTTTATTTTTTGGTTTGCTTCTAAATTTTATCTATTTTTAAAATTATCTTTTGTTCCTTTTAACTCTCCTCTCTTAGACTTATTTTATATCTACTCTCTCTCTCTCTCTCTCTCTCTCTCTCTCTCCTCTTTTTATGCCCTTTATTTATTTCATTTTATGTTTTCTTTCTCTTTCTTCATATGCATATAGTTTGTTTAGTTTTGTATTTTTTCTTTATGCATGCCATCTTTTTTTCTAATAAAAATTATAATTTGTGTTTCTCTTTTCTTATTTGAGTGTGCGAAGTTGTCTCTCCATTTCCTTTACTCTTTCTTCCTCTCTTTCTTTATTTTTTTTCCTTTTTCTCTATTTTCATAAATCTAAGTTATTTGTCAAGTAGGTGATATTTTTATATTGTAGCATATTATGTAATATTTTATACGGATTCAATAGTGTAATTTTTGAGTTTAGTTTATTGATGCATATTATTTTTGCAGTGGCTCAAAATGAACTCATTTATCATGAGAATGAATGATCCACTTAAGACTCATTGTATCCAGGCAATACTCATAGGGATGAAGCATTATAACTTCCTAAAAGGTCATCCATCATAGTACTACTTTGATTCTATTGCACTTACCCATGCAGTTTCACCCAAGATCTTGGGGGAAGGAGCTAGGTTGGCTTGATTTTGGGGGAAACTCCATGGTAAATCTTGCCTAATTTAGAGTATTTTTGGATGGGTTACCTCTTGGGATGTCTCGTTATTTCACCATTGTGAATATCACCTAGATGTAATAAATGAAGTGGACCATTAATGCTTATAAGAGATGGGTTCCAATTTCTAATTTCTTTCTCCTTCCCTCGCCCCATCCTTTCCCCTCTTTTTACATTTTTATTTTATTTCTCCTTTTCTATCCCTTTCTCTCTTGTTATCTCAACTACTCTCTCCTCTTGTTTATTTCACTTGTTATTTCCTAATCTCTTAATTCATTCTCATTCATTCGTTATATGATATTTTACTAATTTCTTTATTTCTTTCTCTTTGTTTTTATCAGTATATCTTTTAGCTTTCTAAACTTTTTATTTTCTCTTTACTTCCTCCACCCCATCCTTTCTCCTCTTTCTCATTTTTCTCTTTTCTTTCTTTTTTTCTTTCCTTTTCGTTGTTATTATCTTAATTACTCTATCTTAGAACTCTCATTTCTTGCATTTGTTACGTCTCTTTCTCACTCGTTCATTCTATATTCTTTTCTTTCTTTATTTCTTCTATATTTTTTATTTTTGTGTTTCTTTCTCTTTTTCTTTGTTTCTATATTTATTTATTCGTTTCTTCTCTTTATTTCTCTCTTGTATCTAGTCCTTTGTCTTTCTCTCTTTATTTATTTCTTTATCTTTTTGTCTAAGTAATCTATTTTCAATATCACTTTGCATCATTGTCTATATTTTTCTCTCTTAGAATCAACCGCTTGACCCTAGACCTGAGACCCTACAACATATTACCTAGACCTTGGAACTTGAAATTGAAGGTATAGACCCTTGGATCATGCACCTTGCACCTTTGACTTGTGGATTTGGTGGATTCCAGGTCAAGAAACCATTACCATTTACCTCATACCTTGACCTTAGACATAAACGTTAGACACTATACCTTGGAGCTTTTACCTTAGATGCTTGATTGTGGATAATGGACCCTTGGAACCTAGATCTTGACATAGACCATACACCTTAAATGATACATATAAAACATACACCCATAGCCTCTAGACCCTTGGACCTAGTACCATAGAACCTTCTTTATTTCTATTATTCATTCTCTTTCTTCTCATTCATTTACATTATCCGTCTTTGTATTCTATCTATTAGTATTTCTTTCTTTTTCTTATGTTTTTCCCCTCTCTATCTCTCCATATATCTCTATTTTTCTTTTGTAAGTTTCTTCCTATCCTTTTAGTGTATTTAGATTTCTTTTTCTCTATCTCATTTTGTAGATCTATTTGTCTATCATGCACCTTTTCCTCTCATATTTTTCTCTCTCATCCTTTTATGTTTTCTTTTTAGTCTTTGTTTCTTTTCTTTTTTATTTCCTTTTTTTTTAAAATTTATTTCTCATATTAATGTTTTATCAGGATTCAACTATGTAAGAAGTCATGAATTACATTCTAGGTGATGCTCATAAGTTGGTGAGCCATTGGTAGTTCATGGGAGGTCACCCATCCTAGTACTACTTTAGTACAAGTGTGCTTAATAATGGAGTTTACCCTAAAATCTTGGGGGAAGCTAAGTGGGAGCTAGGTGGGCTTGATCTTGGGGGATACTCCATGGTTAAGTTGTACTAGTTCGGGTAGCCTCCTAGGGTGTACTAAATTTTTACCCCTTTGAACATCACTTAGATACAATGAGTGCTAGGCATGAACCATCCATGGTCATAAGCGATGAGTTTTTGTAAATCACTACTCATGAAATATGGGTTAACGAGTTTGGCTCAAAAACTATGCAATTGATTCTTGATAAAATATCAGATTTTTTCTTTGATTAATTATTTTTATTCCATTATAAATATTATATATTTAATTCTCGATTTGTATTTCTCTAAGTTCCTTTTTGTTCCTTGTTTTCTATGTTTATCTTTTTTTTTTCTATCTTTCTTTGGATCTCTATTGCCCTTGGACCCTAGATCTTGAACCTTGTATCTTAGACCTTGATGCACCCTAGAATGTAGATGTTTATTTATTTCTATTATTTTTTCTCTTTTTAATCTTTCTTTGACATTATCTCTATTTTTATTACTATATATTAACATTTTGTTCTCTTTTTCTTACTTTTTCCTCGCTCTATTTCAATATTTCTCTCTATTTCCTTTTATTATTTTCCTATTTTTCCTTTTAGTTTATTTTTTCTCCTTTCATATCTTTATCTCCTTTTTCTCTTCCTCGTGTTTTTCTATTTCACTCTTCTTTTTTTTGTTTATTTTTTGTTGTTGTTTGTTTCTATCTTTTTTAATTTCGTACTAGGCATTTATTTGTCTTTTTAGTTTAATAATCTTCTTTCCTTCTTTATCTTCTTTATGCCTTTGATTTATTTTTGTATTTCTTTTCATTAGTTCAATTTTTTTTACCCTTTTTTGTTTCTATATATGTCCATAATCATTTGGTTTTTAATTATTTTCACTATGTATTTCTTTTATTACCTCTTTCTTAATGTTATTTCTTTATTTTACCCTTTAATATCTAGCCCATTCTTGCTTTGTTTCTTTCTTTGTATTTTTTATTTGTTTTAGATCTATGTTTTTTCAGTCATTCTACTTCTTTATCTATTTCTCTATCTTTCCATCTCTTTCTCCATATAGCTATCTTCCGTTTTCTTTTCCTCACTTTTGTTCTCTTGTATCTATTTTCCTCTCTTAATCTCTTTCATTTTGCTCTCTTTTTTTCTTTCTTTTCTTTCTTTCCTCTTTCTTCTTTGGTTATTCTTTAAAATTTTCATTGGTCTCTATTTCTTTCTATTTTTATCTCTTTTTTCTTGGTTATTATCTCTTTACTTCTTTTTCTCTACTCTCTTTCTTTCTATCTCTTTTTTGTTTTTTTGTTTTTTATGTTTTTTTTTTCACCCTCTATTTTTCCTTATGTTTTAGTTGCTTTCCTTTTATTATTTTTATTTTTGTATCCATTTATGTCTTTCTCTATATTTTCCTTTCTTTTTATTTTTTATTTGGTTTTAATATATCCTCTCTTTTTCTCTCTTACTATTTTCATTCATTCATTTTTTATATATTTCTTTTTCTGGTCATTCTATCTATCTCATTTTTATAACTTTCATTTGTTCTCCTTTTTGTCTTTTTATACATCAAGACCTTTCCCTTTCCATGTTTTTTGTTTCTCTCTCTTCTTATTTTTGTTCCTTTTGTTTTTTTTAGACTGGAGGAATCAGGGAGCCATCCCTATAAACTGCAGTGCGCTTGGTAAAAAAATTTCACGTGACCGATGATGTTAGCACGACATGCCCTCCAATACCATGGGTATATAGGGGAGACTAGACCTCGTGACCTCTTGCGTGCAATAGGCTTCTTTAGCCAATCGAGCTAGGCCCTCCACCCCATGTTCCTTTTGTTTCTCTCTCTTCTCTTTCTTGTTTTTCTTCTATGTTATTTACTATTTATTTTTCTTTTATTCTCTCTTATTCTTTAAGTGTATTTATTTTCAATCCCTTGCCATGACTATCTTTGTTTCTTTGTATAATTTTCCCTTATTTTTCTTCATTATTTTTTATTCCTTTCTTTTTGGACCATGGATCACAGACACTAGACTTTGGATTTTGGATTTTGTATCCTTGATATTTGGCATTTGATACAAGATCCCTAGATACATCAATTATGAGAATATATCTTAGTCTATAAAATTTAGACAATTAAATGTAGAATATGCATGTTACATCATAAATCCTAGAACTTGGACCTTATGCTTTGGGAACACAAACCTAGAACCTTAACCCTCAAGATCTTAGATCTTGGATCCTAGACCCAAAAACATAAAATTTGGACCCATAGACATTGAAATCGTGGGATATTGACCTTGACCAATAAACTTTTATCTTGAAACACTCTGTCATGCCCGACCTTAGAATTTGGTGTTTTCTCTTCTATGTTTTTTTCTTGTATCTCTCTTCCTCTTAGTTTCATTATTTTTATTTTCATTCTATCTATCTCTTTCTCATTTTTATACTATCTTGTTTTCTTTCTAATTTTATTTTCTTCTCTATTATCATTTGAGAATGCTTCATTTCAATCGCTCTCGATTGCTATCTATAATTCTCTCTTATATTTTCCCTTGATTTTGTTTTTCTTTCTTTCTTTTATTTCTCTCCTTTTGGATAATAGATCATGGTCCATAAAATATCGATCTTGGATCCTTTATCCTTGATACTAGACCCATAATGTAATGCCCCTCCAGTTGTTGCTACTATGTGTTTAGATTTGCTTATGATGTTTGACAGTATCTTATTATGATAGATCTTGATACCTTATTATTTTATGATTGCTGACATTAGAGTGATGTTGATGTTATACTTTGATGTGATGATACTTTATGTGTTGCTTATGATTTATGTCATGCTTATGGATTAATGTAGTTGCTATTTGGAAATATCGATATACATTTATTTATATGATGATTTATGGATGCTTTATTCTTGTCAATTTTGTGTGACTGTATTGGTGAAGAGGACAAGATTACATCACTCGCATATGAGCGCCATGTGATTCCGCGATTTCTCTTCACGGTGTGTCTGCTATGTTTATATGCATGTTTGACATTCGTTTTGTTTGCAGGATTGCAGGTACAGGACATCGTCTCCACCTGGCTTCACAGGTCTGAGCATGTCTATTTTCCCAATGGTTATGTTGATAGGGAGATAGTAATAGTGGCCTTGTCAAACCACTAACGCAGTCACAGTGTGTCGTCAGTTCGTGGTTGGTTGGTTGTTGTGTCATGTCGTCTTTGGTTGTTTGACAATTTATTATCTTGCGAGATTGTTTGTGAAAATTAATGTTTAAATGTTTTAAATATTAATTTATGTATTTTAGATTAAAGTTGTTAAAATTTGTTATTTAATTTAAGTTTATTCGTCTGGTAAGGTAATTTAATTCTTTTGATTAAATTTATCTTATTAAGTGGATAAATCAATTAATTAAATTAAGATTGTTGATTAAATAAATAAATTAATTAAAGTTGTTTTGATAAAGTGCATAGTTTAAATTATTTAAATTTATTTTGAAATTATATTGTGATCTAAATACTAAAAAGGGGATATTTAATTAAATGCATTTGTTAATTTTAATCGTGCAAATTTAAATTTAAGAACAGAAGAGACTTTAAAAGAATTGTTTTTTCTTTATGTTATTAATTTTGACTTGGAGTTTAAAAAGTGATCTTGAGTAGAATGTTGAAGTTGGAACTAATGGTTCAATTTTGATTACATGCAAGATAGATTGTAAAATATATTTGATTAAGAAGATATCTTATGTGACAAGTGTTAGTTAATTTTAGGGGATTTGATTTGAGATTATTTCACGGAAAAAATATTGGGATTAATGGGAAGAAGAAAGATTTGTTTTTTTTTCACGGGAATGGATATAAGAATTTTGTGTGAAGTTTTTTGGTAAAAAAAATTGAAAAGACTTTCAGGGAAGTTATTGGCTTGGAATTGTTTTTGCACATCTTCTGGAAGAGGAAATCTTTGGGAAAAACTTGAGAATTAAAATACGAAGACTCAACTTCATTCTTCATCAATTCAAGCTTGAGGATCCAGGTTCCTTATTTTATTTTGTTTATTTAATTTGCGTTTTAAAAGATTGTACAATTTTGTAGAAGTTTTGTTTAGATATTGTGAAATTGAAAGTTTAAAAGATCTGCATGTTTCATGGAGGTTTTGATTTAAAGTTTTGAAGGGATGTCTGTTAAACCTGTTGTGAAATTTTGGAAACCTTTGTAGAAGGATTGTGAAAATATTAGGTCCTCTGTAGGGAAATGAATTTAAAATGGTAGGAAATTCAAAAAGAAAACAATAGATAATTTAGAAAATCTCTGTAGGATTGAAAATGAAATCGTCTGATAATATAGTAGATCTTTACCTATAGAAAAATTTATATTAAAAAAAAATAGAGATAGAGGGTTACTAAATTAATCATAACTCAAAATGTACAAACTAAGTATGGCTAATTTTTTTATATGTTTTAAAAGAGTTGGTGTTACACCTTCAGTAAATTTTTTAGAAAAACCCAAATCCGAAAACAAAAGTTATTGAAGTTGCAACATACGAGTTTTATGATTAGTATTATTTGAATATGGTAAATTATTTTTAATTAATTAAATAATATATATTTATATATATGTATAATTATATGTATTATACATATTTAATTATATATATTTAAATATATTTATTTAATTGACTATTTTGATATAATGAATGTTTTAAATATATATATTTTAAAATATATTTTGATAATAGATGTATGCAAATGCATGAAATAGACTATTTATAGAATGTTGTAATTTAAAAGAGAAAATTGAATTTAAAATAGATGTTTGATAATAAAATGATTGTATTAAAAAAATGATTTTAATAAGGTGTGCACAAGTAATTATTTTAAGATGAAATGATTTTAAAAGAGAAATGAATATTATGTATTATTTGGTGTATGCAAAACATGAATAGTAAAAATAAAATGAATTTTATAAATAAATTGTTTTTTATTGTGATGTGTGTTATTGCAAAATTAGAGTTAAACTATTAGTGTTAATTTTCTTATTGCTTGTAAATGAAATTAAATTAAGTTGATTTTATCATTAGACGAAATTGAGAAAATTGAAGGAAAATAATTAACTTTAGTTTCTTATTGAAAATGTAAATGAAATTATATATTATTTTGATTGTTTGCATGCAATATGTAATTGCCTTATTTGGATTTGGAATATCCTAATATTAGATTTTATCTTGTGCTTGAAATTGTTTTAAAGTTATGTTTCTCTCATTCTCGTTGTTGGGGCAAATTGAGTTATTGTTTATGAAAGACTTCCAAATGTGTCTCCTTTGTGGTGGGGGTTGTATTTTGTGTTGGTTTGACATTTGAGTTTACTTGGGTAGTGCACGTAGATATAGTTAGTTTGAACACCCGGTTACCACGAACGAGATGTGTGATATAGTATGGATACCCTATTACTATGAACGGGTTGTGAGACCTTATGTTTTAAGGTTGAGATGTGTTATCAGTTTTGTGCACCCTGTTCACCCATAGTATTGTGGATTTGAACTTTGTGTTGTCTGTAGGAGGGTGGCTCTTTGTGGGGGTTCGACGCACAAAGGGGCATCAGGGTAACTCACCTAGGGTTTAATCAAGTGATAATTTAAAAGAATTAATGTGAAACTTTCACACTAATAAAGATAATGAATGCCTCTTTCATGGTTCATATGCTTGTTAAGGCTTGAGATGAGACAAGACACATAGTTTGTATGTGGGTCCGACAACTAGTAGAGGCAAGCCAGGGTAACCCAGGATGGGGGTCCGGTAGCGTAGGAAGGTTGAGCTAGGGTAACTCATAGAAAATTATGTGTGACACTCTTTCTACGACAATAGTCAGATAGTTAGTGTGTAGTGTACAGATGGTGTACTTGATCTTTGTTATTTGGAAGCAATGTAACCGTCTTGAGTTTTGTACTTGTGTTGCTTAGAAATGTATTTGCCTATGTGTAGGGGTTGTAGGTTTTGTCTTGGAAACTCTTTTAGTATCTCCTAGCACGGAGGGAGTGGACCTTCGGGTACCACACGGTTGAGAGGAAACCGTGCTATTTCTTCTATTGGATTCTCTCACCGGTGTTGCTATTCTTGGATAACTTTGTTCATGGGACAGATTCCTATTTCTCTCGTTCATGTTGGCGAGTATTTCTTGATGGAGAGCTTGTGTGTACCAATGAAATTATTTATTCTTTCATGTACTCTTTTGTAATAGTTGTAACCTTGTAAATTGTATCACTCCTCAAAGTGTAATCGAGGAGCGCCTTTGTAATTTGTAATTGTAAATCTTGTGTTTAAACTATCTCATTTGTGAATGAACATTGTATTGTAAAATGAAATGAATGTAAGATGTATGAAACAATATCACATCTTTGGTATCTTATGTGTTGTAATTTAATGATGATGGATGTATGTACTTTATTTATGAGCATTAAATGCATGTGATGTTTAATTGTGTTAGTTAGACTTGTACTTTGTTTAAGCGTTTCCACGATCCTTAGAGAGTGTGGGTGCTAGTGTAGTGTAACTCATATGTTTAATATCACTTTAAGAAAAAAAATTGTTCGCTTTTGTTTAAATGTGTTACATTCTCTAGGGTTTCGTGGCGGGTGTTACACATAAACCTGTTGACATTAGACACTACATGTTGGATCCTAGAATTTAGATTATAACATGTAGAACTTAGATGGTATGCTCTTGGCACATGACTTCAAAACTTGGAGCCCATAAATTTTACAATTTAGATCTTATACTTCAGAACCTAAGCTTTACATACATAGACCTTAGGCTTGTGGATGACTCACCTTGATCAAGAAATTTTTACCCTTTACCCTCAACTCTTAGATTGTGAACCCTAGATTTATGGAATATAGACCCTAGACCAAGAAATATTTACCCTATATTATGAACCCTTGAACCCACGCCTTGGGATGCATGCTTCTATATTGTAGAACCTACACACTGAACTTGTGGATTGTGGATGCTAGAAAAAAATTGACACTATAAAATCAATCCTAAACCCTATACCTTGAATATTTGACCCTTCATACTAGACTATGTACATTGGATTGTTGGGACCTAGTCGCCAAATCGTAGACCCCAAACTTTATATCCTTAACCCTTGATCATTGACTTTGGACCCCAAGACCCCTAAACCACTTGACCTTGGTTAGTGGATCTCAAACCTTGAAATTTAGACTCTAGAATGTACAATGACCTAGATGTTACTTGGAACCAAACCTTAAGCTCTAAACATATGATCTTAAAATTTGGAGCCTATAGTTGGAAACTTGGATCTTAGATTCTTAGATATTAACTTTGGACCCTTTGATGGTGTCATGGCCATTCATGGCCAATCCGATTAGGCATCACAAATAGAACCCTCAATTGAATCTTCTATCATAGTTATTCTTTTTCTTCCAAATATTTGCAAGCCCCCTCATAAGGGTAGTATGTACTTTAAAATTAAGTTTAAAAGAACGTATATTCATCAAATTAATCATTGGTTTTCTTGGTCTTCAATTAATTATCACATGATCACTTGCATGTCACCATCCAAGACCTAACTAATTCCTAGAGTCCCCAATGTTGGAAAACTTAGGCTTTGATACTGGATGTTGTGTATATGTAAATAACGTGAATAAGCAAACTAAAACCTATACAACACACCAATGAAACATTATATCAAGGAATTCAAATAATAATTAAATTAAAACAACAATTCCTCAATGGCATTTCATTGTCCTCTATCTCCAAGGATTCTTTAAGTCATTTTTCTCTCAAATTGTTTGTGCACATGACTTTCCAAATGACAACCTAAAGAATGAGAGATGCTGAAAATGCAAGAGATGTTTCCTACATTACATAATTGATAAACTAGCTATAGATGATATGCAAAGATAATAATGCTACTATGATGTTGCTAATGGAAATGATATCATGAAAATACTGTAATTAAGATGTTGCTAATGAAAATGTCATGATTAAACTACTTGATGCTAAAATGCTAGTACTTAAATGCTCACTAAAATGACAATGCTAATTAAAATGCTGCAGAGTGTAATTGCTACAAATGCTCAACTCTCTCTTTTTTGCTGTAAATGAGGGCCTATTTATAGATTTTCCAAGGTATGAGCCTAGGTGGCGGAAATCAACAGTTTGGATTTGATCTAGAGAATGGACAGTTGAAGATGAAGAGGTTAGAGAGAAAAGGGGAAGTGTGTTCCCTTCATAAGAACAAACTACCAAGTGTGAAGAGGAATAAAATGGAGATGAAGGCCAAGTGTCCCCAATTAGTTAGAATTAGAGAAAATAAACTATATAAATAAAATTTTCAATTTATTTATAAGTAGAAGAATTAAAGATTATTAATTAAATAACTTGTATTTAATTAATCCTCCAGACCAAATTTGAATGTATACATTTTTCCCCTCTTTGAAGTGATGTGTTTGCGACAAGTTGCTTCAAAGAAAAAAAATTGCTGATAGTGTTGATAATTTTTTTCGATATGCCCCAAACGTTAATTTTTGAGTGATGATGTGTGTATGCCCCCTCGAGAGATAAATCGGGGAAATTTTTGAATTTTTTTATGGTTTTTATGAGGATTTTCAAATTTTTAGGATTTTGCGATGATTTATCTCCCAATAAAGAAGAATGACCCTGCCAATTGATTAATTGATGCCCCTTTTGAAAATAAAAATAATCCCACTTAAATACCCTCCATTTACCCCTTTAAAATATAAAAAGATGAAAAAGGAGCTCATTTGGATTCATTTGCAATTTGAGTGATTGAGCCAATTGAGCAATTTAGCAAGATGGTGATCCCATAAAACACTCATTGATTCAAGTGAGTTTGACGACACCACCCCCCGTCGAGAAACTGCTTTTTGAAATTTGATTTTTTTTCGTGCGCTTTCATATTTTTAAAATATGTGAAGTGCGTTTTAGTGCACTTAGATCCTAAAATAGTGCATAGTGTCCCTATTTTAGTACATTTAGGATTTAGCGCATTGATGCCCTGACATAGTGCATAGATGGAATTTTTTAGCGCATTTAGGGTTTTAGCACATAGATGTTGCAAAATGGCGCATATGTTGACTATTTTAGCGCATTTAGGTTTTTAGTGCATAGATGCTCTGTTTGAGTGCATTGATGGATTTTTGCAGCACATCCATTGTTCTAGCACATAGATGCTCTATTTCGGCGCATTGACACCAAAATTGATGAAATGTTGATTTTTCTCCTTGCTTTTGACGTTTGATGATCGCGTCAGCCATTGTTTTGGTGATGTTTGACATGATAGATGATGATTGACCTCATCATAGATGAGGGTCAATGATAGGATAGATGATGATTGACCTCATGATGGATGAGAGTCAATGATAGATGCTCTATGAGATTTAATCGAAATCTCATTAGAGCTGATTAAATTGATTGATAGGTGTATACACCTAAAAATGGTTTGGATAATCTAATTAATTAAATATGATTTATTTGATTAATTAACCCTTCTATTTTCATCTACTTATAAATAAATAAAAATCACATACTTTGCTTTATTTAATTATTTCATCTTAATTAAATAAACAAATCACATACTTTGCTTTATTTAATTATTATTATCAAATTCTTTATAATTATATATCTTTATCACATCATCCCATCTTAAATTAAATAAACAAATTCAAATACCTTGTTTTATTTAATTATCTATTTTCTTTCATCTAAATTAAATAAACAAGTTCACATACTTTGTTTTATTTAATTACCACATTTTTCCATGTTTATTTAATAAATAGATTTCTATAGCTTGTTTTATTAAATTGAATATCTTCTTTTGCTAATTTGAATAAATCCAAATATTCAAATAAAAACATATTTCTACAACTATTTCCTTTTTTCACTCATCATATCCACCAACAAAATTAAATATTTTATATCTAATTAATTCAACTCAACCTTCACAGATAAATTTGGAGACAAATTATAGGAAAACTTCTTCATCTTCTTCCATTGATCATTCCTATCCTCTAGATGGATGTTTTTGTGGGGAGGAACAAATATCCATAATATTCTCAGGCTTCTTCATCCTTCACCATTGAATCTTTCAAATCAAATCCAGACCCTTACTTGCTGCCACATCACAAATATGCTACCAGGAATCTATAAATACAACTTCTTTCCACAAGAAATGGATCCCAACTTTGTACAATCTTACTCTGCAGAAATAACATTAGAGCAATTAAGCATTTAAGCATTTGAGCAAATAGTAATTAGCAATCATATAGCAATCATAATCATGGCTTTTCATTTGGCTGAATCTTAGTTTACAGTAGTTTGTTTTATCATTTTCATGTTATTTTAGGCTATAGTATCATCACCATATCATTTAGCAATCATTACATAGGATTAGATTCCTGCATTTAACAATATCTAATTCTCTAGATTATCATTTTAACAGTCACAGTGCTTAGACAATCTAAGAGCCACAATGACAATCTTTGGAGATAGAGAGCAATAGGATGCTTTCAATAGATTTTTGGCTTTTAGTAGTTTAATCGTTGTTTAAGTCTATTGATATAATGTTTTATTAAGTGTGTTTGTTATTTCTAGAAAAGTGTGTTCGTAGGTTTTGACGTGTTTCTGTTTTAGCATGATCGAAAGTTCTTACAACACACGACTTCCAGATTAGTGCATCCAATTACTATTCCAGCACATCCAAAGAATATTCCAGCGCATCCAATCACTATTCCGGTGCATCCAGATAATATTCTAGTGCATCTAAGGACTGTTCTGGCGCATCTAGTACCAGTTTCACCATAGTTAGGGAGTTTTTCTGGAGCGCATCTATCGTTTCATTTAGCGCATTTACTAAATTTTGTAGCACACAAAACTCTTATTTTAGTGCATCTAAATACTGTTTTAGTGCATATAATGACTGTTATGGTGCATTTGACTATTTTTGTAGAATTTTAAAAATTCCCAGAATTAATCCCTATTTTCTGTCCTGTAGGCACAAAATACACTGGTTGAAGACAATTGCTGGAAAACACTTACACTAGTCAAAGAAAAAATATCACAAACTGCTAATGGTTTTTGCAGGGTTTCAAGTTTATTTCATTGCTTTTCCTTTGGTTAAGATAGTGAATCTAGATTAATTAACAATTTAGTTTGAACCCCCATGTCTACTGTGTTTCGAAAGAAATAGGCTTATGCTCTCCCTTAACTGGGTGATCAGAATGCTAGACTTGCTATCCTGCTTTATTAACACCTTTAGAAGACCTGCCGTAGTGGGAAAAAGTACTCACCCTACGGGAACGACCTAAGTGGGAACAACCAAAGCCAAGTTTTCCAACCCACTCTAAACAAAAGTGAATCTAGGGAAACCCACATTCAACGACAGTGTACGAGATAACCATCCCCAAAACCTTTGTTCTAAAGGTTGGGAGGTCTCCTAAGGGAGTTTATCTGTGCTGCGCCGAACGAATACCCTTTCTACAAACTTTAGTGTAGAATCCAATTGTGTCAGTTTCTGAACACTTTTTATATCACAGTGCAAGGGGAGGGAAGAATCTGTCCCCAACACACTCACCATATAACTATCAGAGACCCTGGCCAAAAGTGGAGGATTCAACTTTGGTTAAGATTTGGGAAAGGAAAAAACACTGGCGCCCTTTAGGGGGTGACAAGGCTGTGTGAGCTGACATAGTTGTAAGCTATGGGTTGTGATATTCTTAGTGACCCTTGAGATTAGAAGAGTGTTTGTACTATATTTTTTTGTGTTAAACCCGTGGAAATTGAAAGAATCAGACTTGATTCTAGAATACACACTCTTTGTTTAATACGTAGTGTTGAAACCAATGTTTACAAACTTGTTGTTGTGTGTGTAAAGTCATTTTCGAAGGTATCATCCAATTAGATCATCAAATTCCAAGATTTATAAGAAAAATACCCCTCCAAAATCTTCATTGGTTAGAAAATTACACCCTAGAATCAATCTTTTTACCGAGAAAAAGAAAAAAAATGGACAAAACTTTGAAAATACTGACCACTTCCAGATTAGTGCAACAAACCTCTATTTCAGCGCATCTATCCAGTCTATTAGCGCATATGCCTTATTTAAACAGTGCATTAAAACTCTATTTCAATGCACCTGTCCTGTTTTGTAGCGCATCTATACAGTCTGTCAACACATTTACCCATAATTTTAGTGCAACCAACCTCTATTACAATGCATATACCCAATTTGTCAGCGCATACACCCTATTTTACAACACATTTACCCAATTTTTCAGCACATTCAGTCAGTTTATCAGTGCATTCACACCCTGTTCTAGCGCATTTGAAGTCTGTTATAGCGCATCTAAGGTCTGTTATAGCGCATCCACAAAATAAAAAACCAAAGAGCTATTTTTACCTCCTATCAGACAGTTGACATCAGAATTCAAATCTTTATCAAAACAAAACATTTTTCTCAGTCAAACCAGTGTCTTAAACTTGAGAAAAATAGGACCTTACAAGCCAAGCTCTTCCAAATTAAACCAAGATCTCACACTTTTAAAGTGCCTTATCATCAAATACAACTCTTGATTATTAAGTTAAGTTTCATTATTAGGATCAATCATCCTACAATCACAAAATGAAATGGTATAAAAAAAGAGAAAAATATAACTTAGTCTCATCAATAGAATTTATCATTCTATTTGACTTAGTTATTATCTTTGGCACTACTTCACAAAAAGATCAAAGTTTAGTGAAAACCCTAACACTTGTGTGCCCATTTTAACAAGGTTACAAAGACAAAAACTCATAGAAAAAGAGATTGAATCTCTAAATATCATGGATGAAGAAAATCCATTTCATAGATTCAATTGATTTGAACCTAAGGAAATAACGGAAGAGGACATTCAAACTGCACAACATGATCCTAACTTCCACCAATTTATGGAATTTTTTTTGGAAAAGGATGGAGAAAAATACCTTTTAATGCTAGTTGAACTAGGTGCAAAACTTCCAAAGGACTTTGAGGTTAATCGACTCAAAGAAGCACCTATAGGAGTTGAAACTGAACCACAAAACACAGATCAAGTGATTTCCCTAACATATCAAATGCAAAACTTGCAACAACAACTTCAAGATGTGCAAAAAGGTACCGCAAGAAGGTACTCATTACAAGACATTTGTCCCTATCCTTTTGATTCAAGTGTGGACATGATACCATTTCCTAGACATTGTGAATTCCCAAAATATGACAAATACAATGGTAAAACTGATCCAATAGATCATGTGAGGGAATTTAGAACCATGAGTTTAGAATTTTCACAAGAGGAAACTTATTTGATGAGGTTGTTTCCAAGAAGCTTAGGAGGTCAATGTATGGAATGGTTCTCTAAACTACAACCAAGAATTCGATCTTTTGAGGAACTAGTCAACAAGTTTATTTCACAATACTCCTATAATATTCAACATGAGATAAAAATAAAGGATCTTTACAATACAAAACAAAAGAAGGTGAAACATTCCTCTCATTTCTACGATGATGGCGAAGGTTGTTTGCTAAGTATCCTCGTTCCATACCTGAAGAGGAAAAGATGAAACTAATCATTGACAACCTAACTGATGAGATGAGCTACAGGCTTGAACTACAATGCCCACCTACATTTGAGAAAGTGATTGAAAATGGGTTCAAGATAGAAGAAGATTTGGTCAAGGGAGGGGTAATAAAAATCTACAATGAAGGATCAAATAATACAAACTCCTCGAATCACTATAATAACAATGATAAACCAAAGTTTTGGAAAAAGAATAGAAATAATGGTAACAATGATGCTGCAAATGAAACAAAAAATGCGAAATCAGTATTTAATTTGACAACAACAACTGTAAAGACCAACCAAAACAATGACCAGAACATCAATCAAAGTGTCAATCAAAACAACAATTTGAAAAATGGTGAATCTAAACCACAATCATATCAAAAACCATCAAATCGAAGAAGATTCACACCGTTGGGATAGACACTAGAATCGACAATGAGACAAATTCTTACACATAGACTTATCACCTTACCTAAAGTAAGAAATTGGGAACCAAGAGTAAAGCCATCTTGGTGGAATGATACAGACTATTGTGACTTTCATAAAAACAAAGGACACGAAACAAATGATTGTATGCAGTTGAAACATCAAGTACAAGATTTGATCGATAACAAGACAATATTCGTAGAAGGACATCAAACGAAAAATGATCATAGTGCATTTAAAAATCCTTTACCAAATTATGAAAAGGGAGAATCTTCTTCTGCAAATAGTAAAGGTAAAAATGTAAACTACATTTATGATAACACTATTCATTGTATTTCTGTGGTTGAGAATAATGGTGCCATTGATAATAAAACTAATAATGTTGGAATCAATGACATCATACCAATAAATCTAATCCCAAACATGGTCACATCCAACAATCAGATTAATGTCATAAAAAACAGGGAAAAGAAAGATTACCAACCAATCAATGTGACAACAAGGGGGCAATCAAAAGTAATATTGAAAGGAGTTACATCTAAAACCACTGGTACCCCTTTAAATCAGTACAACATAGTTGATTAGCTGCAGAAAATACTAGCCCAAATATCAATATTAGAACTCCTTAAAATCTCACCATCTCATAAGGAGGTTTTAGAACAAGCTCTTGTGGCCACCACAGTACCCAATAATCTGGAAGTTTTCCAATTCCAAGCTATGGTGGGACACTTAACCACGCCTCACTACCTATCATTTTCCAAACAAGATGACATATCACTTACTCATCCGTACAATTTTTCCCTTCACATTGAATTCTTAATCCACAAACACTGTGTTAAACATGTCCTAATAGATGGTGGAGTTGGTTTAAGCATTTGCACTTTAAAACTAATTCGTGCACTAGGATATTTTGATAATGCTATTGATGCCAAAAGGAAAATCACAATAAAATCCCATGATGAAGAAGAGAGATCCTCCAAGGGCTTGATCGTGTTGCCTATTCAAGTAGGACCAATTGTGAAGAATATAGTTTTCCAAGTGTTAGACAAAGAGCTGGCATATAATATACTCTTGGAACATCCTTGGATTCACGAAATGCAAACAGTGCCTTCAACTTATCATCAGTGCTTAAAGTTTCCTATCAATGGACAAGAAGTCACTATTTCAGCTGATTACAACAATCCCCAATACTGTAACATGCTTAAAAAAAATCAAGATACTTTTGTGCCCCATAATAGGGAAGCAAACACTTCTAGTTCATCCAACAGTGAAAGGAAACCAAAAATTGTATCTAAATGGGTTGAGAAAAAGGACCAGTCAAAAAATACAAGTGTTGTTGACTCCACTCCATCAAACAATGAAGGTCAACTGGACTCTCTATCACAACAATTCAAAGTAAAGATCCAGTTGAAAGACAAAGGCATGGGAGAGTATTCCATTGAGCAATCTTTATGTCTTTCACAACTGCTGCCATCTCCAAGATCATATGGGCAACTGTCAACATCAACACAACAATCATCACAACCTACTACAGTTTTAGATGAAATATTTGTAAAGGTAGGAACTTTAGAAGATGAATCCGAAGATAAGGCCATCCTCAATTGGCTCTACAAAGATGAGGAAGCATCTACATCGGCAACTATCAACATAAAGACAAATCAATATGGAAAGGGAAAAACAATATTAGAGAAAATGGGGTATGAAGGACAAATACCTATTGGAAAAAAAGAAGAGGGCATTGAAGAAACCAGCCAACCTCTCACACTTCATTCAAAGGACAAAATAGGACTAGGTTATACAGAGGAAACAAAAGAAGAAATCACTCATAGAGTGGTTGAAAGAGTCCTTCAAATGTGGGATAGTTCTGAAAAAATTCCAATGAGTATGAGTGGGATTCTTTATCTGAAGCATCATACAAGGACATACAAATTGATGTCATAAAAGAGTATGCACCCACACGTGAGGAGGGAAAAAGCTCAGGCACTAGACCCCTTGTATTTGGATCACAAAACATCAATGACTCAAGTGAGGATGGACAAATATCGAGTGAGATAGATGACTTGGAGGAGAGTAATATCATAAACCTTGACATTGCTATTGAAAACCTTGACAACATGGCTATTAGAACCCTCACTACCATTGACCTTAGCCAATCTGATGACCTTTTATCCTTAATACATCCTAAACTTATCGAATGGGAACCAACTGAACCTATCAATGTACCTATCTTTGCGAATGATGATGCTATCACTAATTTCCTTTGTTGTCACAAACCTAACACAAGTTCTAATCATAAATTTTATAACGACGCTTTGAGTCAGGAGGGTGTCGAATTTTCCAGTTACAAAATTGAAAACATGAATAATAGATCTAATGGTGAAAACCATTTAATGGCATCATTAGATCTCGAAAAAGTAAAAATAAAGAACACATTTGACAGTGAAAACCTCTTTGAGGCACCGAAAGATGGGAGATTTGACACCCTTCCAAAACACTATCATGAAAGATCATCAGTATTGGTGGAGCCTGCACAGTCTATCAATCTTGGCACAACGGAAAAAGAAAAAACTCTACATCTGGAAACATCTATGACTGAACAAGAAAAGCCTGAATTCATCAAGTTCTTTGAGGATAGACACATTAAATTTGCTTGGTCTTACTCTGATATGCCAGGTTTAGACCCAAATATTCTAGTGCATCATTTATCTCTACCATCTGGAATAAAACCTGTGAAGCAAAAACTAAGGAAAATGCATCCGCATATCACCTTGTTGGTAAAAGAAGAACTGAAGAAGTTGTTAGATGCAAGATTCATTAGATCTATTGATTATGCTGAGTGGATTTCTAATATTGTACCTGTTTCTAAACTAGATAGTAGTATCAAATATGTACTGACTTTAGAGATATCAAGAAGGCATGCCCAAAGGACGATTTTCCTTTGCCAAACATTGACATTATTGTAGACTTAACAATAGGACACACCATGTTATCACTAATGGATGGCTTCTCAGGTTACAACCAAATCAAAATAACACTAGAAGATCAAGAGAAAACAACATTCACATGTCCATGGGGAACATTCTACTGGAATGTCATGCCCTTTGGGTTAAAAAATGCAAGGGCTACATATCAGCGAGCGATGACCTCCATTTTCCATGACATAATGCATACCTTTATGGAGGATTATGTGGATGATATATTAGTAAAGTCCTATACCAGAGAAGGACATCTAGAGATCCTGGACAAAATATTTACCAAATTAGAGAAGTTCAATGTCAGATTAAATCCTAAGAAATGTGTTTTCGGTGTTACATCAACAAAGCTTCTAGGATACATAGTTTCAGAAAAGGGTATCAAAGTGGATCCTGCCAAGGTCAAGGACATAATAGAAATGCCACCACTAAAGAATATCAGTCAACTACGGTCTCTACAAGGCAGACTACAATCAATCAGGAGGTTTATCTCCCAATTAGCAGACAAAAGTCATCCCTTCAATCATTTTCTACATAAGAATGTCTCTTTCGAATGGGGTCAAGGATGTGAAACAAATTTCAATCAAATAAAGCAATATATGATGTCACCACCCATACTAATGCCACCTACAGAAGAGAGACCATTATTACTATACATTGCAACAACTAAGATTTCTTTGGGCGCTCTATTAGCACAGGAAGATCCTATGAGAAAGGAACAGGCTATCTATTATATTAGTAGGACTTTGAATGGTTATGAGATAAATTAAACCTTCATCGAGAAAGCTTGTTTGGCGGTGGTATTTACTACTTAGCAGTTGTGACATTACATGTTAACCCACATAGTCCAACTCATAGCCAAGATTGATCCATTAAAGTATTTACTCAGCAAGGCTTCCCTAACAGGAAGACTAGCCAAGTGGGTCACGATCTTGAGTGAATTTGACATCCAGTATATAGATCAAAGAGCCATCAAGGGTCAGGTCATGATAGCTGATCGTCCAATGAGCATTGAGTTTCCTGATGCAGACATTCTTACTATGACAACACAACAATGAATCCTTTATTTTGATGGGTCCTACACACAACGTGGGTCAGGTGCAGGAATTCTATTTGTTACAACTCAAGGACATACCATCCCAAAATCCTACAGACTCATGTTTCCATGTACACATAATGTAGTTGAATACGAGGCATTAATCATTGGCATCAAAATGGCAGTTGAATGGAAGATCACAGAGCTACAAGTATATGGAGATTCACAACTAGTCATTAATCAGGTAAACGATGAATATCAAATCAAAGATGAGAATTTGATGCCGTATAAGAAAATGGTGGATGATTTCAAAAATTACTTTGTGGATATCAAATTTGAACAAATTCCAAGGGTAGAAAACAAAGCTGTTGATGCTATGGTGACAATTGCTTCTCTCTTACAGATACCAAAAAAGCTAGGTCATTATGAGTTTATGGTGGAACAAGCGTCTAATCCTGCTTATGATAATCTGGGATCTCAAACCATATGCCATGTAGTTGACGTCAAATCCTCAATTTATGGAAAGACCTACGATTACCTAAAAGACAATTCCTTGCTCCTGATCTTTCTAGAAACTAGAAACACAACTTCATCCACCAAATCGCACGCCATACCTTAATTGCCGACATACTTTACCGTTGAGGTCTGGATGGTACTCTTCTTCGGTGTGTAGAACATAATGAGTGTAAGACACCCTTACATGAGGTTCATGAAGGTATTTGTGGAACTCATTCAAGCGGACTAACCCTAGCAAAGAAACTCCTCTGTTTAGGGTGTTACTGGCCGAATATGGAGGAGTATTTTCAGTTTGTTAAGAAGTGCCAAAAATGTCAAATCCATGGTAACCTAATCCATGCACCAACACAAGAATTGCAACCGTTCACTTCAACATGGCCTTTTTGTTAGTGGGGACTGGACCTGGTAGGAAAGATTAATCCATCTTCATCCAATGGACACAAATTTATAATCATAGCCATGAAGTACTTTACAAAGTGGATAGAAGTTGTTCCCTTGACAACAATCACTGGAAAACAAATTTCTTCTTTCATACTGAATTACCTCATCTGTCGGTATGGCATTCCTCAGTCCATTGTCACAGAAAATGGTAGAAATTTTAAGAATTAGGATGTTTAGGAACTGTGTGAGAGGTTTCATATCCAACATCATTTTTCAACCCCATACTATCCTCAAGGAAATGGCCAAGCAGAGGCCTCAAACAAAGCTATTCTGAAAATCATAAAGAAAATAGTCAATGATGTTGGACATGGCACACTCAACTAAACCTTGCTCTATGGGCATACCAAACCAGCATCAGAACACCTACAGGAGCTACACCATATGCGTTGGTATATGGACCAGAGGCCATTCTACTTATTGAGGTTGAGATACCATCACTCAGTGTGTCACTAAAGGGTATTATTTCAGATGAGGATTATAGAGTGTCTAGACTTCAAGAGCTGGAATTGTTGGATGAACATCATCAACAAGTTGTGGACCATTTGAATGCATATCAACAATAGATGTCCAAAAGCTACAATCACAGAGTAAAACCTAGAGAATTTCAGGTTGGTGATTTGGTCTTAAAGGAAAACCCTCGAAATCAATAGGATTGAGAAAAGAAAGGGAAGTTTGAACCTAACTGGCTAGGTCCCTTTGTTTTCATATTAGTCTACAAATTTGGAGCCTATCAATTGTCTACACCTGAAGAGGATTTGTTCGATGAACCTATCAACAGTCTCCATCTTAGGAAATTCTACACCTGAATCATCTAGTACATGGTTAAAGTCCTAGGAAAATGGTCGTCTTGATGAAAACTTGGCAAACAAACATCTTGGTAACAAATAAAAATAAATAAAGAAAATAGAAAAATAGAAAAAATCTGAAAATCTGAAAAAGTGCAATAAAAACGCGTAATGAAAACCTAGAAACAGGCGCTAGTTGTGATTTAAACTAGCTTTTCCATCAATTAGATGCATGTCTCGGTCGTTCACTTTCACCATCATTTCTGCCTATCATTGAAAGGAAAACCTCATGTACATATCCTGGGAATGTGGTTGTGTCTCACCCTAGCTTGGGGGAAAAACCCTGAACTCATTGGGGGCAATAAACTTTGAGCTTAATCAAATGGACAAATGGCAGTATGAGAACAAAGAAAACACAATGATCATAGGGAAACTCAACATTGAACATACATCAAACATCAAAACATTTCAGAAAATCAACCATCCATATCAAACAATTGAAATCAAATCAATCCAAACAACTTTAGATGGATGATATTCTTTTGAATCATGATTTTATCACTTTAGCTTGAATGTTCAAATGTTGTAATTTTATTTTTGTTATAATTTCTTTGGAGCAACTCGATGATGTATTGAACTAGAGAAGCTAGGAAAGAGAATGGTATTTTCTTTTTCTGTTGTTTGTGAGTTGATCATTATTATTGTGTGAATTGTCACGAGACGTGCTCTACAAAGTATCATTGATGACATTCCAAATTCACATAGCAAAATTATTTATTCTTGTTTGTTTACACAAGAAATGCTTAGGACATCTCGGTTTAATTATATCTATATGCTTGTGTTAACTTGCAATATCAAAAATCATGAAAGTAGTACTCAGGTCATAATTGTTCTAAATTATACCATTGATGTTTGTACTCATTTTCAACATTTTAAAGTCTCAATGATGATAAAAAGAATGATAAATGGACTATTAAGTTGAAAACTTTGGCATGTGTAGATTTGCATGGTTAAATTAGATTGCATTTATGTTAGTTTTGCATCTGCAAAGTAGTTTATTCCAAAGGATGGTGGAGAATTCAAAAATGATGTTATCTTTTATCATTAATGGATTGAGTATACTTGACATTAACAAAAACATTATATTTATCATGTAGTTGCATAATCATTTGCATTGCATACATTGGAAAGCATTATTACATCATTTAATCATTCATACATCCGATCATATATTTGCATTTATCATACCATATTTTTCATTTGTGCATCACATCATATAGTTGCATAAGAAAAAAATAAAATAAAAATCATCTACATAGTTGAATTTTCATTAATGTTATCATATCATACATCATACATTAGAAGTATCATCATATTTGATCATTCATTCATCCATTCATTACATCATATATTTGTATTTGAAATACCCAAAATAAAGTTCATTGTATCCCATTTGCATGATTATGTCATATATCATAGAAACATCATATCCAAAATCATACATATAGTTGCATTATCATATCATTTGTGTATATACATTATCACACATCTATTGGTCCATGTAAATACTACGGGCACCATACATCCATACATCATCATTATAAGCATAGTCACATTTAACATCATAAATAAAACATCATAAAATCATAGCACGTTATCATGATCATAAATTGCATCCATAACATAATCATATAAAACATCACATGGCATATAGAACAAGAAATTAAGTACATCCATCATAGGCATTCATCATAGGCATCTATCATAGAACCATATGGAACACATAGATCGATAAATCCACCGCATATGATATAAATCTCAAAAATCATAATGTCAAGTATACAATGATGTCTGAAATATAAAGAGATACAACATCAAAATGGCCGTGAATCAAAAATCGAAGTATACATCATGTCTCAAAATACACTAGGGAATCCAATCATGGAGTTATGTGCTGCTAGCCCCAGACGGTGCCAGAAACTCTGGACCAGTACCTCCCCCACCAGATGTACCAGGATCTCTCGGATCTCTCGAAAGAGGCTATGTCACACCCCTGCTAGTAGTCCTAGAATGATTCCTACCAGATCAAGACTGAGCATAATTAACTCTCTGCTCTGTAGGAACTGCATCATGGTATCGAACTCTATAGTACTCGGCCTCTTGACCCAAATGAATAACCTCTCTCATATAATCAGCTACAGAGGTACCCTTGGCTAATCCCTGCAGTCTATCAACCAATCCATGTGCTTGCTTTGTAGTCTGTCTAGCTGCATCTCTCTCTGTTGTCAGAGAGGCTATCTGTGCTTGTGCAGTTGTCAACTATGCCTGTACCTATGAGAGAGCTTGTGCATGAGTTTGTTCCTGTGTCTATATTTGTGCCTGTGTTTGGACTAGCAACCCCTGGGTCTGTGCCAACTGACCCTGAAGTGTCTGCACCTAAACCTGTAGGCTAGCAATCTGAGTCTACTACTGCTAGGAGGGTACTCCAATCTGCACATGCTACTCTGCTAGAGCTACCTGTGATCGCCTCTTACGAGGCACCATGAAGTCTCTAACCTCAAATGCAGGGCCTCCTCCACCCTCATCTCTTCCATCATCCCCATCTCCATCTCCATCTCCCTCCTCATCATCACTGCTCTCCACATCATCTGACTCCTCCTCCTCATCTCCCTCATCTCTCCTCCGTCAGTGCCCATGTGCAACTTCCATCTCCTCCTCACTTGGTATCGACACTGGCTCATTTGGGATGGAGATCTGTGGGAATGGATGTAAAATGAGGTGTTGTGCATACTCCTCGGTAATCAGAACCTTGATGATCTCAAGATGAATCTCCCAAATAATGGCATGTAGACCTTGGTACTCCTACACTGCAACATCATATGATAAGCAGGGTCCCCACTCGGTGGCATCTATCTGACGTCATGCATAATGTGGGGCATGCCTTGTACTATTCCATATTATCTAAGCATCCTCCTAAAAAAAAATCTCTCAATGACAAAATGTGTCCTACCAATCAGGTACATAGACTAGAAAAAGTATGGCATCTCTATATCATCCTCTGACCAGTGCTCGTAATCAAGATAAGGTCGCCATGTAACTGTCTCTACATCATCAAGGACTCTCCTCCAATGATCCAGTTTTCCCAGTCTAGGCTGAGCAATTGGACCTGCATATGCGTGAACGTATGGTCTCATGGCAGGTTGATGTCTATTTGCAATGGGACGAGTGACCGCTATATGATCCCACACCCACACCTGAAGTAATGTAACTCCTGAAGACAAACTAGCCCCTCAGATGCAAATTGTGGTATATATGGGAAAGCATGCACACACCCCATGCATATCTAGTACCATGGACGATCATGCTCTCCAAAATCTAGCCACACCCAACTGAAAGTCCCTTTGACCTATGATCAAGGAAAAGGAACCCTCCAATGAAACCAGCAAGTATTGATGGCAAGTTAGCATACACATCAACCATCTCTCGCCATGGGATCTCGTATCCACAAATCATATCATCCTAGAAAACTCGGTGTAGTGCATCAGACCCACCCTGCTCAGAAGAATCATAAACTACTAGCTCCCCAACAACAGGTGTTCGCAATATCCAACATACATTCTCTAGAGTCACTGTCCTCTCGCTGGTAGGAAGGTGGAAGGTATTGTGCTCACTATGCCATCTCTCTGTTAAGGCTGTCAATAGTCCCCGATTAATCCTAATCTGGGGAATATCTAGAAGAGAAGACAAACCATATCATGTGATAACTGTTGTCTCAGGCTGCACTAGCTGCGGTATCAAATCAAATGTCCTAGGAAATCGCTCTCAGATCTGTAAGTTCATCAAAGGATCCTATCATCACAGAATATTGAAAGTCAATAATCTTTGTCAAATAATCAAACATCAATCAACCTATCAAATCTAATCAGCTCTGGTGATACTTTGATCATATCTTATGAGCAACTATCATTGAACCTCACCTATCATGAGGTCAATCATCAATCTATCATTCAACCTCACCTATCATGAGGTTTATCAATCAATCTATCAATGAACCTCTCCTATCATGAGGTCAATCAATCAGTTTATCATTGCACCTCACCTATGATGAGGTCAATTATCATCAATCAATTATTGTATCTCACCTATCATGAGATCAATAAACATGTAACCAATCAGGATCATCAATCATCATCAACAATGAAATCAACATTCAGGCTAATGTGATTGAAAATTATCAAAATCATGGAGTTTACTAACAATTTACATCTTTCTAACTTCAAAGTGCTAAAACAGTGATTCAATGTGCCAAAGAAGTCAATGTGCTATTAAAACTCATCAATGCGCCAAAACAGGCGGTCATTGCGCTAAATCAACGTATGCACCATTTCAGGACCTTTATGCGCTATTTCAGGAGACCAACGCCTTGATTCGATGGATGCACCATTTCAGGGTTCCTATGCACTAATCTAGATCACCTATGCACCATTTTTGTCTATGCACTAATCTAGGAGGTCCATGCACCACTTCATCTATCCTATGCATTGTTTCTATCTATGCGCTAATTTAGCCTATCAATGCACTAAGTCATCTAATTGAAGCACTATTTCTATGTATGTACTATTATAGAGTTTCTAAGCGCTACATCGATGTGTGCATGTGCTAAAATGGAAAAATTGATTTAAAATGACTAAAACAAGTGGGAAATTGAAATGCACAAATTACGAGGAGGTTTTTAGGGTACCTACAGGAGGTCCATACGTGGTCAGGTAGTTGTGTCATCGCATGCGCTCAAAACAGTGAGTGTGGTATGGAATAACCATTTTGCTCCAAATGCTAAGTTTTCTCTCACTCTCGAATTTTAAAACTCAATATGCACAAATGAATTTGAAAATCCAACTTTTTGACCTTTTATAGGTTAATTAAGAGGGATTTTGGTGGGATTTATTTATTTTATTTTCTAGGGACTTAATTCATCAATTTCACATCTGGCGGAGTAAACATCATTTTTTTAGGAGATAAATCAATTTTGCATCTTTGAAATTGAAAATCTTTATCAAATCATCATAAAAATTTGAAAAATTCCAAAAGAATCCAAAAAATCAAAAAATTCATCCATTTATCTCCTGAGGGGGCATATATCCATCATCACCTGAAAATCAACGTCTGGGGCATACTGATTTTTTTTGTCAAGTACTACCAACAACAACAAAATTTTCTTTGAAGCAATGCGTAAATACATCACTTCAAAGAGGGGCAAAATTTATACACCTAAAAATGGTCTGGATAATCTAATTAATTAAATATGATTTATTTGATTAATTAACCCTTCTATTTTCATCTACTTATAAATAAAAAAAATTATTTATATAGTTCACATTTAATTCTTCTATCTTTATCATATTATTTCATCTTAATTAAATAAACAAATCACATACTTTGTTTTATTTAATTATTATTATCAAATTCTTTTTACAATTATATATTTATTTATCTTTATCACATCATCCCATCTTAAATTAAATAAACAAATTCAAATACCTTGTTTTATTTAATTATCTATTTTCTTTCATCTAAATTAAATAATCAAGTTCACATACTTTGTTTTATTTAATTACCGCATTTCTTCCATGTTTATTTAATAAATAGATTTTTGTAGTTTGTTTTATTAAATTAAATATCCTCTTTGCTAATTTGAATAAATCCAAATATTCAAATAAAAGAATATTTCTATAGCTATTTCCTCTTTTCACTCATCATATCCACCAACAAAATTAGACATTTTATATGTAATTAATTCAACTCAACCTTCACAGATAAATTTGGAGACAAATTATAGGCAAGCTTCTTCATCTTCTTCCATTGATCATTCCTATCCTCTGGCTGGATGTTTTTGTGGGGAGGAACAAATCTCCATAATCTTCTTAGGCTTCTTCATCCTTCACCATTGAATCTTTCAAATCAAATCTAGACCCTTACTTGCTCCCACATCACAAATATGCTGCCGGGAATCTATAAATAAAACTTCTTTCCACAGGAAATGGATCCCAACTTTGTGCAATCTTACTCTGCAGAAATAGCATTAGTTCAATTAAGCATTTGAGCATTGAGCAAATAGTAATTAACAATCATATAGTAATCATAATCATGGCTTTTCATTTGGTTGCATCTTAGTTTACAGTAGTTTGTTTTATCATTTTCATGTCATTTTAGGCTATAGTATCAAACCATATCATTTAGCAATCATTACATAGGATTAGATTCCTGCATTTAACAATATCTCATTCTCTAGATTGTCATTTTAACAGTCACAATGCTTACACAATCTGAGAGCCACCGTGATTTAATAAATCTTTGGAGATAGAGAGCAATAAGACGCTTTCAATAGATTTCTGGCTTTTAGTAGTTTAATCGTTGTTTAAATCTATTGATATAATGTTTTATTAGGTGTGCTTGTTATTCATTTACACATATTTTACTCACACAATAGGTTGATTGATAAAATGATGATTTGTGATATGTCATGATTATAGGACTTAAGTGTTCTTTAGTCTCTGGAGCACTACCCGAAGACTTGGGATATGATTCTATGTTTGATGCAGAAAAATTTGGATGTTATTGAGCGATGTGGTTTATTGTCCTTCCTTGATATGCCCCAGTATAGGATAACCAAGGGACTATTGACTGCATTAACTGAGAGATGGCATAGCGACCACAACATGTTCCATCTAGCTACCGATGAAATGACGGTTACCTCAGAGGATGTGTACTGGATATTGAGGATTCCCGTGGTTGGAGAGTTAGTTGTATATGATCACATAGAGTAGGGAGGTATCGAGGCGCTAAGGAGGTTTTTTGTTGATGACAGGATTATTAAGTACGATATCCCGTGGTAGGACATGGTTTATTCTTATGAGCCATTACCATCTGTTCTAGCTGGGTTTGTTGGAGGTTTCTTATGTTTTGACCGTAGGTCAAAGGGACTGTCCGTTGGCTGGGGCAGGATACTGGAGAGGATGATCACTCAGGGGATCCGATATGCATGGGGTTCCTGTATTTTAGCTCATTTATATTATGATTTGCATCAAGTGGTATATCTTGGAGCTGCTAGTTTATCATCTAGAGTGACATTGCTTCAGATTTGGGCTTGGGAGCATATAGCAGTCACTCATCCTTTAGTAGAGAGAGATCATCCAGTTGGCAGGGCATATTTGTTTGGGTACACAGGTACTCTTGTCTAGTGCAAGCTAGGAAAATTGGAGTATTGGCGGTGAGTGCTTGATGATTTGGAGACCCTCACATGGTGACCATACATAAATTGTGAGTCATGGCTCGAGGATGATCTTGAGATGCCATATGGTTGTACTTTGAGGTATTTGATTGGATAGACTTGGTTTATTATTGAGAGATTCATGCTCATGAGAGTGCTTTGTAAGTATGCCCGAGTTCAAGGGATGCCTTAGGGAGTTTCCTTATATGCTCGTAGATAGTAGGATATTCCAGAGTGGGGACCCACCATATCGTGTGATGTAGCTTGTGAGGAGTATTTTGGATTGCAAACACAGGTATGGGATTACTATCCAGAGGTCGCGGCTAGTGTGATGACAAATGAGTATGTTGAGCATTTTTTCACACATGTTGTACAAAGGATATCTAGTCCCAATGAGCCAATATTGTCATTTGATGATGATGAGAGAGCACCACAACACACACCGAGATAGAGGAGGGATGGGGGAGATGGTGATGATGAGGAGGGAGATGCTGGAGATGGAGAGGATGATGGAGATAGTGGAGATGCAGGTGGTAGAAAAATATTGGACTTCAGAGTACCCTGGAGGAGGATATCTATGGTTCCCTCAAGACAGCAGCAGGCAAGACTATCCTAGGTTCAAATTCGCGTGCCTTCCCATCAGCAACAAACATAGATAGATGCCTTACACAAACAACTAGCACATACACAAGAGCAGATTGTTTCCCTGATAGCACAGAGAGATGCCGTGAGATAGAGATATGAACATGTAGAGGCCCTAGCCGAGAGATTACATAGAGTATTCAAGGGGACTACTACAGGGGATATGCTCAGAGAGGTTTGACATTCAGCCTGAGAGACAGAGTACTATAGATCACTGTATTATCAGGCGGTTCCCGCAGAGCTGTGTGCCCCTAGTTATGCACAATTTGTCAGTGGAAAGTTAGGTTGGAGTTAGGCATGGACTATGAGCAGGGGTGTGACTGGGCCACTTCCCAGAGATCCATCAGGCAAAGATCCAGGTGTAGGTCCATCTGGTGGTGTAGCAGCAAGCACAACGAGGCCTACAATGTCTGGGGGGTGCAACACGTAACTTTTGTGCTCACATTTGATGTACTGAGACTTGATGTATTCACTTATTCAGTTGGGGACTTTATGATTTCCTACCATTTTGTTGATGTATCTCTCCATATTTTGTGATATCATTGTACATTTGACATTGATTATTTTGAGGTTATATGAGATGCAGCAAAGACTATTGATCTATATGTTGTCTACATGCTTTTATGATAAATGCTTATGATGAATGCATTTGATTTCCACTCTATATGCTATGTGATGTTTATATGCTATGCCATGGTTGTGTATGAATGCAATAATGAAATGTTGATGCATGGATTATGATTCTATATAGCTTTATGGATGATGCTTTATGATATATGAGATGGATTTGATCATGCAGATAAGATGTGATGCACTTTATTTTTGTTGTGTATTTTTCTAATGCAAATACATGATCTAATGAATGGATGGATGACCTATGATAATAATTTCTATTGTATGTATGATATGATAATGATTATGCAACTACATGTGAATGATATTTTTTGTTTATGTCAAATGTACTCAATCCTTTAATGAGAGAGATAAAATCATTTTGAAAATTGCTAGCCTTGGAAAACCTAAAATGCACATGCAAAAACTAATATGGATGCAATCTATCTTAACCATGCAAATCTAAATATGTAATGTTGCCATCTTGTCAGCCAATTTGTTGTGCTTGTCATCATCATTGAGCTTTTCATATGTTGAAAGTTAGTAGAAACACCAATGGTATAATTAAACCATGATGACCTGAGTACAACTTCCATTGATTTTGATATTGCAAGGTAATACAAGCATTTGGGAATAATTGAACCGGGATGACCTGAGTATTGCTTGCATAAAATAGACAAGAGTTAATCCATTTCCTATGCAAATCCGGAATGTCATCAATGATACTTTTTCGATCACATCCTGTGAAAAATTTACATAATAGTAATGATCAACTCATAGACAACATACAAAAAAATATCATACTCCATCGTAGCTTCTATAGTCCATGACATCCTTGAGTTGCTCTAGAGAAATGATAATAAAAATCAAGATACAACAATTGAACATTTATGCGAAAGTGATTAAACCATGATTCAGAAGAATATCACCCAGTTACATTTGTTTTGACTGATCTTGTTGTTGATTTGAATGGTTGGTTTTCTAAAAAAAATGTGATTGATGTTCAATGTTGAGTTTCGTTGTGATGGTTATGTTTTCTATGTTGTCTTACTGTTGCTTGTCTATTGTTTTAAGCTCAAAGTAGATTTCCCGCAGTGAGTTCAGGATTTTTCCCCTAGTGAGAAACCAACCCTTTATTGCCTAATGATCGCCAAACCAAGGTGAGGCATGAATGCACCGCACAGATATGTACATGAGGTTTTATGATGGAAATGCATAATGATGGAAAAAAGCGGATGTCCGACACACGTTCCAAAAGATGGAAAAGCCAATCTATCACAAATAGCGCATATTGCTAGGTTTTCACTACTTGTTTTTATTGCACTTTTTTTTGATTTTATGTTTTTTTTTTTGAAATTGTCACTTTTTTGTATTTTTTGCTTTTACTTTTTGGATTTTTCCGCTTTTTGCTTTTTTTTCTGAATTTTTCTGCTTTTTTACTTTTTATGGATTTTTCTACTTTTTTACTTTTTTTGGATTTTTCTACTTTTTGAAACTATGCACTGGATGAGTTATGTATAAAAATTCTTGAGATGAATGTTGTTGATAGGTTCTTCAAACAGGTCCCCTCCGAGTGTAGATAACTAATATGCTCTAGATCCATATACCGATACAATGACAAAAGGACCTAGCCAATTAGGTTCAAATTTTCCCTTCTTTTCTTGATCTTGTTGATTGTGAGGATTCTCTTTTAATACCAAGTCGCCAACCTGAAATGTTATTGGTCTTACCTTATGGTTATAGCTCCTTGACATTCTTTGTTGATAAGCTTTTAGATGATCAACAACATGCTGACGACATTCATCTAAGTTCAATTCCAACTCTTGTAGTTTGGATACACGATAGTCTTCCTTTGAAATGATTCCTTTCAATGATACCCGGAGTGATGTAAACTCAACCTCAATGAGTAAGATGGCTTCTTCTCCATACACAAGGGCATATGATGTGGCTCTTGTAGGGGTGCGGATGCTAGTACGGTATGCACACAAGGCAGGGTTTAGTTGAACATGCCAGTCATGCCGAGCGTCATTGATGGTTTTCTTCAAGATTTTCAAAATGGTCTTATTTGAGGCTTCTGCTTGGCCATTCCCCTGAGGGTAATAGGGTGTGGAGAATTGGTGTTGGATATGAAATTTTTCACAAAGTTCTTGTACATCTTGGTTTCTAAATGGTCTACCATTATTAGTGACAATGGAGCTAGGGATGCCATACCGACAGACAATGTAGATCAGGATGAAGGAGGAAATTTGTTTACCAATGATCGTGGTTAATGGGATGAATTCAATCCACTTTGTGAAATACTTAGTGGCTGTGATTATGAATTTATGTCCATTAGAGGAAGATGGATGAATCTTACCCACAAGATCAAGTCCCCATTGATAGAAAGGCTAGGTCGATGTGAATGGTTGCAACTCCTACGTCGGTGCATGTATGAGATTTCCATGGACTTGACACTTCTTGCACTTCTTAACAAATTGAAAAGATTCTTTCTTCATGTTCGACCAAAAATATCCCAAGCATAGGAGTTTCTTAGCTAGAGTAAGATCACTTGAATGAGTACCACAAATACCTTCATGAACTTCTCATAAGACAGTTTCAGATTCATCATGATCAAGACATCAGAGGAGAGTACCATCGAGACCTCATTGATAAAGTGTATCAGCTATTAGGGTGTGTCAGGCTACTTGATAGATAAAGTTATGCTTTTGGTTCCGAGATAAATCATGTGGAAGGGCATTGTCTCTCAGATAGATATAAATCTTCCCATATATTGAAGAATCAACATCAACTAGATGACACAACTTGGGATTCAAGATTGTCATATGCGGGAGTAAACAATTGTTCCACCATGAATTCATAATGACTTCATTTTTCTGGTATTTGTAGAAGAGAAGCGATGGTTTCCGTGGCATCTGCAACTTTGTTGTCTACTCTTGGAATTTGTTCAAACTTGATCTCAAAAAAGTATTTCTTGAAGTCATCTACCATTCTCTTGTATGGCATCAACTTGTCATCTTTGTTTGATAGTCATCATTAACCTGATTGATGACTAATTAGGAATCTCCATAAACTTGTAATTCTGTGACTTTCCATTCCACTGCTACCTTGATACCAATGATTAGTGCTTCATATTCAACCATGTTCTTTGTGCAAGGGAACATCAACCTGTAATATTTTGGGATAGTGTGTCCATTAGGAGTAACAAATAAGATTCCAACACCCGATCCATGTTGAGTGTAAGACCCATCAAAGTATAATATCCAATGTTGTGTTGTCATTGTGAGGACATCTACATCTGGGTATTCAATGTGCACAGGATGGTCATCTTGCAATGGTGCTTCAACTAACTGATCTGCTATTACTTGGCCCTTGATTTCTCTTCTATCCACATATTGAATGTCAAATTCACTCAATATTATCACCCACTTTGCTAATTTTCCTGTTAGAGTGGCTTTGTTGAGTAGATATTTTAATGGATCTATCTTGGCTATTAGTTTGATGATATGTGTTAACATATAGTGTCACAATTGTTGAGTAGCAAACACCACTACCAAACAAGCTTTTTTAATGAATGTATAGTTAATTTCATAGCCACTCAATGTTTTGTTGATGTAGTAGATGGCCCTTTCTTTTCCTGTAGAGTCTTCTTGTGCTAGTAGAGCTCCCAAAGATACCTCAGTAGTTGCTATGTAGAGTAGAAGTGGTTTTCCCTCTATTGGTGGTACCAATATAGGTGGATTCATCATATATTGTTTCAATTGATTAAAGGAAGCTTCACATAATTCATCCCATCTAAAAGAAACATTCTTGTGTAACAAATGAGTAAAAGGATGGCTTTTTTCTGCTAGTTGCACGATGAATCTTCTGATGGATTGGACTCTTCCTTGTAGAGATATTAGTTGGCTAATGTTCTTAAGAGGTGGCATTTCCATGATTGCTTGAACTTTTGCTGGATCTACTTCGACGCCTTTAGCTGAGACTATGTATCCTAAGAGTTTTGCTGATGTTACTTTGAATACACACTTCTTTGGATTTAAATGCACATTGAACTTTTCCAATCGATTAAAGATTTTATCCAAGATTTCCGGATGTCCTTCCCTAGTGAATGATTTTTCTAGCAGGTCATCCACATAGTCCTCCATGAATGTGTGCATCATGTCATGAAAGATCAATGTCATTGCATGCTAATAGGTGGCTCCTGCATTCTTTAATCCAAAAGGCATGACATTCCAACAAAATGTACCCCATGGGCATGTTAAAGCTATTTTGTCTTGATCTTTTGGTGCAATCTTGATCTGATTATAGCCTAAAAAACTATCCATGAGTGATAGCATAGCATGTCCTACTGTTAAATCCACAATGATGTCTATATTGGGCAAATGAAAGTCATCCTTTGGACAAGCCCTGTTAAAATCCCTAAAATCTATGCATATTTTGATGTTGTTGTTTGGTTTGGAGACTGGTACAATGTTTGAAATCCATTCTGCATATTCAATTGGTCGGATGAACCCTACATCTAATAATTTTTTTAATTCTGCTTTCACTAGTAGGGTGATGTGTGGATGCATTTTTCTCAATTTTTTCTTTACTAGCTTCACTCCATGTGCTATGGATAAATGATACATTATTAGATCTGGATCTATTCTTGGAATTCCAACATAGCACCAAGCAAAATTGATTTTCCCTTCTTTGAATAATTTGGTGAAATTTGGCTTCTCTTGCTCTATCATTGATGTCGCTAGGTGTATGGTCTTTGTTGTTTCTACATCAACGATGTTTATGGATTGTGTAGGCTCAACCAATACTGATGATCTTTCTTGATAATGCTCATGAAGAGTGTCAAATCTCTCATTCTTCAGGGCCTCATAGAGGTGTTCACCATTGGATACACTCTTTCTTTTTACTTTTTCATGATCTAATACTACCATCGCATGGTTTTCACCATTAGATCAATTTTTGGTATTATTTATTTTGTAGCTAAGAGACTTGGCACTCCCCTGATTTGAAGCTTCGTTATGAAATTCATTGGTGGAACTTGTTTCTGGATTTTCAAAACAAAGGAAATTGACAATGGCATCATCATCTAAAAAGGTAGGGATATCAAGAGGCTCGATTTGTTCCCAGTCAATGAGTTTGGGATGTACCAAAGGTAAGGAATCATCAAATTGGTCAAGATCAAAGGCGGTGAGGGTCATGATGGAAACAGTTTTGAGATGTTCGCTAGCAACGTCAAGGTCTATAATGTTACTCTCCTCTAAATGATTTGTCTCGCTCGATGTCTAATCATCCTCACTAGAGTCATCGATATGTAGTGATCCAAATTCAAATGGTCTCGACCCTGAGCTTTGTCCCTCCATACATATGGGTGCATACTTCTTTATCACATTGATTTCCTTGTCTTCACAAGATTCTTCAGATAGTGAATCCCATTCATATTCATTTGAGTATGTTTTAGAACTAGCTTGTAGTTGGAGGATTTGTTCACAAATATTTTGAGTGGCTTCTTCTTTTGTCTTTTCTTTGTATCCTAATCCTATCTTGTCTTTTGCATTGATTGGGATAGGTTGGATTGGTTCCACAATACCTTCTTTTCATTTGCCAATAGGACCTTTTCCTTCATATCCCATCTTTTCTAAGATTTTGAATGCCTTACCATATTGCTCTGTTGGTTTATTGGAAGTTGGTGCTGTGGATTCTTCTTCATCTTTGTAAAGCCAATTTAGAATGTCTTTGTCCTCAGATTCATCAACTAGAGTACCTACTTTTACAAATTTACCATCAAAGATCTTGATGGGTTATGAAGATTGTTGTCTAGATGTTGATGGTTGTCCATATGATTTTGGAGAAGGTAGTAGTTGTGAGAGACATAAGGACTACTCAAAAGAATACTCACCCATGCCTTTATCTTTCAACTGAATCTTTTTCTCAAACTGTTTTGACAAATAATTGAGTTGGCTTCCATTACTTGAGGAAATAGAATCACCGATGGATTTATCTTTCAACTGAACCTTTTTCTCAAGCTGTTTTGACAAAGAATTGAGTTGTATTTCATTACTTGAGGAAATAGAAGTGAGAGCTTCTCTATTGGGTGGTACAAAAACATCTTGGACTATGTTGAGAGTGTTCCAGTATTGGGGATTATTAGAGTCTGCTGAAATTGTGATCTCTTGTCCATTGTAAGGGAATTTCAAGCATTGATGGTATGTTGATGGTACTACTTACATTACATGGATCCAAGGTCGACCCAAGAGTATGTTGTAGGTCAAATCCTTGTCTAAAACTTGAAAAATTATATCCTTTTGAACTGGTCCCACCTGAATTGGCAATACTATCAGTCCTTGAGAGGATCTTTCATCATCATCATAAGCTTTTATGGTGATCTTTCTTCTGGAATCTATTGCATTTTCTAAAAATCCCAATGCACAAATAAGCTTTAAGGTGCATATATTTAGACCAGATCATCCATCTATTAAAACATGTTTGACCCAATGTTTATGGATTAAAACCTCAATATGGAGTGGAGTGTTGTGTGGATGAGTGAGGGATGCATCGTCATTTTCTGAGAATGATAAACAATGGGGTGCAATCAAATGTACCACCATGGCTTGTAATTGACAAACTTCCAAATTAGTTGGTACTGTGGTGTCCACTAAAGCTTTTTCCAGAATATCCTTATGGGCTGGTGAAATTTTAAGAAGTTCTAGTATGGATATTTGTGCTGGAATCTTTTGCAATTGATCTATTATATTGTATCAATTTGAAGAAGCTATAGGTGTTTTAGATGTAATTACTTTCAATACAAACTTGGAATTCCCTCTTGTGGTCAAATTTACCGGTAGGTTGTCTTGTTTATCCCTTATTTTGATGACATTGATTTGATTATCAGCTACAAAAATGTGATTGATGATAGTATCATAGACATAATTCACATTCTTCCCTTTGTTGTTTGTCGAAGAAGATTCTCCTTTTTCATATTTGGGTAGAGGGTTTTTAAATGCTCCATGGTCATCATTTTTTTAATATCCTTCTATCGATATACCACCTCTATTTATCAAGTCTTACACCAAATGTTTTAATTGCATACAATCATTTATCTTATGACCTTTGCTTATGTGAAAATCACAATAATATGCATCGTTCCACCATGATGGTTTGACTCTTGGTTCAAAATCTTGTGTATCTGGTAATGTTATGAGTTTTTGTGCAAGAATCTCTTTTAACGTTGATTCAAGTAATTTCCCCAAAGGTGTAAATTTTCTTCGATGTGGTGGTGGGGCTGGTTTAGATTCACTATTGTTTTGATTGTTTTTGGGTGTAGTACCTGATAAATTGAAGACTAGTTTTACGTTATGTGTGTCAACTACACCATCATTACTAACATTCTTATTTCTTGTCCAGAATTTGGATTTTTCATTGTTGATATGATGGTTCTAGAAGAGTTAGCAGAGTTTGTTGCTTCATTATAGATTTTTAATACTCCTCTTTTAACCAAAGCTTCCTCAATATTAAGTCCATTTTCAATCAGCTTTTCAAAACTAGGTGGACACTGCAATTGGAGTCTATAACTCATCTCACTATTGAGATTATCAATAAAAATATCCATATTTTCTTTCTCAGGTATAGGACGGGCATATCTAGCAAATAATCATCTTCATCTTTGTAAGAATGTAAGAAATGGTTTGCCATTTTTCTGTTTTGTGTTACAGAGATCCTTCATGGTTATTTCATGTTGAATGTTGTATCAATATTGGGAGATAAATTTATTTACCAGCTCCTCAAATTATCTAATACATAGTGGGAGTTTAAAAAACCATTCCATGCATTGACCACCCAAAATTATTGGAAATGATCTCATTAGATAGGTTTCTTCATGTGCAAATTCCAGACTCATGGTGCATAATTCTCTTACATGATCTTGAGGATCCGTTTTTCCATTGTATTTTTCATATCTTGGAAATTCACAATTTTGTGGAAATGGTATCATGTTCATATTTCTGTCAAATGGATAAGGACAAATGTCTTGCAACAAATATCTCTTTGTTGTTCCCCTTTGCATGTATAGGATTTGTTGTTGAAGATTTTACATTTGGTGAGTTAAAGCATTCAAGGGATCTATGATTCATGAGTTAGCTTCTGTTTTCTTGGGAGCTCCCTTCAATTGGTTGACATCAAAATCATTAGGTAGTTTTACACCTTGATTTCCCAACATAAGAAAGTATTTCTCTCCATCCTTTTCTAGAATTTTTTCCATGAACTTGTGAAATTTAGGGTCTTGTTGAGCTTGTTGAATGTCCTCATTAGTTATCTCATTTGTTTCAAGTTGATGAAACTATGAAAAGGATTTTCATCTCCTTCTTCCATGATGGTTTGGGTTTCTATTTCTTTTTCTTTAAGTTTTTGTTTTTGAGCTCTTGTTAAAACGGTCATGCAAGTGATAGAGTTTTTCTATACTTTGATCTTTGTTTTGGGAGTGCCAACGAAATGCCTAAGTCAAATAGGATGATGGATCCTATTGATGAGACTAGGCTAAATATGATGTACAACATTTATTTCATGATAAAGGATGATAGATCCTGATAGTAAAACTCAACTAACAATTAGAGATGAGATTGGTGATTGGGAACTTTAAGTTGTTTGATCTAAGTTTAGTTAAAGGGATTGCACTTGCAAAAGCCAATTTCTTCAAGTTTAAACCAATGTTTTAATGAGGAATGATCTCTGCTCTGAAAAGGGTCCCTAAATATGATTCTAGTTATTGGACAGAGGTTCAATTTAGCTCTTTGTTTGAGTATCAGGTGAATGCACTAAAAAAGGCTGTATATGCACTGAAAGATGGGATAAATGCGCTAAAATAGACCCTATATGCGCTAGACTGTCAGTTAAATGTGCTAGAACACAAATATTATGTGCTGAAAGATGAGGTAAATGTGCTCTAACAGACCCTATATGTGCTAGACTATGAACTCAATGTGCTGAAACAAGAAGTTTATGCGCTAAACTGGAAATGTCACCATTCTGAAAGTTTGCCTGGTTTTCTTATTTTTGAATAAGTGAATTGAGTTTTTTTTATGGATGATCTTCTGAACAAATGATTTCAAACACATAAGCAACTAGTAAAATAGTTGTTTCATCCTATGATCTAAACATTAAGTGTATGTTCTAGGATCTAGTCCGATCCCTTTGATTTCCATTGGTATTGAACAATAGAAAATAGATCAATCAGACTCTTCTAATGTCAAGGGTCATTAATAACATCACAACCCACAACTTGGAACTACGTTAGCTCACACAACCATGTCACCCCCTAGAGGGCACCTGTGTTTTTTCCTTTGTAGGTCTTAACCAAAGTTGATTCCTCCACTTTTGGCCAGAAATCCTTGGTAGTTATATGGTGAGTATCTTGGAGGCAGATTCTTCCCTCCCCTTGCACTGTGAATATTATAATGTTTGGCAACTGACTCAGCTTGGCTACTACACTTATAGTTCTTAGTAAGGGTTTCTGTTCAGTGCAAAAAATGATAAACTCCCTCAGGAGGCCTCCCAACCTTTAGAACAAAGGCTTTACGTATCTCAAGGGTACTAGGGGAGGGCTACCAATGCACACTACTGTTGAATGTGATTTTCATCACAATTCACGTTTGATTATAGTGGGTTGGAATGCTTGGATTTAGTTGTTCCCACTTAGGTCGTTCCCTCCTTTCAAAGTGGGGAGGCAAGCCTGCTAAAGGTGCTATTGCAATAAAATGAAAGAGTGAGTCTGGCATTTTGGTCACCCAGTAAAGGGGAGAGAATAGGCCTATCACTTTGCAAACACAACATACATGGTGTTCTTGAACCTTGTAATTAAACTAGATGCCTAATTTAATCAAAGGAAAATAAGTCCAACCCCTGCAAACATCATTAGTAGTCTCAGATATGTCTTTGACAACGTATAGAGCACCTACAAAACAAAAAGATATAGATCAGTCCCCTAGAATTTTAACTTTCTGCAAATAAAGGTGTATGCGCTAAAATATTCAGTATATGCGCTATTAAACACACTCAATGCTCTATTCTAGAAAAGAGAAAAGGGAAATAAAATCCTATATATGCGCTGGAAGAGGAGGTAGATGCAATGGTTTGGGCTGTGTATGCGCTATAACAGAGCTTGGATGTGTTGAAAGTCACCACCTACATGCTGAAATAGGTCGTGGATGTGCTACATCAAAATTCATGAATGAACCTGTTGATGAAAACTTGCAAGAAAATATTAAAAACGAGGCAAGAGCCCCATGGTGGGTGCTAATTTATGTGTGTATGTAAATAATGTGAATAAGCAAACTAAAACCTATACAACACGCCAATGAAACATTATATCAAGGAATTCAAATAATAATCAAATTATATCAACAATTCATCAATGGCATCTCATTGTCCTCTATCTCCAAGGATTCTTTAAGTCATTTTTCTCTCAGATTGTTTGTGCACATGACTTGCCAAATGACAACCTGAAGAATGAGAGATGCTGGAAATGCAAGAGATGTTTCCTACATTACATAATTGATAAACTAGTTGTAGATGATATGCAAAGATAATAATGCTGCTATGATGTTGTTAATGGAAATGATATGATGAAAATATTGTAATTAAGATGCTGCTAATGAAAATGCCATGATTAAACTACTTGATGCTAAAATTTTAATACTAAAATTCTCACTAAAATGACAATGCTAATTAAAATGTTGTAGAGTATAATTGCTACAAATGCTCAACTCTCTCTCTTTTTTGCTATAAATGAGGTCCTATTTACAAATTTTCTAAGGCATGAGCCTAGGTGGTAGAAATCAACAGTTTGGATTCGATTTGGAGAATGGATGGTTGAAGATGAAGAGGTTAGAGAGAAAAAGGGAAGTGTGTTCCCTTCATAAGAACAAATTGCCAAGTGTGAAGAGGAATAAAATGGAGATGAAGGCCAAGTGTCCCCAATTAGTTAGAATTTGTTGATGATAAATGCCAAATTAAATATTAGAAATATTTAATTTCTTGAGACACATGATGAGGTAGAAGGTGGGAAGAAGTTAGTAGACATGTGCTTAAATTCAAATTTAAAATTAAAATTTAGTGAGAGGAGGTTAATTAAATAAAACAAACTAATTAAATTTTTTCATTTAATTAAGATATGAAGAAGATGATTTAGGATAGGAAGAATTAGAGAAGAATTAGAGAAAATGAACTATATAAATAAAATTTTCAATTTATTTATAAGTAAAAGAATTAAAGATTATTAATTAAATAACTTAATTAATCCTCCAAACCAAATTTGAGTGTATACAAATGCTATTCCCATCATGAACACAACACAATTTTTTTAAAGAATTAATTAAGTCCATTGATGTTAAGCCTCACATTATGACAATGTGAGTAGACGTTATCAAACTTAATTAGTTATTTTAATTTTTTTTTTTTGTGGTGTGTTTATGATGGGTGTGACAAATGGACTTTGGACTCATGGAGCATGGACCATAGACCAATACATCATATACCATAAACCCTTGGACCCTAAACCCTCCATCTTGGACTCATGTACCATAGAATTTGGAGTACAAATCTTTTCATGTAGCTTGGACCTTGAACATTTGAGCATTTTCCTTGAATATTTGACATAGTAGAACACTCTTGGAATTTGGGCCTCAAACCTTATACCATAGAACTTGGACCCTATTGTCTCTCTCTTAGTTTATTTCACTCTTGTATATATTTGTGACTCTTTTCTTGTTTTTCTCATTTTTTCCCTTTCATTTTTTTAATACTCCTATCTTATTATCTAGGGGCATTTCTTTTTTTTTAGTCCTTCTATCCATTGATATCTATATTTCTCTATTTATTCTTTCCTTCAATTTTTATCCCTTTGTTGATGGGATGGACCCAAAACTCATTGATTGTCAACCCTAGATTGGGAAATATTTAGTCTACAATCTAAACACTTATATCTTGGACTGCAAAAACCTAGAGCCTATGCCTCAAAAATATAGACCCTAGACTTAGAAATAATTACTATGTGCCCTTTACCTTAAACTCATGGACCCAATAATGTAGGTCTAAGATACTAAATTTTTGACCCTAGAGACTAGAACATGGACATTGAATCCCAAGAACTTGGGCCTTGAACCTTAGAGCCTAGAGCTTAGGACTTTGTTATTATTCCTTGGATCCTCAGACCACTCAACATTAGACCCTATAATTTAGATGCTAAAATATTGAACATAAACTTATATGCTAAATATTTGAAATTGGATGCTACATCCTACATGTCTTACCCTAATAGTTGGATCCTTGACCAAGAAATTTTTTACCATTTAGAGTGAACTCTCAAATAATAGATTTAGGATCCCTTGGACACTAGACTTGGTTCCGTAGGATTGTGCACCCTCAAAAAAGAAACATATACCCTATATCAACAATATTTTAATTGTGGGCATTAGACCCTATCCCCAAAGCCTTAACTATACCCTTGGGACCCAAATCATGAACACGTGATCTTAGGGCATAGATAATTCTAATTCAATCTTAGACGTTAGAACTTGCACCCTCAACCCCTAACCCTTGATCCTTGGACTTGGACACCAAGCCTCAAAGAATATTATAGCTTGAACACTCAGTCTTGGTTATAATTTGGACTATAAAATGTAGGTGATCAAATCCTTCAAAAAATATATAAATATAGAGTAGGAACAAATAAAACATCATAAAAATCTATTTTGCATACAAATGATATTAAATAAAATATGCATCAAATCTAGCCTAGATCAAACCAAATACATGCAAACCTCAGAAAGCTCAAGTGTAGTATGCTGATGTGTTGATAACTTGGATGTCATTACTCATGAAACCGATAGCATGATAGTGTGATAAATATGATTTAATAATAGTAACATAGGATTGAATGATGAAAATGGGAAATAAGGACTTTCATTTATAGAAATTCCATGAGATAAATTAAGGGCCAAGATGCATTGAGTGATGGATGGTTAGGATTGATTGAGGATTAGGTTTTGGATTAAATTTGTTGTCATATGACAAGTGTCACATGAGGGATAATGACTATTTTAGGATTATGATTAGGGAAACATCCTTATGTGGATGGCTAGGATTAAGAGGTGGGATATTAAATGAAGGGATGAGATGGAAAGTTAGTTTGACTTTTGGAAAGGTGTCTAGGCTCAATAAATCTAGACAAGGAGTTAGTTAGAAATGTGAAGGGATATTTGTCACATGAGGAAAAATTTAGATTGTGATCTATGTGAATGAATATACTTGCTAGGATTAAATGGATAAGGATTGAGGAATAAAGGGAATTGAATATTAGAGGAAAAGGTAAGGGGATTAATTAGCGTAAATTAATTAATTTAGTTGGAGGATTTGGGATAAGGCTCTACAATTAATTAAATAAATATAAAATTTATTTAACTAAAGGTGAGGGATAAGAGAAAAGGATAAATTAATTAAATAAATAATAAATATATATTTAATTAAATATTAGGATAGATGGAGTCAAGTCTGGTTAGGTTAAGGTTACATTTCAATTATCTACAAACTCTATAGAGATAGTTGGTTACAATTGAAAGGGAATCATACCAACTCCTACTATTGGAAACTAGTATGATCTCCATTAGAACTCATGAAACTTTGCAACAAACTTGTTTATTTCAGTTTCTTAATAGGTTAAAATTTCCTTTTGTTGTTGCTTCCCTCGGTGATCTTATTGTTTGGGTATTGTGATGCATAATGATTGAACTTATGATAAAAAAACACTTGAATGTACTCAAGTCTTGGGTTTTGAGGATGAATCCCCATCCTTTGCATTACCCTTGTTGTTCCTTTTTCCTTCATTTACCTTAATATATCTTAAGAGGGACAAATTATTGTCATCACCCTTCTTTCTAGCTTTTGACTCCATTCAAGTTTCCCATTGAATAAAATCATCCCACAGTCTTTCAGAAGAAAGAAGATTCTCTTGGGCATATTTTCCCTTAATAAAATCTTTTCATGAAGATGGGACACATTTAATTCAAAATTCACAAGCTTTGTATCTTCAACCTTCTCCTTGACTATTGGAAGTTCATGAAGTTGGGTGACCATTGGGTAATTGGTAACAATATTTCATTTAGTCATCTCCATGGATCTGAGTTTATTTTGCAATATCATTTTCCTATTTATGTATCAAACATCTCCTTGGTTGCTTTATTTTTTGCTAAATGGGGAACTAAATAGTCTTTTACCACATCCATGATTATCCACATGGCCTTTATCAAACATCTCCTTGGTTGTTTTCTTCACATGAGCTACCAACTACAATGCATTAGTAGGTATAAGCACCACATGTGTAACAATTTTTCAAAGATCATTTCCCTCCAATAACAAAGTGATCTTAACTTTCAAAGGAAAGAACCATCTAATTTATCCTCAAATTTGATGCTACCTAATGCCATTATAATACTATTTTTGTTTTAAAAAACAAACTCCCAAATAAAACAATAAACAAACTACACAATTTTTCTTTTTGAGAATACTTGTTACAAATCTCTAACCATGTGGTTTGATGAAATAATAGGTATTGATATAAACCCTAACTACCATTTTTAACCCTTAAAAAATGACCTAGAAATATTTTATAATTTCCATTGTAACCTTTGCAAAATTGTAGAGAAAATGGTGCAATTTGGGCATTGAAATTATTTTAAAAGCTTTGGTATTTTAGGATTTTCCAAGGAAAAATAAAATAGTTGGATTATTCTTCTTGAACCAGCCTGCGATTCTTGACTAGCTTTGATTGCAATTTATTCTTGACTAGCTTTGGTCTTCACTTTCCTTCACTCTTCTGGCTCTAATGTCATGTTAATTTCTAACCCTAGGAGACTATTGTCCTAGTGTTTATCTAATTGATTAACTCAAATCAAATTATTAACAACAAAAAACTTAAATTTATAAACATTGCAACAACCACACAAAAATTGAAATGACAAATTACAAAAGAATTTAAAACAAATATAAATAAAATTTACACCTTCAAATCATTGTTGTATTTTTTGAAAAACTTACAAGGAAACCTCTAACACCCCCCCCCGCCTAGCAAGGAAGGAATTATGCTTCAATCCAAGTTTCTTTATGAAAACTTCAAACTTCCTTTTTTTCTAAGTGCTTGGTCAAAATATCAATGGTGTGTTGATATGTGGAGATGTAATAGAGCTTCACTAGTCCCTTTTGAATCTTGTCTTGAATGAGGTGAGATGATCTCTATGTGCTTGGATTTTTCATGAAACCTTGTATTCTTTAAGAGTATGATACACCTTTAATTAAATAATTTTCTTCTTTTTTCTTTTGTTTGCTCCATCTCTTCTCTCTCTCTCTCTCTCTCTTCCTTTTTCATTCTCTCGTTCATTCTTTTGATTTCTTGCTTTGTTTCTTTCTTTTTAGTAATTTCTTTCTCCCATTTTTTATTTTTCTTTTCATTTTTCTCCTTTTTGATCTTCCTTTATTTTTTCTTTCTCTCATGCTTTACTTTCTTTCTATTACAATTTTTCTTTTCTTCATCAATCTACTTCACCATCTATTTATATGTTTTTTCTATCTCATTTCTTCCTTTTTACCACCTATATATGTCTATTTATTTCTAGCATCAATTCCTTTTTTAATTACCTTCAATATTTATTTCTACATCTTTACCTATCTCTCTCTCTCTCTCTCTATTTGACAATATTTGCTTCTTTCGTTATCTATCTCTCTTGCTTTGTTCATTTTTATTTTCTCTCTTTATAATTTACCCTCTCTCTAACCCCTTTTTATTTTTTATTTATTTCTATCTTCAATCCTTTTTTAATTAATTTCACTATTTATTTCTCAATCACTTTCTCTATTTCATTTTTATCTTTCTTTCACTTTCTCTCTTGATTTCTTTTGTATGATTTTTTATTTCTGTCACATGGTAATTTCTTTCTTATTCTTTCTTTTCATTTTCTCTATCACATTATCTTTTTCTTTGTCTATGTATCTTTATTTTCTTTTTGTTTCACTTTTAAACTTTTACCTCTCTTAGATTTCATTCCTTCTCTTTCTTTGTTTTTTCTATGATTTTTATTGTTTACTCACTATTTCTTTCTAAATTTTTATTTTGCTCTTTTTTGCTTCCTATAGACACTTTAAAAAGTCTTGATTGATACTATGCATCTGATTCTAATTAACTAACATCATTTCTTCCTAAATCACCTCGAATTAACCAGTTAATTAAATAATCAACATTATTTAGTTAAAATCAACAATTTCAACTATTAATCAAATAATTAAATTTATTAGATTAATTCAATTTCTTCTAACTAATATTCATCATATTTAATTAAATTAAAACATTTAATTAAATCCCCCTAAGTCCTCTCATTTGATTAAATAAATCAAATCAAATGTCACAATCCCCTAACCCATTCCACTTAATTAATCCTAAATCACTTTCTAATCAACATTAACAAATCCTCCAGCTTTTAATGTGACACCCCTCCGATTTGTGTTTTCTTGATAGCTCAGATACTTTGTTAGATTATGTTTTATGTTATGGTTATTCTATCGCTAACAGTGGCACGATGATAGACTATATTGATGTGATGACACATTATATGCATGGTGATTATGTTTAATATGCTTTATGTTGCATAGATGCTTAGTTGTGATGACATTGCTATATTTGCTTATCATAGTTTAATTGATATATTATCTCATCAGTTGATGTGACATTGTATTGGTGAAGAGAACGGTATTGCATCACTCGCTTGCGAGTGCCTTGTGATTTCCGTGATTCTCTATTCACGGTGTGTAAGAATTACTATCGGTATACATGTACGACATTTGCTTGTTTGCAGGATTGCAGGTACAGGACATTAGCTTCACTTGGTTTCCTAGGTCTAAGTGTGTCCACTACTCAATAGTAATATTGGGAGATAGTAACGGGCTACCTAGTCATACCTTTACCCTAGTATAGTGTGTCATCAGTTTGAGTTTTGGTCTTAGCCTTATCATTGTTGTTCTGGGTATTTTATTATTGTGCAAATTTAATTTGATAGATTAAATGTGTATTTGATTTAAATATTTAATTAATTGAATTATTGTTGTGAAGGCTTTAGAATAAATAAATAAATAAATTTAAATTGGCTATGTTGTTGAGTAAATTTTATTATTAAAAATAAATGGTAATTAAATAAATAAAAATATTTAAATTGGTTGCAATTAGTAAATTGTTTTATTTTATTTAAATGCATGTGGATGGAAAATATCTGGGTTGTTGAGGGAAAAAATATTTTGTTTGAGATAACTATGAGTTAGAAATTTGTTATCTAATTGTTGAAAATTAATTCTCAGAAGAGATATTTTGGGAAAAGAAAAGAAAGTGGTTTCACAGGAGTTTTTGTGTGGGTTGTTGAAAAATTGGAGAGGAAATTGTGGATCTCTCTGAGGAATTGTTTTACAATTTTGCTGTAGAATTCTTGGCTGTGTATTGTGTGTTTTCTGGAAAGAGGCAAATTTACTGGAGGAACTTTTGGCTACATTGGCAATTTGAAGTTACAGAGAAGCTCGACAACAATTCTCGAGGCAACAGTTTCTTCTGGAACAGGTTCCTTTACTGTTTTTGTGAATTTTGTATTGAAAAGTTATTTTATTACTGTAATGCAAATTGGAAATGTTTAGGAAAGAATTTTTCAATACTGTAGAAGTTCTTGTTTCTTTCTTTTAAAAGATTGCCGTGAAAGTGAAACCTCTGTAGAAAACAATTAAAAATCCTCTATGTAATTTGTTCATTCGAAATAGATTGATACAAAAGGAATTATAGATCTCTGTAGAAAATAATTATTCTGTTTGGTTTCCCTATTTCTTTAAAATATCTGGGAAAATGAATTCTCTGAGTTTTCCTATAGAAAATTTCTTTTGTGAAATTTCTTTTCCCAGTTTAAATCAATGTTTGAATTTATTTATATATATAAATATATATATACATATGTATTGAAATATATATATATATATACATATATATTGAAATATATATATGTATACATACATATATATATTATATATAAATGTATTTAATTTATTTTAAACCACTGTTATTTTAATTGAAGAAATCCCCATACGGCGAATTTCATAATACTGGTGAAATTGTTCATAAAATATATAAATATGCGTTTGTTTTTTAAACACAGTGTATTGCGTATTAAATGGGAGGTTGGGGGTTGCTCCCACAACCGCCTATATGGGAGGTACGCTGTGGGAAATAGTGCCCAGCGTTGTTCACCCACAGCGCACCCCTCATGTGGATGCGGTTGTGACCAGCGCACCCAACACAACCTTCATACGACTGTAGATGCCACACAAAATTTGTATTGTTTTGTCCATTATTTTTTGATTTGGGCTTTTAATTATTATTGTTTAGGAAATAATATATATATATATATGTTATAAATATATATATGCATTATATAAGATAAATATTATTTATAATATATATTTTGTATATTATATATATAATATATATATATATATATATATATTGTGTATATATTTTGTTGGAAATTGTAATGTAATTATTTGTAAATAGAATTTGGGAAAAGTATTATTAATGTAATAATAAAATAATATATATTTGTATGTATATATATAATTATATTTAATTATATATATACATATTAAATATATTTATTTAATGTGTGAGTATTATCATAAATATTGCAAGCACGATTAATTTAATTGAAATAATTGATTTAATTTATTGAGGAAATTAAGTTAATTTTATGAGAACTTGTGGAAACTATAAGATGTACAATTAGTTTTCTTCGTTGTTAAATTGTATGTTGGAACTATATTTAAATGGTGCATTTTAAATATGCGAAAGTGATTGTATGGATTTAGGAAATCCGAATGGAAGCATTTCTTTAATTGCTTGAAGTTGTATTTATAAAAGCACGTGTTTCTGTAATTGTGTACTGGGGGGAGTATTTGATGTTGTGGAAAATCTAAGTCTTCTAGAGCTGTAATTTGTGAAAAGGGGTTGTTGTAACTTTAGTTCGCCCTTTGAGTTTTCTTGGGTAGTGCACGTATTGGGATTCAGTGTTGCAAATCCGTAGGGATGTGTTATCTCTTGTGTTATGTTATTATCAGTTTGTGCACTGTCTACCCTTGGCATGTAGTTTGAGTTATGTGCTGTTGATAGGGGAGTGGCTTTCAATGAGGGTCAGGACACAAAGTGGTCCCAGGACAACTCATGTGGGAGTCAGTATAATCAAGTGGGAATTAAATAATCTATTAGCTTAACACATATAACAAGATATTTAGCCTCGCTCATTGGCTCAAGGGTTTGTATGAGACTTGAGATGAGTCGGGAAGGCCTGGAATGGCTAGATCGTTATCTTGTCTTCTCGAAAGATAATTGATTCTGCACTGGTGTGCATGTGGGGCCGAAATTGTGAGAGGTTACCAGGATAACCCTAGAGGGGGGCTAGGACCTAGGAAGATCTCCTTTGGACAACCAATGCAACCTTTGTGATGACACTCCTCCTATGACAACAATCAGTTTATATGTATTGTGTTTATAATTGATTAAGTGATTCTGGAAGCAATGTCATCATAGTTCTTGGTTATTTGTACTGTGAGTATTATGTATATTGCCTATGTCTAGAGGTAGTAGGATTTCCTTGATTACCTTTTACTATCTCCTAGCACAGGGGCTGGGCCTATGGGTACTAGATGGTTGGGTGGCGTGCATCTTACACTGTTGAGTTTCTCTTCCGTTTGTGATGGCAAGATCTTCTTGTTCGAGGAGCTCGTGTGGTTCTCTAGAGTTGTTCTTCTCTTTCTTCATTGTAACTGTGGTTCATTATGTATATTTGTAATACCTCATTTGTATTGAGGTGAACCTTTGTGATGTAATTGTAATAATATTTATGATCTATTCATTATTGGATTTAATGGTGTTGTATCTGTGGAAATATGTTCAATACATTTCTATGTGTTAGATTGATCTTGCAATGGTTTAATGCTTTGTTGTAAGTTGTATATTGAGTTTAATATTCATATGCTATGGTTGGTTAAATTTTATAAGTAATGGTGATCACATGTAGACACGTTGCATATCCTAGAGGATGTATGTGGTTAGAGTAGGATACTTTACTCGTCTTGTTTTAACTTTTAAGAAAAAAAAAATAGTTGTGCTTCCGCAGTATTGCGTCATCCTCTAGGTTGCAGGATGAGGTTTTACACTTGGTATGAGAGCCTAGGTTTAAACACTGGGAACTCTGGGTTAATTTGAAAACCATTAAGTTGTTTGTGTAGGATTTAAGTTGCATATGTTGTCTCACACCTTGGTGTGTTTGTGTAGGATCATGCCATGTAGGAGAGGTCGAGGCCATGGTCATGGCCGAGGAGGCAGACACGGGGGTAGTGATTAGAACTCACCTCCACATGTTGCTCATGATTCTGACCTTGAGGAGCAGTAGGCTTCTCAGAACATTTCAGGAGGCGGTATGCATAATCTAGATCCACTAGGGATCGAGGGCACACAATTGCGTCAGTTATTGGAGGAGACTCTTGCCCGTCTTGGACCGAGACAGGAAGTAGATCAGATTGTTGTTAGAGAGAGGGATGTACCAACTCAGTCAAAAGCAGTTGTAGCTGCACATATGAGGGATTTGCTTAAGGCTCGACCTCCCATATTCGATGGATCAGGCAGCGGTTTAGAGGTAGAGACATGGCTGATTGACCTAAACCGATGCTTTGCTATGTACCCTTATGGTAGCAATACTAGAGCCAGATGTGCGATTATGCACCTGAGAGTATTTTCCTCCACATGGTGGAGATTGGAGGAGCAAAAGCTCCATATAGATATTGGTATTGTGTCTTGGGAGATGTTTCTTGAGAGGTTCCATGCCAGATTTCTCGTAGATCATTGGAGACAACGTCATGGGGATGAGTTCCACATGCTACGACAGATGACTATGTCAGTGGAGTTGTACGAGCATCATTTTTACGAGCTCAAATAGTATGCAGGCATAGGTGACAACGAGGGCATGTTGGTGCAACACTTTCTTAGGGGCTTAAATTCCTGAATCAGTGGAGGTGTGTGGGTTTTCAAACCCAAGACCATGGAGGCAGTGGTGGATAAGGCTAGAATCATTGAGGAGAATTTGGCGATGGCCTTAGGTGGTCATGTTGGAGTACAGGTTGGCAGCACTTCAGCCGAAGGGACTAGTGCACGCAATGGATAGCCGCAGGGAGTTGGACCACCCAAGGCACAACAGACACCAGCACAGAGTGGACAGTACCCAAACTCTCAGGGAAAATGAAAGGATTTTCCACCTAGATAGAATGATAGATATCAGACAGGGGGTGATCAGAATTGGAGGCATGTTAAACGCTTCAGTAATGCACAACCAACACAAAGTTCTCAATATACCTTTAGGGGTAGTGTTCAGCAGTCCAGTGCACCTTCTGGTGGTAGGGGATATGGTATAGGTACCAAGTGTTTCGCTTGTGGCCAACAGGGTCACATAGCTCGACAGTGTCCCAATAAGGGCACGTCAGGATATACATAGAGGCCAGCGGTGTCAAAGCCGACTCTAGGGGATGTAGGCAAAGGACACCGTGTATTTGTTGTGGTTGATAACTGCCAGGCTAACCACCGGAGTATAGTGGTGGAGACTACAGGTATGTTGCAGGGTAACCGGGTTACCATATTTTTTTATTCAGGAGCCTTCAGCTCATTTATTTCATCATCCATTGTGGCACGTGATAGACTGAGAGCAGTGAGGCAAGAGGGTAAGTGGTAGGTTGAGTTAGCATCTGGTGCTAGGGTTGCAGTACATTCCTTTGTACTGAATTGTAGACTGGAGATTAGTTCTTTCCACACCACTACAGATCTCCATGTTATACCATTAGGTTCTTATGACATAGTGCTATGGATGGATTGGCTTGATGCTCATAGGGCTATGATTGATTGTTGACGCAAGTCGATACTATGCACTGATGCATCTGGTAGTGAGGTAGAGTTAGTAGGGGTCCAGAGGCCTATATCTTTGAGAATGATCTCAGCTATGCAGTTGAGAAGGTGTGTTTGACAGGGGTGCCAGTTATTTGCTGTTACCGTAGATGATTTGGAGATGGGGGATAGAGAGGAGAAGTTGTCCATAGATAGCCACCCCATACTTAGGCAGTATGCAAATTTTTTTCCAGATGATATTCTAGGGATGCCACCTCAGTGTGACATAGACTTCAAGGTGGATCTTTTACCTAGTGCTAAACCCATTTCACGAGCACCTTACCACATGACAACTTAGGAGCTTAAGGAGCTTTACCTACAACTTGAGGAGTTGTTGGAAAAGGGGTTCATTCGCCCTAGTGTATCGCCTTGGGGAACACAGGTGATCTTTGTGAAGAAGGATGGATCTCTTCGTCTTTGCATAGATTACCGACAGTTAAATAAGGTCACCATCAGGAATCGATACCCTCTACCAAAGATAGATGATTTGTTTGATCAGGTCAAAGGTGTGATAGTCTTTTCTAAGATTGAACTTAAGTTAGGATACCATCAGTTGCGGATTGTGGAGGATGATATTCATAAGACAGTGTTTCACACATGATACGAACACTATGAGTTCACAGTGGTACCATTTGGGTTGACGAATGCACCATCAGTATTCATGATCCTAATGCACAGAGTTTTTCATACGTACCTGGATAGGTTTGTAGTGGTATTCCTCGATGACATTTTGATTTATTCCAAGATTGTTGAGGAGCATGAAGAACACTTGAGGCAGGTATTGCAGTGTCTGAGGGATAATAAGTTGTATGCCAACTTGTCTAAGTGTGAGTTCTTCAAAACTGAGGTCGAGTACCTTGGTCATGTTATATCAGGAGAGGGAATTGCAGTGGACCCTGCAAAGATCTAGGAAATCATGGATTGGCCTGCGTCCATGAATGTGGCAGAGATACATAGCTTTATGGGGCTAGCAGGTTACTACAGGTGGTATGGAAATTTGTTCAAGACTTTTATAGGGTAGGTCACCCTATTACTTCTCTTTAGAGGAAAGGGAAGAAGTTCGATTGGTCAGAGCAGAGCGAGGCTGCTTTTCAGACTTTGAAGGAGAGGTTGACTAGCGCACCGATCCTTGCAATATTGATCCTACAAGAGACTTTGTTATATGTGTTGATGCTTCTTTAGAGGGGCTAGGAGCAGTATTGATGCAGGATGGATGAGTCATTGCTTACGAGTCACGCAAGCTCAAAGATCATGAGTTGAACTACCCTACACATGATCTTGAGTTAGCTGCAGTAGTACATGCATTGAATCGATAGAGACATTTTATATTGGGCCACCATTTTGAGTTACATAGTGACCATCAGAGTCTACAATATATCTTTACACAACCTAACCTTAATGCTAGGCAAAGGCAATGGATGGAGTTTCTCTGTCAGTATGATTTTGAGGTGAAGTACATCCAAGGGAAGGAGAATGTAGTGGACGATGCTCTTAGTCGACGGAGGCACAAACTATCCGAGATGACTCTGAATGTGGATTTGAAGAGTCGAATTCTTACCGCACTTCCTACGGATAGCTAGTACTAGGAGGTAAGGTCTGAGATTGAGTCAGGCAAGATTTTGGATGGAAGATACTCAGGATATTCTTTGGAGATAGATGGGTTATTGAGATACATGGGACATATATTTGTTCCATCTTTAGAAGGGCTTCGTACCTTGATTTTGATAGAGGCACATCGGGCACCTTACTCAGCTCACTCTGGAGTGAAGATGTATGCCGATCTGCGACCGCTTTATTTTTGGGTAGGTATGAATCAGGATATAGCCGATTATGTATCACGGTGTTTGGAGTGTCAGTGAGTTAAGGCTAAACACGAACATCTAGCTGGTCTTCTACAAGCTCATTTAGTTCTTGAGTGGAAATGGGACATCATTTCATTGGATTTCATTGTTGGTTTACCCAACTCTTCACGACGACACGATGCAATTATGGTGATGGTAGATAGGTTGATGAAGGTGGCACACTTCTCACCTATTTGTTCCTCCTATAACGCTTCGTCAGTTGCTAGAGTGTTCATGGAGGACATTGTGAGGTTGCATGGTATTCCACATCGGATTATTTTTGATAGGGATCCTGTGTTTACTTCAGCTCTTTGGACATCATTACAACATGCTATGGGGACACAATTGAACTTCAATTCAGCATATCACCCAGAGATGGATGGACAGACTGAGAGGGTCAATCAAATTCTCAAAGATATGCTTCGCATGTATGTCATGGACCAACAGACACGATGGGAGGATTATCTCTATCTTGTAGAGTTTGCTTATAACAACAAGTTTCAGAGTTCTATTGGCATGGCACCTTTTCAGGATTTGTATGGACGGCCATGTCAGACTCCATTGAGTTGGGACATGTTGGAGGACAAAATTCTATTGGGTCCAAATATGTTACATGATATGGAGTAGTAGGTGGTTTGGATCAGAGAGCATTTAGTAACTGCACAGGATAGACAAAATAAGTACGCGGATGCACACCATGTGGATCACTAGTTTGTTGTAGGTGACCGAGTTTTCTTGTGAGTGCGACCGAGGAAGAGTCTGATCCATTATGGAAAGGGTTCTAAGCTTGCACCTCATTTTGTCGAGCCTTTTGAGATTCTAGAGAATATTGGGCCAGTTGCTTACCGCCTTGCTTTACTGCCCAGTCTCTTGCGTATCCATGATGTGTTCCATGTTTTTGTACTTAGACCTTATCATCCAAACATTTCTCATATCCTTGATTGGACTGCTTTATAGGTAGAGGATGGTCAGCTAGCTTTGGAGCCCGTGGCCATTACCCAACATAGGAGACTCACCCTTAGGGGTCAAGATATTGAGCAGGTGAGGGTCCAGTGGGATCGTAGGGATGACACTTCTGCTACATGGGAGGATGCTACCATGATAAGGGAGCTCTACCCTTACTTGTTCGCAGGATTCCAAGAGTAAGCCTGATCCTAGGGGGAGGATGTGACACCCCTCCAATTTTTTATGTTTTCTTGATAGCTCAGAGACTTTGTTAGACTATGTTTTATGTTATGGTTATTCTATCGCTGACAGTGGAGTGATGATAGACTACATTGATGTGATGACACACTATATGCATGGTGATTATGTTTAATATGCTTTATGTTGCATAGATGCTTAGTTGTGATGACATTGCTATATTTGCTTATCGTAGTTTAATTGATATATTATCTCGTCAGTTGATGTGACATTGTATTGGTGAAGAGAACAATATTGCATCACTCGCTTGCAAGTGCCCTGTGATTTCCATGATTCTCTCTTCACAGTGTGTAAGAATTACTATCGGTATACATGTACAACATTTGCTTGTTTGCAAGATTGCAGGTACAGGACATTAGCTTCACTTGGTTTCACAGGTCTGAGCGTGTCCACTACTTAATAGTAATATTGGGAGATAGTAACAGGCTACCTAGTCATACCTTTACCCTAGTACAGTGTGTTCTCAGTTTGAGTTTTGGTCTTAGCCTTATCATTATTGTTCTGGGTATTTTATTATTGTGCAAATTTAATTTGATAGATTAAATGTGTATTTGATTTAAATATTTAATTAATTGAATTATTGTTGTGAAGGCTTTAGAATAAATAAATAAATAAATTTAAATTGGTTATGTTGTTGAGTAAATTTTATTATTAAAAATAAACGGTAATTAAATAAATAAAAATATTTAAATTGGTTGCAATTAGTAAACTGTTTTATTTTATTTAAATGCATGTGGATGAAAAATATCTGGGTTGTTGAGAGAAAAGATATTTTGTTTGAGATAACTGTGAGTTAGAAATTTGTTATCTAATTGTTGAAAATTCATTCTCGGAGGAGATATTTTGGGAAAAGAAAAGAAAGTGGTTTCACAGGAGTTTTTGTGTGGGTTGTTGAAAAATTGGAGAGGAAATTGTGGATCTCTCTGAGGAATTGTTTTACAATTTTGCTGTAGAATTCTTGGCTGTGTATTGTATGTTTTCTAGAAAGAGGCAAATTTACTGGAGGAATTTTTGGCTACATTGGCAATTTGAAGTTACAAAGAAGCTCAACAACAATTCTCGAGGCAACAGTTTCTTCTGGAACAGGTTCCTTTACTATTTTCGTGAATTTTGTATTGAAAAGTTATTTTATTACTGTAATGCAAATTGGAAATTTTTAGGAAATAATTTTTCAATACTATAGAAGTTCTTGTTTCTTACTTTTAAAAGATTACCGTGAAAGTGAAACCTCTATAGAAAACAATTAAAAATCCTTTGTGTAATTTGTTCATTCGAAATAGATTGATACAAAAGGAATTATAGATCTCTGTAGAAAATAATTATTCTGTTTGGTTTCCCTATTTCTTTAAATTATCTGGGAAAATGAATTCTCTGAGTTTTCCTGTAGAAAATTTCTTCTGTGAAATTTGTTTGCCCAATTTAAATCAATGTTTGAATTTATTTATATATCTAAATATATATATATATACATATATATTGAAATATATATGTATACATACATATATATATATTATATAAATGTATTTAATTTATTTTAAACCACTGTTATTTTAATTGAAGAAATTATCATACGATGAATTTCATAATACTGGTGAAATTGTTCATAAATTATATAAATATGTGTTTGTTTTTTAAACACAGTGTATTGCGTATTAAATGGGAGGTTGGGGGTTGCTCCCATAGCCGCCCGTATGGGAGGTACGCTGTGGGAAACAATGCCCAACGCTGCTCACCCACAACACACCCCTCATGTGGGTGCGGCTGTGACCAGCGCACCCAACACAACCTTCATACGACTATAGATTCCGCAAGGAATTTGTATTGTGCCGTCTGTTATTTTTCGATTTGGGCTTTTAATTATTATTGTTTAGGAAATAAAATATTTATATATATGTTATAAATATATATATGTATTATATAAGGTATATATTATTTATAATATATATTTTGTATATTATATATATAATATATATATTTTGTGTATATATTTTGTTGTAAATTGTAATGTAATTATTTGTAAATAGAATTTGGGAAAAGTATTATTGATGTAATAATAAAATAATATATATTTGTATATATATATAATTATATATATACATATTAAATATATTTATTTAATGTGTGAGCATTATCATAAATATTGCAAGCATGATTAATTTAATTGAAATAATTGATTTAATTTATTGAGGAAATTAAGTTAATTTTATGAGTACTTGTGGAAACTATAAGATGTACAATTAGTTTTCTTCATTGTTAAATTGTATGTTGGAACTATATTTAAATGGTGCATTTTAAATATGTGAAAGTGATTGTATGGATTTAGGAAATCCGAATGGAAGCATTTCTTTAATTGCTTGAAGTTGTATTTATAAAAGCGCGTGTTTCTGTAATTGTGTACTGGGGGGAGTATTTGATGTTGTGGAAAATCTAAGTCTTCTAGAGTTGTAATTTGTGAAAAGGGGTTGTTGTAACTTTAGTTCGCCCTTTGAGTTTTCTTGGGTAGTGCACGTATTGGGATTCAGTGTTGGAAATCTGTAGGGATGTGTTATCTCTTGTGTTATGTTATTATCAGTTTGTGCACTGTCTACCCTTGGCATGTAGTTTGAGTTATGTGTTGTCGGTAGGGGAGTGGCTTTCAGCGAGGGTCGGGACGCAAAGTGGTCCCAGGACAACTCGTGTGGGAGTCAGTATAATCAAGTGGGAATTAAATAATCTATTAGCTTAACACATATAACAAGATATTTAGCCTCACTCATTGGCTCAAGGGCTTGTATGAGACTTGAGATGAGTCGGGAAGGCCTGGAATGGCTAGATCGTTATCTTGTCTTCTCGAAAGATAATTGATTCTGTACTGGTGTGCATGTGGGGCCGAAATCGTGAGAGGTTACCAGGATAACCCTAGAGGGGGGCCAAGACCTAGGAAGATCTCCTTTGGACAACCAATGCAACCTTTGTGATGACACTCCTCCTATGACAACAATCAGTTTATTTGTATTGTGTTTATAATTGATTCAGTGATTCTGGAAGCAATGTCATCATAGTTCTTGGTTATTTGTACTGTGAGTATTATGTATATTGCCTGTGTCTAGAGGTAGTAGGATTTCCTTGATTACCTTTTACTATCTCCTAGCACGGGGCTGGGCCTACGGGTACCAGATGGTTGGGTGGCGTGCATCTTACATTGTTGAGTTTCTCTTCCATTCGTGATGGCGAGATCTTGTTCGAGGAGCTCGTGTGGTTCTCTAGAGTTGTTCTTCTCTTTCTTCATTGTAACTGTGGTTCATTATGTATATTTGTAATACCTCATTTGTATTGAGGTGAACCTTTGTGATGTAATTGTAATAATATTTATGATCTATTCATTATTGGATTTAATGGTGTTGTATCTGTGGAAATATGTTCAATACATTTCTATGTGTTAGATTTATCTTGCAATGGTTTAATGCTTTGTTGTAATTTGTATCTTGAGTTTAATATTCATATGCTATGGTTGGTTAAATTTTATAAGTAATGGTGTTCACATGTAGAAGTGTTGTGTAGCCTAGAGGATGTATGTGGTTAGAGTAGGATACTTTACTCGTCTTGTTTTAACTTTTAAGAAAAAAAATTAGTTGTGCTTCCGCAGTATTGCATCATCCTCTAGGTTGTGGGACGAGGTTTTACATTTAACTCCTCAAGAGTTAAATCAACCCATAGTAAACTAACCAAGTTGCACATGAAATTCATTTCTTTTAATTAACTAATTCCTCTATTTATCCTCACAATGGCATATTCCAAGGAATATTCCTCCCAACCACCTCCTCATTCAATTTTCCTCCAAAGGTTTGAAAAACCTCTCACATCTTCAATAACTTCTCTTTCATCTTCAATATCTCCTCTTACATACTCTCACACCTCCAACCACATTCATTCAATTCTTCTTACAACCTTTCAAATCCTCAACCATTATCATTTATTCCTCTCACATCCCCCTTTTCTCAACAAACTTCCCAAAATGTGCTCCACTCTCACCCAATAGGATTGTGACAAGAGTCACATTCCTATTAGCTCCCATTTTATCCCACATTCACCAATTTGTCTCATTCCTCAACCCTTGAGTTATATAAATAGAACCTTTCTCTTCACAATATGGATCCACAACTTCAAGAATTCTTATTATTACTAGCGAATAGAATTAATATTTGTAATTACATTATAAAGTACTAGTGAATCAGTTCCAATGACGTATCATTTACATGGAGAATCAAATTCAATTTATTAGTTTAAAAAATAATGCATAGACGAATTAATTGAGACAAGTTTTTTTTTTGTAACCTGGCGATTCAATCTCCTTTTTAGTTTGTACTATTCACCATTTCTGGAGGTCTCAATTTCAATTTTTCACCAATTGGTGAAGATTCGCCACTAAATTTTTCCATGTTAGGAACTTACTAGACTTTGATTTTGGGCTAAAATTGAAGACAAACTCACATTTAGCTTGGTGCTTTAAAAAGAATTCATCTTTACTTTGGGTGTAAAAAAGAATTTGTGCCTTCATTGTTTTGTGATTTTTTGCAATTTGTGTCATTTGAATGTGTATGCACTTCTCTCGCGCATCTCGACAATCTTGAGAATCAAAAGCATTCCATTGACATTGGTTTTCTAAAATTACCCACACATTTCAATTTGGATCTAAAATTGAACAATCATGCAAGTGTGAAGGAAAGGAATTGTCTGTGTTCCCTCCTAGCGCTTTACTCAATCTAGGTGGTCGAACTACAAATGTACTTCTTAACTTTTATTTATCTTTAGAGGGCCTACCTCCCCACTTTGAAAGGAGGGAACGACCAAGTAGTAACGAGCTAAAGCCAAGCTCTTCTGAATCACTATATAAAATTGTGATTGCAAGTAAAATTTTCAATCAACAGGAAGTAGTACATGATAGCTCTCCCCCAGTATCTTTATGATACGTAAAGCCCTTGTTCTAAGGGTTGGGAGACCTCTTGATGAATTTTATCATAGTATCCCCTGAACTGGATGTCCTTACTACAACCCTTTGTTTAAAAGATCAAAGTCCCTAATACTTGTTGCTACAAGAGCGGTCATTCTAAAGCCATCCCACATTTGTACTATTCAAAGTAGAAACAGAAAAATCCTTAAGGTCTCCGAATCTTCAGGATTTTGAGATTTGGTGGTCCCGAGAAGTGTGTGCCATGGAGGGGAGTCAGTGTCACCAAATATCTAATTGTTTTCTTTGCCTTACTATTTGAAGAAATCCGAGTGAGGACTCAACAAATATGGCCATTTCTAACCTAGGGTTGTGCAATTTGTGAGACAGTCAAATACATTACTTGGATCTCAAACTTTGAAAAAAACATTTAACAAGTCATCAAAATTTCAAACCCTTTGGAAAGAATAAATATCCTTGAAAAGTCCAAATATTACTGCTTGTCCCTAGGGATTTTATCCTTAGATGCTTCTAAATATTTGGGCCTATATCTCATTTTTTCTCTCCAAAGTCAACCTAGGAAAACTATGGCCTTGATTTTTTGATTTTCACATAATGGACCTTGTGGAATGAAAAGGAGTTAAGACATAGAAATTTAGTTTGAAAGTTAAGCAAGAGGTGTTGATGTGGTAAAAAGAATCCATTTAATCAAGATAAAATACAATTGAACCCAACATATGTGTTTGTTCTCATGATTTCCCACAAAGTCAAAATCCCGAAACCAAGGTCCATTAATCATCATAAGCGTCTTAGTCCAAAGGCTCTCAAGAAACACCTTTAGCACTTCACAAAACTAGAGATATATTGGTATACAACTTTTGCAAACGTGCTTCAAGAAACAATCCAAACTTGTATTCCTTCTATTATTTCCAGAATCCTGGTATTTTCCAACGTTTTGAATTTCTCGCATAGGTTTGAAAGTTTTAGAGGTATAGCATGTTCTTCAATACCTTGGTCTTATAAAAAAAGTCTTTCTAGGTTCATCTAGGATCAAACCAACACTTTCATTTGTCACATCATCAATCAAATCCCATCTCACAAACAACTTTTAGAACCTTGGAAAAATCATTCATGCTAGACTTTTGGTAAATCCTTTAATCAAAATCAAAATCACTTTGTTTGGCTAAGTGTGTAGGGATGAATCATTTCTCACACATTTAGTTAAATTTATCACCCCCCTTTGGAAAAGTTTACCCCAAGATAACATCTAACATCTTGGGATCTGCAAGTCCATTATCCAAATCAAACCAAATCCAAATCCAAATCCAAAAATCCTAAAGTCTAGTATTCCTCCAAAGTTCTCAAAAGTTCAAACATCCATGGTAACTTGGACTAGAGGTGGATTTTATGACCATATTATGTTAAATGAACTTATGTGTGGGTGTGATGGTTATTATGTATAGGTGCTAGTACTAATGAATATTTATAATATTATCATGTTATTGGTGAAATCTAAATGCATTGATTTTTTTTATACTAACTCAAATTAATGACTTGGTTGGTGGACATGTGTGAGGTTTGTTGTTGGTTGTAGGTACTTGGGGTGCAAGATGAGGTGGATTGTGTGGTAAATTGATGATAGATAGACAAGCTTTAAGGCCATATCCTAATGATAAACTTTGTAGGTAACTTCACCCTAACCTAAGTTTTACCAAACCTAGTACAGAGTAAACAAATTTTGCTAAATGATATTTGTCATTGAACATGCAAGGTTGTCTAAGGTGATAACTCCTCAACAATGAATTCAACTCTCAAGGATATTTAATTTCTCTTATTAACCCTAGGACCTTAGGCATTGATGCTATTACCATCATCTATTTGGAATAAGACTAATTATCTTTTAATATATTATGGAGTTAGTTGACATATATAAGTACTGCTAAGGAATTCTAAGATTCTATTATATGTTGTATCAATAGTGATAGGCTGATAAAAATCAATGTATATGTATGTTCCCTTAGTATCCAGGGATGAATGTTGAATTGGAAAGAGTTTGGGTAAGCAAAAAAAATAGAAAACTTCAATCTATAACCGAAACTACTTTAGGGAATATCATAGACTTTCTCTTCAAATTAATTAATTAAATGCCCATATAACTCTTCTACCTTCCACAGGGGGTCATTGGAAAGGTATGTACCCTCTTCAAACACATTTTGATGATAAGCCAATGTTGTAATAAGCTTTGAACATCTGAGTCCTCTATTAAGCCATGTGAATTATGGTAGGGTAGAAAACCATCATTGAGTGGGTAGTGAGTTGTATACCTTACTAGCTTATGTTAGGAGTGAATATTTATCTCCTTTTTGGTTGAATAACAACCATAATAATTCAAGAATGAATGGATTATGAACCCTCATATAACACAACACCAAAATGGGTAGTTGATCCATAAAGGTGATAGGCCTTAGAACCTACTTGTTTTGAATTAGGAACCTCTCTTACAATTATAGTGCTAAGGTGGGTGCAAGCACTAAATTTTACCACAATGCATGGAGTAGGACCCTAAGAGGGCATAGGTAGAGGTTGAAAACCTCTAATATGTAGGCTATTCCTATCCATTTGAGGTAATTATCAATGGAAAAAAATCCTATGACTTGCTCAAAGATAAGTTTATCTATGCTCAAGATTGACAATAGTCAAGGAGAGTATTATGTGGATGGATTGTTAGTTGTACCAATTGGATAATCGGATGAAAAATATGTATTTATTGAAAGTATGAGTAGATGGTGTTTTCATTGATGTCAACAAGCTTATTTTTTCATTGGTGTCAACTATTTGAGAAGAAGATTGCTGCAAGAGCATGTGTTGTCTATTTTGTTGCATTGATGATGCTTTGATTAGTTGCATTATGTTGTTATTAGTAAGATATTGGTGTCAACCTCTAGTGTTTCTTTGATAAGCTTCTATCTATGGTTGAGGAAGTGATGGAGATGATGATGATGTATTCCTGGTGCTTGGTTTCCAAGTGATTTTGAGAACATTTGATAAAAAGAGGAAACAATGAGTTGCAATGTGTTATGGGATGAAGAGTAGTGTTCTAGTGTTGCTTCGTATTTCTTCTAGGTTGAAGATCTACCTATGTGTTTGGATATGTTCATCGGAGGTGTTCAAAGGTGTTGTATCCATATTTTGGTGCATTAGATTGTTGTATAGAAGTTGTGTTCACCAATGTGTGAACTATGTATTGCAGAGGTGTCTAGGATAAATTTTTTTGCTCCGTGTTTCTCCATAGTTTCGTTTAGGGTCTTGTGGATCTGAAGGTGCTTTGACAATGTTGGTATCTTTCTTCAGTCAAGTTTTTTCAAGGATTGGTGCTTCAAAAATCATTTTCTTGAGTTATAGTGTATGATAAAGTTGTTTGAGTGTACTAGGTGTGTACATTATTTAGGTGAAAGTTGTTGCGAAGGAGTTTATTGGATTTTAGGATATTTGTAGAATATTCTAGATTATGGTCAGGTGATATTTGTTGTCTGTTATTTGTTGTTGGATCAAAGGAAGTGTGTACTTAAAAGTTTAATAGTGTTTACACGGGTAATGACCAACCTTTTTGTTTACACTAATTGTGGTGGATGTTTATTGTTTGTAGAAGTGTGTTGTAGTGTGGTGTTATAGATTTGGGTCCTAGATAAGGAGTGGTATGGTCCACTTTCACTTCTATCCACCATAGAAGTGTTTTGGTGCTGACCTAATTTGAATTTGCATAGTTGATGTCCATAGCCAACCTTGGAGAATGGCTTCAAGGTTGAAGATGATATAAATATGAGTAGAGTTGTTGAGGGATGAAAAGAGAGATGAGTATGATGCGAATGATGTGAATTCCATATTGTTAAAGTATAGATTTGGGAAGTGTAGTGTGAGCTTTCATGTGTTAGATTGTTGGATGCAATGAGCAGAAGGTTTCTACAATTCTACAAAGAGACCGCAAAGGTATTGGTGATATTGTGGTGGATTTATTTTGTTTCTTTGAGATGGATTTCTCATTGCAACACTCTTCTCTATCTTCTTTTCTATTTTTTTAGCGAGCCTTTCTTTTTCTTGGGAAATGAGCCCTCTGACAGTGAGCTCTATTGTATTCGGTGTTGATATTACTTTATATTGTGAGCTAATCATCACCGTGGTTTTTCCAATTTTGGGATTTCCATGTAAATTTGGTGTTCTTTTGTGCATGGTGTTGATTGTGTTTTAGTTTCTACTACTTTCTTTTCATGCTAAATCAATATAACAGTTTAAGGGTTAATTGAATGAATGTGGATATGAATATTTCTGAGGGTTTTGAATTTTTAAGGTACAACTAATTCACCCCCCTCTCAATTGTCTTGTGCATTCAACAATTGGTATCAGAGGAAAGTTCCTTGGAAGAAGGATTAACCGCTTGAGGTAGATCTAGGATGGTGCACAAGAAATAAATCCTTGTGTTTGATTGAATGGATTATGCATTATGGAAGACAAGTATGGAAGTTTTTCTATTTTATCATGGATTTGATGTCTAGAAGTCTGTTAAAAATTGATACACTAAACCTAAAAATGGTCCAAGTACTATTGATGAGATCAAATCCTATGAAAGAAATGGTAAAGCAAGGTATGCTCTCTAAAATGGTCTTACTAATTGTAAATTAGTGAAAGTGATGAGTTTGAAAACTACTAGAGATATTTAGTTAAAGTTAGAAAGCATTTATGAAGGAGATGATAAGGTCAAAGAAGCTAAGATGCAAAATCTGAAGATCATGTTTGGGAACCTACAAATGTCTGAAGATGGAAATTTTACAAGCTATATGTAGAAGGTAGATACATTTTCCAGCTCCATCAGAGGTCTTGGTGGAGAACTCAAATAACCAAAAGTTGTAAAGAAAATTCTTAGAACTCTTCCTAAATCTTATAGTCATAAATTTTCTTCTATTGAGGAATTTGCAAATGTGAATCAATATACTAGAGATCAGTTGTATGGTTCTTTAATTTCTTTTGAGATGAGAGAATTTGGTACAAATAGTGGTGCAAAAGTTGAGTCTTCTTTTAAGGCTAGCAAATCAGAGGAGATCTATGAATCAGATCAAGAGGATCTTGATGATGTGGAAGACAACTTTGAAAGGAGGGTGAAGAAGGGTACTGTAAGTATAGTGGTAAGTTTCTTTTCAAATGTTTCAATTGTGGAAAGATAGGCCATTATGCTTCAAGATGTTGAAACAAAGTTTTGAATAACAAAAATAAGGAGAACAAAGGTAAGATAATTAAGAAAATCTATCATGTTAGAGAAGATACAAGTATTTATGATGATGAATCTGATTATGGAGATGATGATGATGATGAATGTTTGTTCATGGCTTTAAAGATGAATCTATTTTTGCTAACTCTAAAATATGTGTGAAGGAAATTCCTTCGAAGACAAAGGATAAGACTAAAGGTACTTTGGTATCTATCTTTCATGCTAGATAGGAGAAGAACTACTAGATCATTGATAGTGGATGCTCTAATCATATGACCAATGACAAGAGTAAGTTTGTTAAATTTGAAAAGTATGATGGAGGATGTGTTAGATTTGGTGATGATACATCTGCTATGATATGTGGAAAAGGTTCTATCAATTTTGATGGCAAGCATAATACTGATGAAGTCTTTTATGTTAAGGGTTTGAGGCATAACCTCTTGAGTGTTGGAAAAATATGTAGTGAAGGATACAATCTTATGTTTCAAGATGATGGATGTGAGATCAATAAAGGATCTGAAACTATTGTTGCTAATGGAAGAAGAACAAATGGAAATGTTTATCAACTCAAGGGTGTTGATGGTCACTATTGTATGACTCAGATTAATGAAATTTGGTTATGGCATAGGAGGATGTGTCACATCAATTTTGATAACTTAGTAAGAATCAATCCAATTCAAGCCTTGAGAGATTTTCCAAAGATTACAAATCCTATCAATTTTTTCTCTAAGGAGTGTCAAATTGGAAAGTAAGGAAGAAGATACTTCAAATTCAAAGAACAATCTACTATCGAAGTGTTGGAATTGATACATACAGATCATTGTGGTCCTACAAGAGTAATAATTTTTCAAAGTGATAGGTATTTCAAGCTATTAATTGATGATTATTCTAGAATGACATGGGTTACTTTTCTCAAAAGAAATCAAAAGCCCTAGAGCATTCAAAGTTATGGTTGAGAATGAAATAGATATGAAAATCAAATTTTGAGGTTTGACAGAGGTTGAGACTTCACCTCTAATGAGTTTAACATATTTTGTGAGAATCACAACATAAAGAGGCACTTGTTTCCCCTATGACTCCTGAGTAGAATGGAGTGGTTGAAAGAAAGAATAGGATTGTTCAAGGAGCTACAAGAATAATGATGAAAGAGGAAAATCTATTAGAAGTCTATTGGAGAGAAGAAATTTATATTGTTGTTTATATACTTAAATTTTTTTAAGCAAGAGCTAACATAAAAAATACTCCTTATGAGCTATGGTATGGAAGGATTCCTACTATCAAGTACTTCAAAGTGTTTGGAAGAAAATATTATATTATAAGTGATGAAGATAACTTAGGAAAGTTTGATGCAAGGTTTCATGAAGGTATCTTCCTTGGATATTCTATTAGAAGCAAAGCTTCCCGATGCTACAATAAGAGATTGAGAAATATTGTTGAAAGTGCAAGTGTCAAGGTTGATGAAGATTTATAGAAAAAATTAGTGGTAATAGATGGATATGAGTCAGATAAGTCTTCTTGCAGAGAAGAAGAAAAATATAAAGAAAAAGAAGGGCGGATTGAAGAGGAAGAAGCTCCACAAAAGACTCCTAAAACTCCTAAGTATGTGCAGAAGAATCATTCTAAAGAAAAAATAATTGGAGATAAGAGCAAAGGTGTACTAACAAGAAGGAAAATTACTGAAGAAGAAGTAAATCTATGTTTACTTTTTGAAGTTGAACCTATAACAGTGATTGAGGCATGTAAAGATGAATACTGGATCAAGGCTATGGAAGAATAGCTATTGCAAATTGAGAATAATCGGACTTAGGAGCTTTTCCCAAGACCAACAAACAAAAATGTAATTGGATCAAATTTGGTATTAAGAAAAAAACTAAATGAGAATGGGGAAGTGGTAAGGAACAAGGCAAGGCTTGTGTGTAAAGGCTACTTACAAGTTGAAGGAATAAATTTTGAAGAGACATTTTCCCCAGTGGTAAGAATGGAAGCTATCAAGATGTTTTTGGATTTTGTAACACATAAGGATTTCGAGATCTATCAAATGGATGTGAAGTTTGCTTTCTTGAATGGAAAATTGGAAGAATAGGTATACATAGAACAATTGGAAGGATTTCAGTTATTAGAAAAATCGAATATGGTCTCTAGATTGAAGAACACATTATATGGATTGAAGGAAGCTCCTAGAGCTTGGTATGCAAGGTTGGATAGGTATTTTATACAACAAATATTTAATGAAGGTACCAAAAATAGAAATCTTTACTTTAAATTTGAAAAAGATCAAATCTTGATTGTGGTTGTATATGTTGATGACATAATATTTGGAGCCAATGAAGCTATGTGCAAGAAGTTTGTAGAAGTAATGCATAGAGTTTGAAATGTATATGTTTGGGGAGATGAAATTCTTCCTTGGACTACAAATAAATCAGACAAATAAAGGTGTTTCCATTTCACAATCAAAGTATATCAAAGAAATGTTGAAGAAGCTTGGAATGGAAGATTCTAAACCAGTGTGTACCCCTATGGTTACTTGTTGGAAGCTAAGAAAGAATGATGAATCTCCTAAGGATGATCAAAGAAAGTATAGATCAATGATTGGTGGACAACTATATCTAACTGTTACTAGACCATATATCATGCATGCAATTTGTCTTGTGGCTAGATTTCAAGAAGATCCTAGAGAGTCACATGTTGTAGCATTGAAAAGAATATTCAGATAGTTGAAGGGTACTCCGGATCATGGCTTGTGGTATCCAAAGGATATTGATTTTACTTTGAGTACTTACACAAATACAGTTTGGGTTGGTTGTGTAGATGACAGGAAAAATACAAGTGGTGGTGCTTTCTTTCTTGGATGTAGTTTGGTGTCATGGATAAGCAAGAAACAAGACTCAGTGTTTTTTTTACTACAAAAACAAAGTACATTGCAACAACATCTTCTTGCACACAAGTGTTATGGATGAGGAAAGTATTGAAATATATCAAGATAGTATATGATGAACTAATTTCTATCTTTTGTGACAATACAAGTGTTATCAATATTTCAAAGAATCTGGAATGCATTCAAGGACAAAACATATCTCAATCCGGTATCAATTTCTGAGAGAGAAGGTTGTAGAGAATGAAGAAAAGCTTGAGTATGTACCTACAAAGGATCAAGTTGTTGATATATTCACTAAGGCTCTTCCTAGGGATACTTTTGAGTATCTCCAGGAGAAGTTGGGGGTTATTTCCCCTCCTTCTTTGAACTAGATGCATAAGGAGATGCATCAATCTAGTGGATTTTAAGATCCATTTCTCGGTTTGGACTAATGTTGGTGGATACCTCTCAGGGGGAGTAGGTAGTGGCATCGATGGTTGCTACAGTCAAGGGGAGTAAGTATTGTCATTGTGTAGTGATTGTTGATTGGTATAGTATGGTGTGTGCTCCTAAGGGGGAGTATACTGGGTAGTAAAGGAAATGTAGTTGTAGAACAATTGAGAGAAGTTTTGATTGATGTCAAAGGGGAAACATAAGTGATACAAATATTTTGTCCTTTGCCATTGATGCCAAAGGGGGAGATAGTAATGTGAAAAATCAAGGGAATGAGAATGATGTACAAAGGGGGAGAGTGTGAAATTTGAAAAATATAAGTTGGGAGAGAGTAACAAGTGTATTGTGAAACGGGAAGAAAAGAGAAAAGGAAATAGGTATGGAGAAGAGTTGTTGTGTTTGTTGTTGTTGTTGATGGTTTTTCACATCATGTGTTGCCATCAATGACAAAAGAGGAGATTGTTGAAAGTATGAGTAGTTGGTGTTGTCAATGATGTCAACAAGCTTGTGTTATCATTGGTGTCAACTGTATGAGAAGAATATTGTTGCAAGATCATGTGTTGTCTATGTTGGTGCATTGATGATGCTTTGATTAGTTATAAATTATGTTGTCATTAGTAAGCTATTGGTGTCAACCTCTAGTGTTGATTTGATAAGCTTTTTTCTATGGTTGAGGAAGTGATGGAGATGATGAGGATGTGTTCCTAGTGCTTGGTTTCCAACTGCTTTTGAGAAAATTTGATAAAAAGAGGAGACGGTGAATTGCAGTGTGTTTTGGCATTGCTCTACAATTCTTCTAGGTTGAAGATATACCTATGCATTTTGGATATGTTCATCAGAGGTGTTCAAAGGTGTTGTATCCATAATTTTTTGTGTTGGATTGCTATGCAGAAGTTGTGTTCACCAGTGTATTGTAGAGGTGTTTGGGAGAAATGTTTTTGCTCCATGTTTCTTCACAGTTTGGTTTTAGGTCTTACGGATCTAGAGGTGTGTTGATAGTGTTGGTATCTTTCTTCAATTGAAGTTGTTTGAGGTTTGGTGCTTCCAAAGTTAGTTTCTTAAGTTACAGTATATGGCAGAGTTGTTTGAGTGTATTGGATGTGTACATTCTTCAGGTGAAAGTTGTTGCGAAGGAGTTTGTTGGATTTCAGTATGTTTTTGGGATATTTCATATTGTGTTCAAGTAACATTTGCTTTTCACAAATTTTTATTTGATCAAAGTAAGCGTTTACTTAAAATTTTAATGGTTTTTACATGGTTAACAGTCGACCTTGGTGTTTACACTAATTGTAGTGGATGTTTATTATTTGTAGAAGCAATTTGTAGCATGGCATTATAGATTTGGGTTCCAAATAAGGAGTGATGTGGTCCACCTTCACTTCTATCCACCATGAAATTGTTTTAGTGCCAACCTAATTTAAATTTGCACGGTTGATGTGCATAGCCGACCTTGGAGAATGGTTTCAAGGTTGAAGATGATATAAAAATGAGTACAGTTGTTGAGGGATGCGAAGAGAGATGAGTTTGATGTGAATGATTCAAATTGGAAAGTGTTAGAGTGCAAATTTGGGAAGTGTAGTGTGAGATTTCATGTGTTCGATTGTTGGATGTAGTGAGCAGAAGGTTTCTACAATTCTACAAAGAGACTGCAAAGGTTTTTGGTTATATTGTGGTAGATTTATTGTGTTTTATTGTAACACTCTTCTCTATCTTTTTTTCTATTTTGGAAGTGAGCCTTTCTTTCTCTTGGGCAGTGAGCTTTCCGAAAATGAGCCCTATTGTATTCAGTGTTGATATTACTTTATATTGTTAGATAATCTTCACCATGGTTTTCCCATCTTAGGTTTTATGTGTATATTTGGTGTTCTTTTATGCATGGTGTTGATTGTGTTTCAGTTTCTACTACTTTATTTTGATGCTAAATCATTATAATAGTTTAAGGGTTAATTGAATGAATGTGGATCTGAATGTTTATGAGGGTTTTGAAGTTTTAAGTTACAACTGATTCACCCCCCTCTCAGTTGTCTTATGCATTCAACAATATTCCAATGTAATATCAGTTTGTAATATTGCTGCTCTGAGTTACAGAGTTTGAACAATTTGTTGGTGTGTTGTTTGGATTTTGTTTGAAGCCACTTTTGGTGTGCAATAGCTAGAGACTTTCATATTTTACTTCAGTTTTGGGGTCTGTTGTAATTTTCTATTTATGATAGCTATTTTGACATCATATATCATAAATGTCAGTTATCTTTCATCATATTTCGGTTTCTTCCTTTCTTGAGTTGAATGGGCTTATATTGGTGACATAATCTTTATACCTGATTTTACTGTTTTGAATTAAATTACTGTTTGAAGTAGGAAATCATACACTTTAGTTAAATCTGAAATAATTTTCTAGCAAGGGACATTACATCATAATACAACCAATCATAAAATATTTCCACATGGCATCCTCCACTCTTCCAAATTGACAAGTTGCACAAATACCTTCCTTACATAGCTGATTTGATTTATCAAGATGACATGGCCATTTAACTATACACAAGTTACAAGGGATAAATTTGGAAAGGGCCACAATAGATATTGTTGATGTAGAGATGGTTTATTTAACATTCACTATTATATCTAGAGTTAAATCTCACGAAATATTGAATATATCACCACCATTCTCTTTTCAATAATACTCTAAAATATAAAATGCAAATTATGTTTGTTACACCTCAAATTTTGACTTGCAAATTACTTTTTTACATTAAAAATGTGTTTTTGATATTAGTAGATGATTGTATGTTATTTGACATTTTGATGAAATTATAATACAATGCAATGTGTTTCAATTTTAATGATTATTATTATTTAAACAAGATTATGATGTTGTGACTAATAATAGACTAACTATGTTATTGGTTTCTAAGTGAAATGCGAGATCAAACTATTGCCCTTTCTGAGGGATAGGGAGATTATCACCAGAGAGAGGAGTATAGAAGGGAAAATAAATAATTTAATGCCAAATGAGTCAAACACACACACTCGTGTAGGTCTATGTATCTGTCTAAAGTAACTCTGATTTTTCGTAGAGTTTATCTAGTATTTTGACCAAGTATGGTCGAGTCATAAGATTAAGTTAAACCTTGTTGGATCTTTGGCCTAATCTTTTACATTTAAAATGTGATGTGTGATAATATATCATTTTCACGATTTATCAATTTTTATAAAATCTAATTGACTTTTATCTAAATACATATAAAAAAAGAAATAATATATATAAATATATATATATATATAAGTATATATACGATATATGAATAAGTAATGTAATTGAGAATTATATATATATATGATATTATTAATTGGTATAAATACCAACAACCCATGAAAGAGTCGTGGTTGTCTGAAGGAAAATAGACGTGTCATAAACACACACAATGGTAAGTAAATAAGGCTAAGAAAATTTCACTTCCTATGTGAGGAAAAAGCCTCTAATGTAAGAAATATTCCTAACAGTGTTTATTGATTTCAATGCCTACAATGAGGCTTAGTGGAGGATGCCATTAAAGTGCAGCTTAAAAGTTATAATGAGGGGTAGTTATGGGGATAGGCGTGAAACTTATAAGAGAGTTTGGAAATTAATATGTAGAGTTCTTATTATTACCGTGGGTCATGTGTGGAAGGAATTTATTTTGGAATGACTCTATGAAGAAAAGAGGGGGATTTATCATTTTATCTGTGATAGAGAGAACATTTGGGCATGTTTTTAAGTAAAGAACAGAGTGTTGTTGTTAGGAGAGGAAAAGGAATAGGGATAACACGAACTCTGTATTCTATTGCTGAGGAATTTGTAGCAAGTTTTCATTTGAGGAAGAATACCTAAAGCATAAGAAGCATCATTATCTCTGTTAAGTCTTCCATGCATTTTATGAGGAGTCGAATGGAGTTGAGGCCATAGGATCTAAGGGAGCTCAACATGAATTCCAAAGTAGTGTTGAGGAGAATAGAAAGTGTAGAGTTAAAGACACTTTCAAGCATGTTTTGTTTATTGTTAGTTCATTCTTCTTCCGTTCATATTGATAAATGAAGTTTAAGTTTAATTGGTAAAAGGAATGGTTACACTTAGTGTGTATATATATATATTCTGCTTATAAGAAAATACAGTCAAGTATATTTATCTACCAATAAACTGGAAAGAAGTACCCTTTTATATTTGAAATAAAAATACCAAATTGGAAAGAAGCACTTTGCCTGAAGTTTTTAGTTTAGGCTTACAATTAGTTCCTCTAATTTAGCATGCATATCAATAGACATTAATCATATTCATTTGTTCCACTTAATCAAATGGTAATTTTATTATATTATTCATGGATTACATAGTATCCTTATTTAATACATAATCTTTGACTCTTTATGACTATGAGTCGCTATTAGATAGAGGGATCTTCTTGGGTTCTTTCTCACCCTCGGAGTCAACTAAAACAATTTTGAAGGGTGGATGTACTTGCAGGTACTCATCCATGACCTCCTTTCTAAACCTAGGTGCATTCCTACCGCAACCCAAGGGAATCTCTCTATGAGTTGTTGGTTTGACTAGTTTGACCACAAAGATGGAATCAATGGCTTCCATAGCTACTATATCTCAGTGCTTCTTCTCTAGCTAGATATGCTTGAGTGTGCCAGTCAGTGTCTCAGAGTTAGCCAGCAAAGGACCTCCTGTGTAACCAATATTTTCAAGGAGTTTAACCTCTATGGATGACTCTTTCTTAGTCCTAAAGTTAGACAAGTTTCAAGAAGTTGACTTCCTTATTGTTTTCCTTGTTCTTCTTCTTCTCACCATTCTGGCATAAGAACTTTTTAAACATTAGCTATTGATAATGTTTGAGGAAAATCTTACGTAATGATCTCATAAGTCTGAGTGTTGGACCTGGTAGCTCTGATACCACATGTAATATACCCAATGTTTACTCTACAGTTTTCACCTAATTTTTAACTCATGAGGTGAATTAATTCAAGTTTCCAAAAAACAAGGAAATGAAAATTTTCCTTTTTCAATAACATAATTGCATATTGCATAATAATTTCATATAACATTGAATAAATCACCTAAAATAATTCCAAGTAAATGAAACTCATCTTTTCAAATATAGATTGCAATAGATTCATGATCATATATATATATATGGCTCTAGGAAAATTCACTGCTAGCAATTCACCGTTGGAATATTCACTGCCAACAATTCACCGCAAGAAGATTCATTGCCATGAAAAATTCATCGCAAGGAAAATTCACCACTGTGGAAAATTAAGCACAATATTTTTTATAAAAAAAGAATGCAATTAATTTTCCATGGTGGTGAATTTATTGTGCTGGTGAATTTTCTTGTGATAAATTTTTGGCGGTGAATTTTCTGGTGGTAAATTTTCTTGATGCCACACACACACACACACACACACACACACACATATACAAGAGTTCAAGGTCAAGGTGTCCTCATTTGGATCACACTTCTTCTATTTTATAATCGTTGGCTACCAAATACAAGAGGGAGAGCATCACCCAAGCACTTTACCTCCAACCACAATCTTAGCAATCCCCCACACACCTTCCTACTGGAAGTGGCCCTACCCTTTGATGAAGAGTTTGGTATGGGAACCTCTATTAATGACATTCGAGTCTCTAGTGTTGTGTCCTACATAACATGTATGGCCATACAACCATGGATACCCTCCAACTATGCATGATACTACTGATAAGTTATGTAAACCCAAAGCACAGTGAACCAACAAAGTGAAAGAAACAACTTCTACACTTTCTTTGGCCAAAGTTTTGATAGATATAATCAATCCACTTTCTAAGGAAGTGGTGTTGTAAGTTCACCCACCTCTAACTTGACTTGGAAACCCTATCAACCTGTGATTAACTCTTCTCTTGGTTTGACCCAAAGGTTAATTTTCATAAACAATATTTCTTTCAAAAGTAATGACACATGAATGTTAACTTAATTGATCAAATAGGTTTGACTCAAATATCTTGAATACCCTATTACATACTTGTAACAATCTAGGTCTAGCAACTACCTCTTATTCAAGTTCTTTCTTACTAAGTTAGTAAACAACTTGACTGGTTATCTTCTTCTAACTAGAATACCCAAGTTACACTCTCACAATGTATTTAGGGTCTATACAACTATCTCTTATTCAAAATCCCTAGCTTTAACCATGGGAGTAACTACTCTCTTATTTTATGCATAATTAGTTAATATTGATGACACAATGTCAACGACTAGACACACCTGGTCTCAACCTAATAGTACTAACAATATGTTGATATATATAATAATATAGTATTAAACTTTATTTCAAGATTACTTCTTTGTATTAAAGTTTTAGATGTCCATTTCTTATTCTTATGGATCTATTCCTTAAAAACTCCATACCGAATATGGTTAATCTTGAAGTGGACATTATTAGACTATGGTCTTCTCTATAAATAATGGTTTAGATTCTTTACTGTCATACCTAGTATGGCTTTGTCCTTCTAGGACACCACAACCAATCTGGTTATTCATGATATTGAATATCATTTAGTTTGATTCGATATAGAATCTTAGATTCATAGTATCCAATAATAAGTCAACATATTAAGTTGTTTAACTTCTAATAAATCAACTAAGAACCATTCAACTAATCTCCAAATTACCACAGGTTCCTTCTAAGTTATCCTTTGCATAATTTATATAACGTGATGAGTCTAGTTATTAGTTATTTATCTAATATTTTTATGCATACTCATAGGAATTTTTAGACACTTATTTCATGCATATTCCTACACTTTTCTATCGTTTATGCTCATTATGCAAACTTGAACCTGATTTGAAGTATATGGAAATATAATTATAATGTGAGAGTTATTATATATTAATGTGTGGATATGTATGAATTGCAATGAATATTTTTGTTTAAGATATGTTGTTAGTATTGTGTAGATGTTGTATGAACTAACTCTTTACAACCAAGGAGCCAGAGGAGGTAGACTGTAGCCCACAACAACTAAGAGGTGTATCCTGCAGCCAAAGGAGGTCCCTGATAGCGATGCATGGGAGGTTCTAGAATAAGCTAAGCATAGGAATTTCAAAATGGAGGAATTTATTGAGGATGATTGTGAATTATCATGACATTTAATACAAAAGCTAAAGGAGAAGAACTCTATTACAGTTGGGAGTCTAACGTGACTGTTTCATAGTCCACGTTCCTGTACCATAGAAAAATGGCTCCTTGTCATTTTCATGGCCTTTTAGGTCTTGTTTTATGGTGTTTGATCTATTTTGCTCTAATTTTATGTTGCAACATGGCTTGAACATGCATATTTAGGTACTAAAATTCAAATAATGACGTCTTGTGAAGGTGTTGTGAAGTGTTGTAAGACATTTCTACATTCTTCTAGACTCTATTTATTACAATTTACCTAAAAATCACCTTTTCATCCCTAATTAGGTCCTATTTTAAAGTGTTGTAAAGTATTGTAACAAGATTTCACACTTTTCTAGGCACTTCACTATTTATCCCTTTCTCATGCTTTATTTGGTCCCTTTATGCCCTCATATGCTTTAATTAAGTGTATTTTTGAATGTAAGCCTGAGAAACAACATTAAATACAACTTAATTCCTGACACCTATTTTTCAGGTCCTAGGTGGGACCCATTCGCCATTGGTGGTGAATGAGTGCCCCTTAGCTCAAAATTCAAAAAAATTAAATTTTCATTTCAGGTTTTTATTCAGAACCACTTGATGTCAGCCTGTGATGAGGTATGAATGATTAACTAAGGAAAAAGTGTGTATAAATAAGTGTTTTTCACCTCATTTTACATCTCCTCATTCATTCAAGCATCTTACAACATCAATTCAAGCAATATTCAATCACTTTGGAGCATCCATTGACATTACTTCAAATTCACATTATCAAGGGTTTGGTAAGTTGATAGCTATTGCATGTTATTAGTTTATCATTCTCTTTCATTTCATTGTTTCATTAAGGGTTTGATTACCAAAAGTGGGGTTTGACCAAGGCAAACCCCTATTTGCTAACCCTCAACCATTTTCCCCCTATTGCATGTGTGTCTAAGACCTAAGTGTGCAGATTTAACAAGCTTTTTTGTGTTGAAGATTGGTAAACAAGTCAACTAGGTGCTTCAAGTAAACTCATTCATATTTCAAGCTTGGAGAAGGTTTTATGTCTGTTTCTTGCAGAATTGACTTCGACAACCCGACAATCAAAGATTTCCAGATCTGGTGTTGCAGAGTTGTCTCCTGATTTTTCAAAATTTTCGGAGAGGACTGATTCACTACTAGTGGTGAATGAGTATCGCCTTAGGATTGAAAATCTATTTTTTTCAGATTCTGGATCCCGACAGTCAAAAACCAGTTTTCCATACTTTTTCACCAGTAGGAGGACTAATTCGCCACCCTAGGCGAATGAGTTCCACTAAGACATTTTAGTGATTTTAGTCAGCATCCACAACATTCTAGATGCATCAAACATTGTCTAGGTACACTCTGTTTCATCTTATTTCTTTTTGTTCTGCATTATTTCTTCATTTAGTTCATTGTTTGTATATCACAATGTGTTTTCCAGCATAGTTTAAATCTTAGTCTTACATTCATATTCATTCATTTAAATCACTTAATTGTATTTAGTTTACTTCATTTAGCTTAGACAACATCATACGTAACATTAATTTGAATGAACCCTTAGCATTTTTGGGCCCTATCTCTCTCCTTTTAGGTGAAAAACCCTAGAAGAGCTAGAGAAGTCCATAGGAAACCAAAAATAAATGGTTTAGTTCTAGTACTTATTGCAACAAAGTCTTAGTTATATTTGGACTCTTCTTCCTTTTCAATTATAGTTTAGTTGCTCAAACTTTATCACACTTTGTTATGTAGGAAGTGGTGATTTATAATTTTAGTTTAGAGCCCTTTCTTCAATAAACTCCCTCGTGCCTATATGTATGGTTTGGTGGTTGAGGCATTATTTAATTGGTTGATTATTTAGTAATAGATATAGCAATAAGATACTTTCTGTTAAGTTTTTTTTTTACACAGACAATGTTCACGATCTTATGATTAAGATATTCCAGTAGAATCTTATGTAATTATGATATTTTGAGTTATGCAATGAATGGTTTTTAGTTATTATTATGATTGCATTAATATGAGGAACTAGATTTGGATTAAACCTGTGGAGATAGTCACTTGAACAAGGGCCACTCAAGGTAACTGTTCCCCACTTTATTTTTTGTACATTTATTTTTGTTGTAGTAGTTGCTCCTTGAATGCATGTTGTCTTAATTAGATTCCTTATGTTACAATTATGGATGAATTCATGAAAAAGTCTTGTCTTATATTCATGCTTTAATTTTCTTCAATCTGTTGTACTCTGAAGTGTAGGTTTAATTAACAATATTGGTTGATTCTAGGATTCATTTCTTGATAGTGAACTAGTCACAGTTTTACATTGTAGATACCCATAGCAATAGTGTTAGTTTTAATTCTTTTACTATTATGTAGTTTATGATTTTTTAGCATGTGTAAACACATGCTAGGATGATATAGATAGTCTTGATTCTATGGAAGCACATACAGTGCTAGAATCATCACAAGCTTATGTTAGCCCTAGTTGACAATTTAATTAAGGTCTTTCCAAGGGTTTAGTGGACTATTTAGTTAGGTTTCCCCTTGAATTGTGTGTCTGACACCAACTCTAATGTAGAAATTAGTAGGGACTCTACATTTTTGGAGCTGGTGTCATGGATGGTGCTCCTTTCATAGATTTTTTCATGTTATTTCAAGCTTTCATAATTTAAATATTTGCTTTCAGTATTAGGAAAAATAGGTTTTATTCCTTCAAATACCAAAATATTTCACTAACATTGTGTAGGAGTCATTGCTATACAAAGACACACCTATTGTATGTAGAGGCAAAGAAATGCTTTGGGAAGATTTCTCCCCTCAAACTTGTTGTGCCTATTGCACACATGCCCCGTTCAGACCGGGGACCCCCCTCTTCTTGTTTCACTTTCGCTGGGTCGGTTCTCCTTTGCCTCAGTTTTTGTGCTCCTATTTTGAGTTTAAAGTGGTCACGTTCCTTAAAATTTTCTAATTCAACTTGCCTAGGGTCTTTCACCCAAGTTTCGAGAGGTTTTAAACTTCTATGGAATTTCGCTTGCGGGTTTCCACCTTGCGGAAGCCATCCCGTCCGTTGATCTTTGTGGGTCCACCATTGCAGGTTGCCCATAGAGGATTGCCCTAGCTGCTTTGCTATTGTTCTACGACAGTCCTAAGGTGACTTTCTGACACATACTTTCTATGTTTGGGCCCCACATGTCGTTTCTTCATGCAATATTTAGCTTGACGCCCCCTAACCATCACGTTTCTATAGCTTCACCAACCCAACTCCTGTTGTACCTACAATCAATGCTCATCATTAATGGAGGGTTTCCTATAAATAGGGGCCTCCCTAGTTGTCATTTTCATTTGGAGTTTTCAAATATGAAGAGAAAATGATATACCTGCACGTGCCAAACTTTGAAGGTCTGAGTTGTGATCACATTCACCAGCCAGGTGACAAGGGTAAGCTCTTAACTGTTTCCTTGTTGTCGATTCACTTTGAGGTGCTTGGGGTTTCATAATAAACAAATTATTAAAGATAAAAATTGCAACTCAAACCCTAATTTTTTAAAACACCGATACCTCTAAAACACATAGTTCAAGCTTTTGATCGAGAGAGCCTATCTGCAAACACCTCCCAAGGTGGTAAATGTGGTCGTACCCCTCACTCCATATATCCTTTCATTTGATCCCTTAGATCTAGATCAGATGAAAATAACTGATAAGAAATTAGCGGGGTTTGCAGAATCCTATTAGTGGGAGTCCACTTCCCCACAGCTGTTGTTTAAATACACCACTCCATGCGGACCCCACTCTGATTTCCTCACTATCTTCATTCCTGTTGGAGGGTGTGAAACCTTTATTTAAGAAATGAATAAGTAATTAAGCTTCTATGGGCCCACCCTTTGTGGTTTTCCACATTTAGGACTCCACCTCACTCTAGCTATAACCAACAGATGAGTCCTTACAGTCGTCCACCTTGAGTTTCCTGCTCCCATAGCCTGTGCCAACAACAAACTTTGAAAATCTCCAAGACTTTCTCTCATGGAAGATTAACCTCTGTGGGACCACTTGTGCGGATCTCTATGCCTTCCTAGTCATTGTTTAACAATAAGACCTTTGCATCTGTCTGACATGTGGCTCCCACACCCCTTGTTGTCGCTAACTTTGAATCCAAATGACATAAACTTTAATTCAAACAATCCTATGTGGATTTTCCATTGTAGGATGCTATCATGGGAAGATTGTCTCTGCAAGACTGCTATTCAACAAAAAAAACCTACTGCCTTTCTAACTGGAGGATCTTGCACTCACCGCTTCCACCAAAACAATGAGCACCTAACCGATAAAAAGCATAAGTTTGATCATATTGGTGGGTCTACCCATGTGGGCCACCTCTTTCAGAACACCCTCTACCCTGGGCCATTGTATAACGAAAAAGACTTTATGATGACCCACCTAGTGGCTTCCGCATGCTCCATCTTCGCAATGCATAAAAGGATAAAACCTTGAAGCCAGATGCACCGAGTATGATTTCCCACACATGCCGAGGAAGATAAAACTAAAAAAGGTTGATTACAAGTTTCTCTTTGTGGAGCTCCATTTGCAGAATGCCACCTTCCTCCAGCTGTCCCTTCAATGATGAAATTAAAATAGCCTTCCACCTCACAAATTCCACCCCACACTTCCGTATTGATTCAAAAGATTACTCCAATGAAGGAAAATAATTGGAAGTGCTTCCATCCTAAATTTACACACGTGCTCAATGACCTTATGGAAAACTAACTCAACAATCAAAGCGTGCAGAAATTCACAGTCGGGTGGCCACTTGCGGAAGTCCGCCTTCCCTATGTTGTTCCATGAGGCTTTCATTCTAGCGGCTTTTACAAGGTGGAAAGCCGCACTGCCAAACCTTCATTTTTGTAAACTGCTCGAACAAGCTTGAAATGATGAAATATGATGAATGTAATGATCTTTTATGGGCATGTGGTGATGATTTATGATATGTTTAAACGATTTAACTAACATTTACCCTCCTAATCTATCAAAATAATTACTTCACCTTTCGTGTGTAGAATTTATGGAACATTTTGAGGGACCAACAAAGAGGCTAATGGAGAAAATTGAAAAAGGAACAAAACTAGCAGGGACTCCAAGAGGAAAAGAGAAAAAGGCACAAATGAAGTATGAGTTCCATGGGGTTGAGTGAACCTCGAAGATCGCTTCCAATTGGGACAAAGTTATTGACACTGATCTGGGGCATGCTAGTATCGATGAGTTCAAATGAAGGGTCATGGACGACCCTAAGACAGAGGAATCCTTAACAATCAAGAAAAGTGGAATTGCAAAGGCAACAGGCTTTCCTCCTACTCTAGTTGCTTCAAAATTAGTAATGGCTTGTTAGGAGTGCTATCACCCTTAGAATAGAAGGATAGTCACCAGGGATGGAAGAGTATTGGCGGACCTGTCTCCCCAATCCATTGGAAAAAATTTGGAATTCCTGTGTTTGATCAAATGGAAGAAGTTGAAAAGGAATTCACCTTGAAAGTATGGTAGGAAGATCCTATTGGCTGCAAAAGGACCATCAACTAGACATGGAAAATAGAAAAGAGGGGTAGTTCTAACAATGTGACTCAAACACTATACAAAAATGATTTTGTAGAAGAAGCCAATGACTTAGTCACACTTCTACGTAGAGTAATGGGCCTCCTCAATTCCTCATTCTTTGAGGAGTGGATTTTCTATTTTTTAAAGGAGATTCTCTAAGGCAAGGCCTAGTTCCACTGGGCTAAAATGATAAGTGGAAACCTGCACAATCAATTTGTGGCAGTGAAGAAGACCTCAAAATTTTATATGACATCTTATCTAGTCTACCTCCTGGCAATTAAGTTCTCGTATAAAGGATTGGATTGCATTGGGACACTGGGGATGAAGAAGTAGAAACTTAGGGTGTATGATTGCAACCTTCAACTTCACTAGAGGAACTTCGAGAAAGACTACAAGAGATTCAACGATGCCTTCATTGGGAATATTATTTGCACTATGTCAGGAGAGTACCACAAGAGAATGTCCCATAGTGCTAAAGTAGTGGTGAGAGGTTTCAGGTATTGGTTTATCCAATTCCCAAAGTTTACATACATCATAGAAGAGGAATTCTCAGGAAGACCCTTTCGACTGCCCCATTACCCAAATGATAGAATCATATTGTTGGAGCTTACTTGGAAATTGTAGACTAGCCACACTTTATTGCGCAATAAACACCGCACTGGGGTCCCATATCCCCTCACATTTGGACAGGAAATGTACTCTTTCCCTACTGCCCCATGCACAAAGTACTCTAAGAAGGAGCTTTCTAAATACAATTTTAAGTTGCACATAGAGAGAAGAGGGTTGGATCCCCTCAACAAATTGAAGAAACAAATTGGGAGGCAATACACTCACAAGCCACATATAGAAGATTTATGGGAAAATTGTGACAATGACCGCAAGGTCAGAATGTGGCACTACATGAGGATGATTATTGGATTTGTGAAATCCATCAATCTGTATCTAGTCCCAGACCAAATTATTGAGGATGATAATTTTTTGGATGAAAAGTATAATGATCTAATCAATGTGTCATTGCCAACGATTAATTGAGCTGAGCAGGACGTCATAGACCTGAATACTGTCACCCGTCCTGTAGAGTATAGAACTAAGTAATGGATAGATGAGAAAATAACTCAATTGTGTGAGTAGGGCATGGAATTAACTTATGGGGAGCTCAAAGATGAGTTGGAGAGTGAAACAAATAGTGGTGTTGTTGTAGGACCATCGGGTGAGGCTCCTGAGTCTTTGCTTGTCACTAGATCAAGGAAAAGGAAAGATACATCTGAGTAGAAGCCCAAGCACAAATTCTACACTAGGAAATCAATAGAAGGAAAGAAGCCACCACAAAAGCTGAAAAGAAAAAGATCATTCATTCTCGAAATTCCTACCATGGTCATCTCTATCCACCTCACTTCTACTCCCCCGACTACTCCTGTGGTGGTGTTAGATTCTTCTTCCTCCACCACCTCCTCATTGTCGTCTTCCTCACTCCCACTTCCATTGCCAACTCTTTCTACTCTGCCACCATCCTTACCAACCACCTCTATGGTGCCCCTCTCCTTATCGTAGACTTTCACTACCTATTTACAAAACATTATATCCAAGCTCTCAAAAGTGATCTTAAGTCCTCAAGTCAAGATGCTAATGGCCTGGCTTGCTGCTGCCTTGTCTCTTTCTACACCTCCTACTAAGCCACCAAAGATGGATGAAACAATGCAAATCTCTGAAGAAATGGAAAGGATAAGCACATAACAGCCCAAAGAAGCAACACATGATATTGTTGAAGGGCCAGAGGACTCTAATGGGGATGACTACTTTGAGCATCCTGGGGGAGGATTAAGGGTTGATTTGGATGAGGTAGCCTTCGATGAAGAAGGGAAACAAATTCCAAAGGAGGGAGATGCAATCAAATATGATGATTATTATGAAGTTGAGACCTCGAACCAGGAGCTTGAAGAAGAATAGCCTCAATAACACAAGGAAGGTGAGGCAAACCTGGAGGAACATCATTTTGATGAAGGGAAAACTGATACAGGTAAAACTAATGGGCCTTCGCAAACCGGCCAAGATGAGGGCCTGCAACATGAAAAAGTTCGTCTGGAAAGAGAGGAGGGAAAAGAAGAAGAAAATGTAGAAGAATAGATTGTTGAGCTCAAGAAGGAAATTGAAGTTGAACACGAAGAGAATAAAGGGACAACACTCGAAGAAGATATTGCTGGAAAAAATGTGGAAATTGTTGAGCCTGATAAAGGAGAGGCCATGATAATAGAAGAAGAACAAAAAGAAGGAGAAAAAATCCAAGATGCTTCAGAGCACGAGAAGGAAGAGTTATTGAAGGAATAGGAGGAAGGAGAGAATGATGAATCTCCAAGCCATCAAGTAGAAGTTCCTTCATGGTTGGAGAAATAACTCAAAAGGAAGGCCCATGTACTTATAGACCCCAAGGCCCGAGTAGAGGCAATCTTAGCCCGAGCACAGGGGAAGACTAGAAAGGAAAATAATCCTAAAATTAGATCTCACATTACAACCGATGCTTCTGGGTCTAGTATCTTGCAAGTAGCCACTCCTGTAGCTAATATAGATGCAAGCACCATCAAGGGGAAATATTATCAGGTGACTACTATCAATATGGGTCTAGCCTCTCATGCCCAAAAGATCAATGAATTCTAGGGTTTTGTTTCTAGTATCCTTCAAAAGATGAATAAAGACCAATCAACAAAGGAAGAACTGAAAGCCCGAGTGGCAAAGCTGAATTCCTATATACAACAATGGAAAACATCTAGGGAAGAAGCTCCTATAGAATCACTTGCACCCACATTGCTCTCAAAGGAGGAAGTCAGTAAAGTGGAGAAAATGAGGAACTCGACCAAGTCAACTTATGATTGGTTCAAAAGAGTTGTTGACACTGATGACAAGGGAATCCACCATGTAGCTGTTGGAAATATGTCTCAATTAATACAGGTTGAAACCTCCATTGGAGCAAAGTCAGTATGACATCTATCATGTCTGGCCAACCAGCAAATTGGTAACATCATGTTTTGTACAGGTCGTTGTGATCTAGTTTTTGTCTTGTTGAATTCTTTCACTGTGGAGCTATTGCTGTGACAAGGAGTGTTCAGGATGACCTCTTAGCGCTCGGGAGACCTCTGGCCGATAGGCCATTCAATCGTAAATTGGGGAGACTCATGGTGACCACGGGCTTCGGGATAGCCTATAGCAGCTCAGTGAGAAGTACCAGCGAATAGTGAATGTCTCACCGAAAGGAATACATATGATGTCTTTGCCATAACATAAAGATCCCAGTGTGAGGTCTTAGCGATAGATGAAAGTCATGCCGATGGGGAGACACTCGGGAGTCATCGATGTAACACTTAGGTTTCGTTATGAAGTCTAAGCGATGTGCAAATGTCTCACCGATGGAGGCTCAAGTGTTGGCTATTGAGGTAACTCAAAGGTCCCGGGAAGACATCTCAGCGAACGTTGAAGGTCTCACTGATAAAAACACCTTTTGGGATCTTCAGTATAACTCTTGGCGACGGATGAACACTTCGGGGTAAGTCCTAGAGCTCGGTGTGACGTCTTAGTGAAAGTAACATGTCTCGCCGACAGTGCTTTATGTTGAAGCCTTCGGGGTAAGTCTTGAAGTTCGGTATGTTCTCTCGGCGAAAGATGTAAGTCTTACCGACTAGTGATTGGAGCTCGGTGTAGCATGTGACTTCGATATAACCTTTGATGACTCACTATGATCTCCTGGTGAAAGCGATAGGTCTGGGTGACTGTGTGGTGACTCAGTGTAACACATGAAGCTCGATGGAACGTCTTGGTGATATCAGTTACTCTTGGCGACATCTGTATGAGGGTTATGTGGCATCGACGAGACACTGTTAGTGTCTCACTGAGATGCCAACATAGTGCGAATTCTGTTGACCGAGTAAGACTTTCCGATGTGGCATCTCGTGGACAAATAGGAGTTGAATGTGAACCATTAGTAGTTGGTTCGTTGTGACAGTTCTGTGAGGAAGTTCTACAGACAGAGTTCGACATGGATATACTCTGTGATTGCAGATTGTAATCGGTGGGTTGAATCGACAGTTTGTTGTATGATCAATGGATGAATTCTATTCTGTGTAGACTGTAACTTGAAGGTTCCTGTAGAAGTTTGTTCATGGTGAATGTTGTTGTAAAAAGACACTAGAAAGATAAGTCTATCATTTGTATGTAATCTCCATTACTGTAATACAAAGTGATTTCTCTTGGTGTGGTGGGTTTTTCTCCTGTAAGGGTTTTCCCATGTATATTTGGTGTTCATGTGTGATTGTCAAATACTCTGTTTCTGTTATATGTTTCATAGTGCATCTTAATTGGACTGTAATTGTAAAATTTAAAAGTATATCTACATTCTTTCCTGAGGTATTGACGTTAGGAGAATTGTTTCCGCATCTAATTTTCCTTACAAGTGGTATCAGAGCCTGGCCAGTTGTGTTATCCTCTTGGGTACGTTGGGTTTTTTGAGTCAATTATGTTCAGTGGGAGTCTTGTAGAGTTTGTTATTTCTGATTACAGGTTGAGATGGCTAGCACGTATGGGAAAATTGAAATAGAGAAATTCAATGGCAGTAACTTTGAGTTGTGGAAACTCAAGATGGAGGATCTCTTGGTGCATCGTGATCTTTGGATTGTTGTGTCTGGAGCAAAACCTACAGGCATGAAGCAAGAAGAGTAGGACCTTGCAGATAGGAAGTCTAAGGGGCTGATAAGGCTCTGTTTGGCAGATTTAGTCCTTCTGAATGTGCATGAGGAGAAGATTGCATCTTCCTTGTGGAATAGACTGGCGTCTATTTATCAGGGGAAATCTTTGGTGAATAAAATCTTCCTGAGGAAGAAGCCATATTCTTTGAGAATGTAGGAAGGAGGGTCTGTAGCTGATCATTTGAACACATTTAATATGTTGATTGCTCAATTGACATCTGTTGGTGTAAAGACTGAAGAAGAGGATCGTTGTATGCTTCTATTGTGTTCTTTGCTAGACTCATGAGATCATATGGTGATGGCTATTGGGAGTACAACATCTAGTTTCAAGATGGAAGATGTTGTTGGTTCTTTGCTGTCAGAAGAGATGAGAAGAAAATCTTCTGAGATGGCGAAGGAAGCTCTTGCTATCAGAGGAAGACCGAAAGAGAAAGGCAAGAAGAAGGACAAGAAGTCCAAATCAAAATTAGAAGGGAGATCAAAGTCTCCTGGAAAGAAGTCCAAGGTGAAGTGTTGGAACTGTGGGCAACCTGGTCATGTCCGAAAGGATTGTAAAGAGGAGAAGAAGAAGAAGAAGAAGTATTCTTCTGACAATGACTCTTCTCATAGTGATGCAAACGCCTTCATTGCTGCCTTGGCTACTCAGGCATCAGATGATGTCTGGCTGATTGATTCTGGTGCATCTTTTCACATGACAAGTCATAGAGACTGGTTCACAAAGTATGAAGAATACAATTGTGGAAAGGTTTACTTGGCAAGTGATTCAACTTTAGATATTGTTGGCCGTGGAAGAGTCAGAATCAAATTTATTGATGGAAAAGTAAAGGGAATTAATGATGTAATGCACATACCAGGTCTGGCCCGAAATCTATTGTCTATTAGTAAGCTGAATGATATCAGAGTGCAAGTCACATTTTTTGGGAATGGCTGCAAAATGACTAGAGGTTCAATGGTGCTGGCTAGAGGTGCTCGAATTGGTACCCTGTACAAGCTGGATGCATACGCTGTTCAATGTAACAGTGTCTCTGGAAAGTCACTGAAAGTTGTTCATGGAGGTAAAGAGGGAACTATCCCTAATTATGTAAACTCTATGGAAGTAAAACTTCCTGTAGAGAAGACTATGCTCTGGCATCATAGGCTAGGCCACATAGGAGAAAAATGTTTAAAAAACCTTGAAGAATAAAAACCTGGTTGAGGGGCTTGATGATTGTAATCGAGAATTTGAATTCTGTGAACATTGTATATATGGAAAGCAGCACCGTGTTTCATTTTATTCCAGTCCTCATAAATCTTCTGGTTTGCTAGATTATATTTATTCAAATGTATTTGGTCTAGTGAATTTTCCTTCTTTGTCTAAGTCAAGATACTATGTGTCGTTCATTGATGATTATTCAAGAAGAGCATTTGTTTAGTTTTTGAAAAGTAAATCATAAGTGTTCAGTCGATTTAAGGAATTTAAGAACCTTGTTGAAAATTAGACTAGTAGAAAAATAAAATGCTTAAGGACTGATAATGGCGGTGAGTTCTATTCTGATGAATTTGAAAGATACTGTAAAGACCATGGGATTAAAAGACACAAGACTACAGCAGATTGGAGTTGCTTCAATAGGACGGTGATGGAGAGAGCACAAAGTATGCTTAGTAGTGCTGGCTTGGAGGAGAAGTTATGGGCTGAGGCTACTGCTACTGCATGTTACTTGATTAATTGGTCTCCAAATTCTGCTCTTGTTGAGAAAACACCTTTGGAAGCGTGGTCTAGTAAGAAGCCCTTTCTTAGACATATTCAAGTCTTTGGCTATGAGGCATATGCATATGTGCCAGATGTAAAAAGATCTAAATTGGAGAACAAGGCTGTCAAGTGTATTTTTATTGGCTATAGTGTTGTCATAAAAGGATACAAGCTTTGGAATCTTGAAACAGAGAAGGTTGTATATAGCAGAAGTGTAATCTTTCGTGAGCTGAAACCTTCCACCTTGGATTTGCAGTCAAAGACAAAATTAGAAAACAATAATGATGTAGCATTAATTCCTCCTACACTAGAGAAAGAGGAATTGAAAATTCAAAATGTACCTGAAACTGAGGAGAGCTCAAGTAGTTCTGAAGAAGAAAAACCTCAGCCTCAGCCAGTGAGGAGGTCAACCCAAGAAAGGAAACAACCAGATAGGTATGGGTTCTCATTGATTGATTCTACTTATGCCTATGCTTTGATTTCTAGCACTGATGAGCCTAAGACTGTAAAAGAGGCATTTAAAATGTCTAATTCAGATTCTTGGTTGAAAGCCATGGAAGAAGAGATGACATTTTTAGAAAAGAATGATACCTGGAGTCTGGTGCCCTTGCCTAAAGGCAGAAAACTTGTGGGCTGCAAATGGGTGTTTAAGAAAAATATTGGTCTGGATGGCAGTATAGAAAAGTACAAGGAAAGACTGGTTGCAAAGGGTTATTCCCAGGTAGAGGGAGTTGACTATGGGGAAATATTTTCACCTGTAGCTTAGCTGATGTCCATTAGATTTCTTTTGTCACTTACAATAGCATATGACTTAGAGGTCGAACAGATGGATGTGAAGACAACATTTCTTCATGGTGATCTTGAAGAAGAAATCTATATGTCCCAGCCTAAGCACTTTGTTGAAAAAGGTAAAGAAAAATTGGTATGCAAATTAAAGAAGTCTTTGTATGGGTTAAAGTAGTCACCTAGAACGTGGTACTAGAAATTTGATACTTTTGTATTGTCTTTGGGATTTGTTAGATCAAAATCAGATCATTGCGTATATTATAAAGCTGGAAGTGATCGAGTTCTTGTTATTGCTCTCTATGTTGATGATATGTTGTTCATGGGCAATAGTAAGCTAATGATTTCTAATCTTAAGTCTCATTTGTTTGCTAGGTTTGAAATGAAGGATCTTGGTGCAGTAAGGTGTATTCTATGGATAGAGATAACCAGGGATAGGAAGAATAAAAAGATTTGGCTTAGTCAAAGTAAGTATGTCAGGATTGTTCTTGAGATATTTTGTATGAATGATTGCAAACAACTAGTGGTTCCAGTCATGCAGGGAATGAAGCTATCTGTTGAGGACTGTCCAAAATCTCCTACTGAGATGGAGGAAATGACCAGTGTACCCTATGCTAGTGTGGTTGGTAGTCTCATGTATGCAATGGTCTGTACAAGGCTAGGCATTTCCCAAGCAGTGGGAGTACTTAGTCGATTTATGGCTAATCCAGGAAGAACGCATTGGGATGCTGTGGAAAGAGTTTTCAAATATTTGAAGGGAACTTCAGATTTTTCTTTGTGTTACCATGGGAACTTGGTTGAATCACAGAGGAATCTTAGTATTCGAGGCTATGTGGATTCTGATTGGGTAGGGGACATTGACAGAAGGAGGTCCACTAGTGGATACATCTTCATGATGAATGGTGGTGCAGTGAGTTGGATGAGCAAGCAGCAGGTTGTAGTCACTTTTTCCACTATAGAGGTTGAATACATGGCAGCTACTCATGCTTGTAAAGAAGTTGTATGGTTGAAACGTTTGTGTTCTAACATTGGTTTTGATGCAGGGGAGATAACTATTTTCTGGAATAGTCAGAGTGCAATTTGTCTGGCAAAGAACCCTACTTTCCATGCCAGGATGAAACATATTGACGTACAGTATCACTTTGTACGAGATATGGTGGAGGATGGAAAGGTTAGTTTGGAAAAGGTTGATACTCTGGAGAATGTTGTAGATTCATTGACAAAGCCAGTGAGCACATACAAGTTCAGGTGGTGTTCCAGTTCAATGGGCCTTAGTGCCCATGATTTTCAGTAAGTTTTATTTGTGCTCTGGAGGTTCCTATATAATCTTCGTCAGGTGGGAGATTGTTGGAAATATTTCTCAATTAATACAAGCTAAAACCTCCATTGGAGCAAAGTCGGTATGACATCTATCATGTCTGGCCGACCAACAGATTGGTAACATCATGTTTTTTATAGGTCACTATGATCTAGTTTGTGTCTTGTTGAATGCTTTCACTATGGAGCTATCACTGTGACAAGGAGTGTTCAGTATGACCTCTTAGCACTCGGGAGACCTCTGGCCGATAGGCCATTCAATCATAAATCGAGGAGACTCATGGTAACCATGGGCTTCAGGATAGCCTATAGTGGCTCGGTGAGAAGTCTCAGCGAATAGTGAATGTCTCGCTGACAGGAATACAAATGATCTCTTCGCCATAACATAAAGATCCCAGTGTGAGGTCTTAGCGATAGATGAAAGTCATGTCGATGGGGACACACCCGAGAGTCATCGATGTAACACTTAGGTTTCATTATGAAGTCTGGGCGATGTGTAAATGTCTCACCGACGGAGGCTCAAGTGTTGGCTATTGGGGTAACTCAAAGGTCCCGGGAAGACGTCTCAGCAAACGTTGAAGGTCTCACCGATAGAAACACCTTTTGGGATCTTCAGTATAACTCTTGGCGATGGATGAACACTTCGGGGTAAGTCCTAGAGCTCGGTGTGATGTCTTAGCAAAAGTAACATGTCTCACTGACAGTGCTTTATGTTGAAGCCTTCGGGGTAAGTCTTGAAGTTCGGTATGTTCTCTCGGCAAAAGATGTAAGTCTTTTCGACTAGTGATTGGAGCTCGGTGTAGCATGTGACTTCAATATAACCTTTGATGACTCGCTATGATCTCCTGGAGAAAGCGATAGGTCTAGGTGACTGCGTGGTGACTCAATGTAACACATGAAGCTTGATGGAACATCTTGGTGATATCAGTTACTCTTGGCGACATCGGTATGAAGGTTATGTGGCATCGGCGAGACACTGTTAGTGTCTCACTGAGTTGCCAACACAGTGTGAATTCTGTTGACTGAGTAATACTTTCTGATGTGGCATCTCGTGGACGAATAGGAGGAGTTGAATGTGAACCATTAGTAGTTGGTTTGTTGTGACAGTTTTGTGAGGAAGTTCTATAGACAGAGTTCGACATGGATATACTTTGTGATTGCAGATTGTAATCGGTGGGTTGAATTGACAGTTTGTTGTATGATCAATGGATGAATTCTATTCTGTGTAGACTGTAACTTGAAGGTTCCTGTAGAAGTTTGTTCATGGTGAATGATACTGTAAACAAACACTAGAAAGATAAGTCTATCATTTGTATGTAATCTCCATTACTGTAATACAAAGTGATTTCTCTTGGTGTGGTGGGTTTTTCTCCCGTAAGGGTTTTCCCACGTATATCTGGTGTTCATGTGTGATTGTCAAATACTCTGTTTCTGTTATATGTTTCATAGTGCATCTTAATTGGACTGTAATTGTAAAATTTAAAAGTATATCTACATTCTTTCCTGAGGTATTGACGTTAGGAGAATTGTTTCTGCATCTGATTTTCCTTACAGTAGCTAAGAAGCACAATGAATTTTGATTTTTACAGAAGGAATTCGAAGAGGTGATGGGCATCTACAAGGATTTCCCTAAACTTTACTTAATAATATGTCCAAATTTGGAGATCATCCTCAAACTCTCTTGGGAAACTTAGGAACAGGAACTGGCACTGCCCAAGGAAGATCATTGGTTACTCAAAGCCTGGCTACTCAATTTTGAATACGAAAAGGAGGTTCTGGAAAGGGCCTTGCTAAAGTTGGAGGAAAATCATGAAAGGATTGTGGATCACCGGGTCGAGTGTGATGAGTTTTTGAACTTGATGACAGGTTATGAAATGCCCACTTTGGAGCTAGATCAGGAAGCCATCAAATGACAATTCCACAACAAAATAGAGCAAGGGTCCGATGAAACATTTTTAGTTGACTTCATGTATTTTTTTGCAAGTCCCTTCGCATAGTTAGAGAAAATGATTAGAGTTGCGCTAAAATGCATGGAGCATTGGGATCAAATGATGGAAGGATTCAAGAGAGTTTCCTTTCAAATCTCTAAATTTGACCTCTTTGAAGAAAAGAAGTTGTTGGATATCATTGACAAGTTCATGGAGTGTTCAACATCACAGAAGGAAGCTCAAAAGGAAGTTGTGAATCATATTATAGATGAAGAGAATTTTTTAAAATAGCTATAAAGGACAAAAACAACTAGAAGATAAAATAGACTACAAGACAAAATAGGGAAAACACAAAATAGTCTATTTTTATATTATAAATTTTGGGGGTAGGTGAAACCCTAAGCTAGACACAGCCATTGTTAGTATTCATCTTAGTTTTAGACTTAGGAAAAATTCTAAACCATTTTCCTTTCGCTATTTCTTTTAAAAAATTAGAGTTAAATATACAATTCCAGTATTACTATAAAGCTTAATCTGATGATAGAAGTGAGTTTTAGACTGTTGCCTTTACATTGCTGCCATTGTTCATTCATCTCCAAAACTTATGAAACTTCATACAGGCCCAAGAAAACTCCATGCTTTTTCAACCATAAATGCCCCTTGTGATTACCAACAAATCACGACAATTGAGTTATTTTTGCAAAGTCATGACCTGACACCTGAGAGAACTTGGGGTGATTTTTTGAGACTTAGTTGCAGATTTTCACCTTTCAAGAGAGGCATCAGACGTGTGTGTTGAATTTTTTGAGAAGTGAAAAAACACCCATCAACAGAACTGGTGCTTGAAGGAGGGATAGACTAAGCTAGATCGAATTGGTCCATCTTCTTCCCAAAGATCTCATAGAATAACCAGATCCACACCAAATAAGGGAGGATTCCAAGAACTAAAGATCCCTGCTAGGGATAGGAGATCTAAGAAAGGGGAAGATTCAATATTAGTTCCACCCACTCGACCTCCATCTCCTCCATCTCCATCTTCTCCTTTACTTCAACTAGCATTTTCTCCATTCACTTCCAACATCCAAAGTGTTGTCATAGCCACCACACCTCAACTATAGATCGTTGCAACTCAGCCATTACCACCTCCACCTCCACCAATGGCTTGGCTGTTCAATAATCAATCTACACTATCCTTCAATGATTACCATGACATGTCAAAGAATCCATAAGGCTTTTGCTCTAAGTTCCATCCAAATGATCCCCAGAGGACAACAAAAGAACATATCAAGATCTACCAAACAACCTTGAAGGATATGCAGATCGAACATGAAGATGTTGCTTGCAGAATACTTATTAGGAGATGAAGTATTTTACTGGTACATCCATCTACCAATGGGATCGATTACTTCTTGGGAACTCATAAAAACACTTTCTTGCAAAAATTTAAAGTCTTGGTCAGCCCCACGGATCTGTATCAACAATTTATCTTAGTAAGAAGGGAAGTAAATGAGCCAATTAGCTCATTCAATGATAGATTTCACAGAGCATAATTGAATTTCAACCATCTTATGTAGTTGATGACACCTTAGTAAGGGCTATGTATTAAGTTGCTTTGGATAACCTCACATCCGCCCTAGTCAAATGAATATCAACTGCCTGTAAGATTGGTGGATGCATATGCCGAAGTAGTAAAAACAAACACTAACTTGGGACAACATATTGCAGGTCCATTTCCTTCATTGGGATCCACTGCTAACCCTACACAAATTCACATAATTTCTCATGCTTTGGCTCATCAAACTCCATTGATGAATCCAATTCCTCAACTTTCCATAGTGCCACACCCAGGGCCCCCACTGAACTAGGCTCTAGCCATACCAAGCTACTTGCAGCCTTTGAATTAGTATCCCTATTCACAATAGCCACAAATACCTCTGTACCTATAGAGTTCTAAATCATTACCTGCCCAACAGGGTTCATCTGCAAGACATCTGGTCTACCTTCAAAACATAGTATCCACACAAAGTAATGTAGACAAAGAGCAAATTGATGAGTTGGTTGAATTGGTGAAGTTTTCCACTGAAGTAACACACTTAAGGAACCAAAATAATCAGTTGTAGGCATCTCAAAGGAGCATCTAGGCTAATCTCCACAGGGAAAATCATGAAGTTGTCTCATCTTTGGGACAAAATTATGAAAGAGGTCAGAATTCCAGACATAACTTTGAAAGGAGGTCATCCCAAAGATAGAATAGAATGTGGAATACTAGGCCAAATAATGGTGGAGTGCTAACACCTCTTGATCTGACTGGGGGTACATAAAAATATACAATCGGAGTCTACTTGGAAAAGGTAGCCTTGTCTGGGTGGTGTAGGATCCACCAAACTAGTAGGCATTCCGAACTCAAGTGCCCAAAATTTCAAATTATTGCTGCAATATTCTAAGTAGAAGTTCAAAATGTTGTTGATACCTTAAGATGGAGGGAAATAGTACCCTCAGAACCATACAACTTCTTCTTGGTCATCAATCAGGTGCCCTTCCCTCAAAGTGACAAGAACGAGCCTGAGAAAGAGGTTGCAAACAAGATAGGTGAATAAAAAGAGGTATGTAATGAAGGACCGCTATCTCAAATATTTCATTCAATAGATAATGGGCCTAAAGATGAGGAGGAACAACAAATGGAAGAGGGTCATATGTTCCACCAACACATAACTCCTTACAACTTGAGAAATAAACAAGTTGGTGGTCCCTTCACGACCTCCATACCTCCCAATAACTTTAATACGCCTCTTGACCTAAATGCCAATAACAACCCACCTTATCCCAAGGTCCCTAGTTAGTATTTCCTTAGGAATAGGAAACCTAATCCAGCTAAAGAAAAATCTACTAATCCAACTCAAGGTAGTTCCTCCGAAGTGGATATGGAACAAATGGGGGAATACATAGCAGAAGAGTTAAAGAAAGTAAAAGTAAGTCTATCAACCTTTGAGTTGCTTCGAGTACCTCCCATTAGGAATGATTTATTTAGATCATTGAATGGGATAGCCTCATTAAAACCAGCTCCAGAGGTAGCTACAAAGAGGGCCTCATTTGACACTTTCAGCAGCGAGCCGGTGATTAGAAAAATTCTAGGGGCAAAGCACAATCAACCACCTAGCAAAAGTCAGCAATAAGATAACCAACCAGCTAGGGAGAAAAATCAGATGCAAGCAAAAGATACGAACAATGACAAGGATAAAGCTCAAGTAGCCCAAGCAGATGCATCTGTACGATTATTAAAAGGAAGGTTAGAGACCCCTCCTTTCTTGCTGACAATTCGAATGTTGGCAAAAATTTGCATAACTGTTTGCTAAATTCTAGAGCATCCACGAATGTCATGCCATTCATTGTTTTCCAAGCCTTAGGCATAACCCATACCCCATCCAAACATAAGGTAACTCAAGTGGATAAAACCGAAGTCAATGTGTTGGGAGAGTCAAACAAGATTCCAATGCAAATTTCAACAAATCCAATGGTTCAACAAGTTATTGACATTCAGGTTGTTGATATTCTCGACACCTATGGGATCATATTGGGAAGAGACTTCACTTGAGCACTCGATGGATACATGTACATTGATTATTCTCACATGTGACCACCATGGAAAAGAATGCCCAACCAAATTCACATTGAATGTGAGCCTAGAATGAGGTTCATGATTATTGAATACAATAATATGAATGAAGTGTTGTTTGCAAAAACAGATCTAGGGAATTATCTCCCAGTTGCATATGAAGTTTCAGAAGAAGAGGTAGAAGAGGAAGTTCTTGTGCTTTGTCATTCCTCTCCCAACTTGATTACTCTTCCTAATAGCACAGAGTTACTTCTTGAGTTCGATAATGAAGATCTTTAGGAGGATGGCCACTTGGGCCTATTCGACGGTTTCCAAGAATTGATGTAGAAATGTGTGGAAGATTAACTCAACCTAGGAGCTAGAATGGATTTCAAAGAAATTTTGCTACCAAGTTGGTGTAGAATACACGATGCCTCCCATTCTTAATTTGAGTGTTGCTTATGCCAGACAATAGAAGACCACATCAAAAGGTGGATTACTCCAAAAGGGGGTATGGAAGGATAGCAAGATTAAAACCAGCCTGAATGTAAACAATCATCCAAGGGTACAGGGATAGGTATGCAACCAAAAAAGGAAGTATGCTGAATCAGTTCCAAAGGAAAAAAATCCTTTAAATTCTGGACGTTACGCTTCAATGGATCCAAATCCAAGCAAGGAGCAAGAGAAAACTTCGAGGTCATCATTACTTCAAGTAAGATGTACTTTGTTGCCCATAGATTACAATTCTATTGTACCAATAATGTAGCTGAATATGAGGCCCTAGTTCATGGGTTACTCATGGCTTTGAGGAAAAGGGTCAAAATGTTGCAAGTATTTGGGGACTCTGAGCTAGTTTTCAGGCAGGTTAGAAAGTTATACTCATGCCATGATCAAAGGTTAGAAAACTATAGGCATAGAGTAGGGGACCTTATAGAAGGGTTTGATGCATTTAACATCTAGTTAATTCCACGTAGCAAAAATCAAACTGCTGATACATTAGCCCAAGCAGCCAACACTCTGTAGCCTTTATCATTAACTGGCCTCAAGAAATTCACTATGGAACTCACCCCTGCTCTGTCAGTGCCTAAAAATGTAACCAAATTTCAAGTGTTTGAGGATGACAATCATATCCTTGATTTCATCACCAGTTTTGATGTATTTGCCTCCCAAATCATAGATGAAGTAGAACCTGAGGAAGAGAAGCTTGACATAGAAGGGGTTATCAATTTGAAAAGAAATACAATACCTAGGGGTATGGTTCAGTTAGAAATAATATATGATCCAGAACACATGAGGGATCAAGATCAACAGACTAAGAAGGATTCCATTGATAACTAGTGTGATGCTCACAATCTGGGTACTACTGAAGATGTGAAAAATGTTTTTATTAGCAAGGTCAGCACCCTAGAAGAGAAGAAAGGAATCATTGATGATTTACATATTTATCATGATTTCATAGCTTGGGGGTATGAAGACCTTAAAATGTATGACATACCAATCATCGCTCACACCATTCCCCTCAAGCCAAATGTGAAACCCTTCAGGCAACGCCTATGTCCAATTAATGTGTTGTTGGAACCTATCATCTTCAAAGAGGTATAGAAGTTGCTTTCATCTCGAATCATCGTTCCCATTCAAAATTCAACATGGGTGGCTAATTTGGTTTTGGTTGAAAAGAAAAATGGAGAAATCAGATTATATGTGGATTTCAGAAACCTAAATAGAGCTTATGAGAAGGACAATTATGTGGTGCCCTCACTAGACAAAGTGCTACAAATAGTCAATGGTTCACAAATGATGTCCTTCCTTGACATATACTCTGGGTATAATCAAGCGATGGTGCAATATGAAGACAGGCAAAAGATGAATTTAACCACAAAATAGGGAATGTTCACATGCTAAAGAATGTTGTTTAGTTTCATCAATTCAGGTGCAAAATGTTAGCATGCCATGGATATAGCCTTCAAAAAACTCATTGGAAAGTGCATCGTCATCTATATGGATGACCTCACTATTTTCTTAAAGAAGAGAGGGGATCATATCTCCAACTTATGTAAGGTGTCCCAAAAGTGCAGATAATTTAACATTTCACTGAACCTGGAGAAGTGTATTTTTGGGGTCACGGAAGGAAAATTGTTGGTACATTTAATTTTATAAAATGGTATATCCATAGATCCAAAGCATATCCAAGCCATCTTAACGATTCAGCCTCCTGGCAGCAAAAAGGAAATGAAATCCTTTTTCCAAAAAATTAATTTTGTTAGGAAATTCATCACAGGGTTTGCAGAAATAGTAAAGTCGTTGAATGTAATGCTCAAATAGGATGCCAAAGTAGAATGTACACTAGAAGCTAAGAAGGCTTTTGCTGAAATTAAGAGATCCATTGTAGATGCCCCCATGTTGGTCAATCTGAATTATTCTAACCCATTCTATATCTATTCATTCACCTCAAACCATTCATGTGCCAACACGCTAACACAAAAGGACAATGAAGGGAGTGGCATCCTATTGCATTCATGAGTGCCCCACTCAAGGATGTTGAATTGTGCTATCACAATGTTGAAAAGAAGGTGTATACCTTAGTTCATAGTGTCAAGAAATTCATACATTACATTATGAGAAATAAAGTGTTCGCCATTATACCAGACCCTATTGTAAAGATATTGTTGATGCAAAATGAACCAGGAGAAAGACGAGCCAAATGCATGACACTACTACAAAATTATGACATGGAAATCCAACCAATGAAGTTGGTTAGAGGACAAGCTCTCCCATGTACAATGACAGAAACAGAAACAAAGCTCATTGTCCAGCAATATAATTTAAAGGATGTTTCTTTAGATGAATGGTACGATGGTATTGTGTACTATTTGTTGAACAACAAATATTCGCCACGTTTGCAGGGAGTTCAAAAACGAGCTTCGAGGTTGAAAAGTAACAACTACATGCTAAAGGTATCTACCTTAGATGCTTAGGAAAAGCTAAAGTAGCATAAGTGTTGAAGGAATTCCACGACAAATTTAAGGCCCGGGATAACTTTACATAGCAACTTATAATCCGCAAGCTACTAAAAGTATGGACCAAGGATTGCTCAAACACTTCAAATATTAAACCATCAACACCATTGCATCACATCTAAATCTAAAATCTACCATGTAACTAATAGTATCAAAGCAATCCCAAAGATATGGAATAACAAGAACCATACAAAATGAAACAACACAAGAAAGAGAACCAAAGAACAATGTCTTTACTTATATTGAATCGCCCAATGTTGCAAAAATTCAAGTATTTTTAATGTAGTAGCACTTGCTCTTAGAAAATGTTAACTCCTAACTCAATTCTAGCTCTTGCAACTATGAATTAATTGATTCCAACCCTTACAAAGGAGACTTGAGCCTCAATTTATAGAGAATTCCTCACTAGGTCAGCTAGGCAAGTTGGCCTAGAAAGTTTTAAATTAAAATAAAATTTGCATTTAGTATTTGAGGCCTCATCCAAGTCAGCCTGAGTTCTTCCAAAAATATCCTCTTAATGGCACAAAACTCGAGGTCGCCCAACTGGCTGGCTGGAGGTCACATGTATGGCACAAAAATCTAGGGGACTACTTGTTGACTATTCTCCTTTTCTCCGTCTTGATTGGCCTTTAATTTTTTGGATAATTCCTTGGCTTTCTCCAATATTTCTTTCACATTTTCTGGGTCTGGAATTCGAATAAATTTAATTCTAGTTTTATCATTTTTAAATTCTTCCAAGTATTGAGGCATTTCCTTATTCCATTCCATCTGCAACTCATGGTATTTGTCCAATTTTGAAATATAGATTGTTGCATCCTCTAGATTTTCCTTAGAAATGGGATCACTATCAGAAGGAGCATATATCTCATGCCACCATCCTTGCAATCTACCAATTTTCATGTTTTTCTGACCAAATTTCCTCCTTCCATTCATTATCTCCATGAAATTGATGCAGTTGTTGTATATTTCTTCCATCTTCCCTTGTGGTTTCATTATTTTCTTCAAGGCCTTTGTGAGAAGCTCCTTCCTGTAATTCCAAACCTCGATCCACTCCTTCACCTCTCCAATTTCATCATGAGAGAAGACATCTAGCTTAGCCAATTCATCCTTAGATATCTAAAAAATCTTCTTCAACTTGTTAGCAATTGACTAATCAATTTTGTTACAATCTGTAGCAAATTGTGAAGTATACTCAAGAAAATCAGAAGCATTGATGTAAATCTTTAGAATCTTCTCAATTGCTTCATCTCCTCTGCTACTAACATCCTAAAACCAGCCATGTGTACAATGCACAGAGGATTTTAACCTTTCAATCTCCAAAACTACCTCCTTAGGCAACAATCCCTCTGGCACATTTCCCTCACTTCCCATAGTTTGCAGAGGTTTCATTAGATGTACATATTTATAGACATCATTTAATTACTTTTGTAACTTTTCCTTCTCCTCTGTTTCTTTATCTAACCTTCTCAAAATGACCTAAGAAGATTCTTGGAACTCTTCCTTTTCTTGTTCCTTAGTGGTGGGCCCTAAGTTGATAGTTTGCACCTTATAGTCAGATGGCCTAGCTTCATCTTTGAATTTATTTGCTACAGAGACAACCACATGAATAACCCTATTATTGAATTCATCTCTGGACATTTTGGATAATGTCCTGGCTCTCTTCCTCTATTTTGGCTGCCCCCATTGTTCAGGCAACTTGTCCCTGCTTGGGGCTTCCTCTTATAAAATTATTGGCTTCTTACTGAGCCTCTTCTCCAACCATTCAGGAGTTGTAGATGGTTCAGTTGTCACTTCCTTATTGGTACTATCAACCACATTTACTTCAACATCTTGCTCTATCTCTGGTTGATTTTCTTGCTCTTCTTTGTCCTGGTGAGGACTATCAACAACTTCTTCTCTATTTTCCCCTGCCTCAAGGTGATCTTCTTGTTCATCAATTATTACCCTCTCAGGGGACTTTGATGCTTTTCCTTGAACAACCTTAGACTCTATGTTCTTAATTTCTACTCTGGAGGTGGATTGTTTTATTTCTTATACAAATTTTCTCCATTCTCCACTATCAGGAGTGGAAATCTCATCATCTTCTTCATTTAGTTATTCATGATTATTGGATATGTTTCCTTCCTTGTGAACTTCTTCTTCATAAATCTGCATATTTTGATGAGGAGAAGGAATGGGAGAATTATTTCCTCTAGCTACTCTCTTCTCCATATCATCGGTAGGTGCCTCTTCATCTTGCATCTCCTCCTCTGCAACCTTGACTTCTTCCACTAGAGTAACCTTTTTCTTAGGAGAGTTTCTTTTGGCATATACCTCGGGCTTCTCCCCTAAACTTTCTAAATCAACAAATTTTGTTATAGAAGGAGCATATGTGGCAGCTTCACCTTTCCTTGCTTTAGCAGCCTTCTGCCTCTCTATGATTATCCTTCTTTTCCTCACTAGTTGTGAGGTTTCACCTTTTTCCACCATGGTGCTAACTTGAGGAGCCTTCTTAATTTTAGGAGATGAATTTCCTCCTTGCTTTACCTGTGTCTAGGTCCTTGTTCTCTTGATAGACACTGCTTTATCTACTTCTTCATGGGTTTCCTCCTCATGGAGTTCAACAACTTCATCCTCTTTATTAGTTTTAGCTTCCTCTTCATCTTGAGAATCCAAGTCTCCCATTAAGTCATAGGTGAACTTGACACCTTCTGCTTCCAATTCTAACACTTTGTGTTTTAACCACAACCTGGAGTACTTCTTTACTGGTTTAGTAACCTGATTCAAATCTGTTATTTCTTCCTCAGACCAATTAATTGGAGGTAATTGTCTATTTTTGTATGGTTCAAAGTCATGGTGTTGGAGCAGGTCTGCATCATCATCTTGCACCTGATCAGGCACCTCTACAACTCTGTATAGTCTAGTTGATTTCAAAGGTAGCCTTGAGAAGCTTCTCCTTATGGCCTCAAATTCATCCTGATAGTTGGCCCAATAGTCTTCAATGTGGTCCTTGTGCCTGGAAGTTATATTGGCCTGCTTCATGGCCCTGCCATATGGATCAAAATTATTCCTATTTGTATGAGAATACAATTCAAATTGGGTCATCTCCTTCTCAAAATGTTGAACACTTTGAATAGAAGGGTAGGCTTCCAAAGTCCCCATTCTCAATGGGAATTATGATCCCAATCCTTTCTTCTTTATTTCTTGTTACAGGATTTCTTCAAAGCCTACCATTTGTCTTGTCAATTCTAGCATTAGGAGTTTGTTGGTGGGATACATGGGTAGTCTGAGAGGACAACTAGAGATCCTTGTACCCGAATGTATGTGAACCTTTGGAATTTAATGAACCATTGGCCATATTTCTTGATCAAATCCATAGCTTTTGAAGAAACCCTGATATGAAGAGCATCTTGCAGTAGTCTTGGAATATACATAAAAAAAGCATTATCAACTCTTCTTTAGTTGGATGTTTTGTGCTGTAGTTGTGGGTATACATGCCATACTTTGTATTGACCTATGGTTCCTTTGTAGGTAAGACCCTTGTACTTGGTCTTGTGTGCCAACATGTAGACAAGATATAATGTCATAGTAAACTTGTTAGTTTCTTGCACACTCCTCAATTGGGCATCCAAATTGTTACTTATGATTCTTTCCCAATGATAATGTTTGTTTGCCACAATCTATGTAATGGGATGGAACATCCAAGTTTGAAAGATGTGAGCTTCTTCCACTCCCATGACTCTGCCCAAAATAATTATGATGTCATGGTACTCCAGCTTGAAATCACTTTTGTGTAGTTGCTTTGGCAGCTTTGAGTAGTGTGGCTTAGGTTTCAATATCCAAGTATTATTCATAATCTCTATAGCTCTGTTGGGGTCTTCCTCATAGAACTTGGTTGTTTTCCCACTATTTATTTCCTTAATGAGCTTGTGATGAGAGGCAATGTTGAAGAATTTTTCAATGGCCTCTTCAGTTAAGTTAGCCATGACTCTGTCTTGTGGCCCAATTATGATTCTTTTCCTAGAGTCATAATGTTTTGCACACTCCAAGATCAGCTTAGGATAGAGTTGTGTTGGGGGAAATCCTACTGCTTGTGCTAATCCAGTGTGAGTGATGATCAACACCAATGGAGTGGGAGCCTTTCCAAACATCCTTTGTTTAAAGTCATCGTAATCTACATGACCCATGTTTGTATCTGCAATCTTAGACCAAGTAGAGGAAATCTTGGCCTCTGGCCATATGCCCTTGAAGTTGTACTTCATCCTTTCTTGTCTTCTCCTAAATTCTTCTTGCACTAGAGTAGCTTTTGTCTTGGTGGTTTTATCAGGACTAACCTCAGCCTGCATCTGTTAGAGAAAGATCAAAATTACCCAAATGCAGATAACACATTACATCATGTCATCCATTCAGTAAGATTTGTAAATACAATTTCAATGACATGGTTAAATGAAAATTAACAATATGAGCTCAAAGTACTGATGAAGGGATGAATCATGCTTAAACTCAGTGCAATTCAACCATAAATTCCAAATAACCATCATGTATAAGCACATGCATCATTTATTTTTGAAATATGAGACTACCAGAGGAAGGTCGGGTAATCCGAGCACGCTTGTATTTTCCAGCCAAAGTAAGGCTCGGGTAATCCGAGCTAGCTCAGATTTCCCAAAATTTGCACATTGTTCACATTTTGTTCTAAAATCCTCTACAATCCTTAAGGGATCAAGTTCATCATTGCATTGGATCACATTTAATCGTCAATAACCTTGAAAGGACTTGGTAAATCATTTTCATTCATAGTTCAAGTCATTTTCACACACCAGAGGGTTGGATTCAAAAGCTCGAGTATTTTTGGGGACCTCGGATTACCCGGGTGAACTATCGTTCGGGTAATTCGAGCTTGCTTGGATTTATCAACTAGAGGTTAAACTCAAAATTTGACCAAGTGTTCACCCTTTGAGGATCGAGATTTCAAGTATAAGGTGAATTCGGATAATCCGAGAGGGCTCGGATTCTCCACGTGGATTAGAGCTCAAAAAATTTGAGCGACCTCAGAATTTCCAAACCTTACTCGAGACTGCAATTTTTGCTAAGTGTTTGAATCTTGTTTTCTTTGAATCAACAAAATGTAAACGTTGAATCCTCCTAGGGTTGTATTATCAACATTTCAAGAAGGATTTCAATCACACCAATTGCTTTAAAATGATCGATATCAATCATTCTCAACAAACTCATAAATAACAAAACTAGGGCTTTGTCCCATCACTTAAAATAGGGAGATGATCCAAAATTTCAAATTCAATCGTGCAAAAGCCAACATTATGTGGATTTTGGGAGCACTCAACACATTTTCGACACTAGATTGAATGTAAGTGAAACCTAATTTCAATATTTTAGAATAACTCCCCTATATATCAAAACCCTAGACTCCAACATGAAGCACACTACAAATTTTAAGACTTAAGAAGCAAAAGGGATGACTCAGACCATGAAGATTGATAGCAAAACATGAAATGCATCAAATACAATCCGATGAAAATGAATGACATACCTTGCAATGGCGTACCACAAAAGGGGACTCGATGGCTAACTGGTATTGGACACTTTGAACTCAAGAACGATCGTAGGCCAATGAATCAAATGTAGGGTAGTGAAGACCACCTCAACTTCGAGCTCTTAAGAATATGATATGAACAAATGACCCTTTATTTCTCAATTTATTGACAAATTGATATTTTAAGCTCATTAACTCAAGCAATAAATGCTTGTATGGGTGCCTGAAGGAAACTCGGAAATGCAACATGGGACCGGACTCAAGTAATCCAAGGTAGCTCAGATTATCCAATTAGATTAAGGTTTGGGTAATCCGAGGTACCTCAGAATTAATGAACTTTCTTACTTAGCCAATTTTTCCTTGATTTGAACCTTTTGATCAAGGGTTAGTTTCCAAGGGCTAGACCATCACTTGAAGTTGCAAAATTACATCTCAAATGCAAGTTTATCGTTAAGCATATAGGTGAAACAAGACCAAGACTGAGAGACTTATCCCTTAAGGGGATGAAGTTAGAACCCTACGAAAAGAAAATAAGAAAATAAAGCAAGAAAAGAGGGTCCCTACTTTCAGTGGGGGGGGGGGGGTGTGCAGAAACTGCACAATGGGACCTTTTCAAATTTCTAGACTTCTAGGAGATAGTGCCTTCCATCTCAAAACACTTACCAGAGAAGATGTCTCATTGCTAGTCAACGGGAAATACCTGAAGCATTATTTCCTTGACTGAGTTGTTCAAGCTCACCCTTGTATATAGCTAGAGTAGGTCCTACGCTTTCTTCTTTTCTTTTCTTTGCTTTCCCTTGTTTTGTTGGCCCTTATTTTGATGAGGGTGTTGTTCGGTCTTGATGCGGTGGTTGAGCTTTTCTTTCTCAAATGGCCTGCTCTACTACACATTCTTCTTCATTCTATGGATAAGTCTTCATGAGTTACTAGGGATTTTGGTTTGCACCTATGAATCAAGTCCTTTCACCTGAACTCTAGCTTGACCTAGAATAGAACCCTTGTTTGAATCCTTTCATGCTTACCTTAGTGTTCACATAACACACATTTTAAATACTCTTGATGAGCTATATTATAGTTATCTTGAAGCCTTGACAAGTGAAAAATATTAAAATCTGCTCCAGTACCACTGCAATCTCCAAACCCACTATAAGCTTCATTGTTTATATAGTTGAGCAAAAAAGTGTCAAAAAGAAAGTATAAAGGAAACAAGATAAAATAAAAGAAAGAAATATTGAAAAATAGGAAACTGTGTGGGTGTGTGAACAACCCTATCAGGGCTATGGATGCTAGACTGGCAATAGAGGAATGTTCGTGGGGTTTGTAGTGACAACTCCATTAGGGCTATGGATGCCTGCCTGGCAACAGAGCGATGTCCATGTTACTTTTGGGGTTAGATTACCTAAGTAGCTCACCCTAGTTGATTAATCACTATCCTCTATGGTTTCTAAGGGAGGGAAATAAAGTCATTACACACACACTTATGAGGTATGTCATGACCTGATTCAATTAAGGATTATGTTCTCCTTTCATCCTTGAACTAGATTGATGACACCTACTTTTGGTCTACAAAACCATAAATTCTTGGTTTCAGATGAATCCTTATCCTTGGAATGCTCGGGAGCGTTCTCTGAGCAAAGTCACCATTTGTTGTGCCTATTGCACACATGCCCCATTTGGACCGGGGATCCCCCTCTTCTTGTTTCACTTTCGTTGGGTTGATTCCCCTTTGCCTCAATTTTTGTGCCCCTATTTTGAGTTTGAAGTGGTCTTGTGCCTTAAAATTTTCTAATTTAGCTTGGCTAGGGTCTTTCACCCAAGTTTTGGGAGGTTTTATAATTCTGAAAAAATTTGGCTTGCAGGTTTCCGCCCTACAGAAGCAACCCCATTTGTTAATCTTTGTGGGTCCACCATTACAAGTTTCCCCAGGTAGATTTCCCCGACTACTTTTCCATTTTTCTATGGTGCTCCTCAAGGAACTTTCTGGCACAGACTTTTCATGTCTTGGCTCTGCATGTCATTTATCCACACAATCTTTGGCTTGACACCCCTCAACCATCGCATTTCCGCAACTTCACCAACTCAACTCTCGCCATACATACAATTAATTCTCAACATTAATGGAGGTTTGCCTATAAATAGAGGCCTCCCTAGCTATCATTTTCATTTGAAGTTTTCAAATCTGAAGAGTAAACGACATCCCTGCATGTGCCAAACTTTGAAGGTTTGAGTTGTGATAGAATTCACTGGCCGCATGACAAGGGTAAGCTCATGACTATTTCCTTGTTTTTTATTCACTTTGGGGTGCTTAGGGTTTCACAATAAATAAATTATTAAAGATAAAAGTTGTGGCTCAAACCCTAATTTGTTTAAACATTGGGACTCTAAAACACACAGTTTGGGCTTTTGATTGAGAGAGCCTATCTACAAACGCCTCCTGAGGTGGTAAATGTGGCCGCACCCATCACTCCATCCATCCCCACATTTGACCCCTTAGATCCTGGCCAAGTGGAAATAATGTATAAGACATTAGCAAGGTTTGCAAAATCCTATTGGCAGAAGTTTGCTTGCCCACAACCATTGTTTAAATTCCCCACTCCATGTGGACCTCGCTATCTTCGTCGCCATTGGAGGGTGCAAAAAATTTATTTAAGAAATGACTAAGTTCTTAAGCTCCTGCTGGCCCACCCTTTTGTAGTTTTTCACATTCGAGACTTGACCTCACTCTAGCCGTAACCAATGACTAAGTCCTTATAGCCCTCTGCCTTGCGTTTCTCACTCCTGTAGTCTTTTCCAACAACAAACTTTAAAAATCTCTAAGAATCAATCTCATGGTAGATTCACCTATGCGAGATCGCTTGTGTAGATCTCCATACCTTCTTGGTCGTTGCTTAACGGAAAGAACTTTGCATCTGTTTAACATGCAGGTCCTGCACCCCTCGTTGCTACTAACTTTGAATTCAAATGACGAAAACTTTAAGTCGAACAAACCTCTTCGGGTCCACCATTATGGGTTGTTGTCATGGGAAAGCCATCTCTACGTGGTCGCTATTCAATGGAAAAACCCTACTGCCTTTACAACTAGAGGATCCCACACTCACCGTTGCCACTAAAAAAATGAGCACCTAACCAATAAAAAACATAAGTTAAAGTGTATCAGTGGTTATGCCCATGTGGGTTGCCTCTTGTGGAACACCTTCTACCCTAGGTCACTTTATAACAACAAAGATATTACGGTGACCCACCTCATGGGTTCCACAAGCTCTAGTCCCACAATGCATAAAATGATAAAACCTTCAAGCAATATGCACCGAGTATGATTTCCCACCCAAGCCAAGCAAGTTAAAACTAAAAAAGGTTGACTATGGGTTTGCCTTTGCAAAAATCCACTTGTAGAATTACACCTTCCTCCAACTGTCCCTTTAACAATAAAATTAAAATGGCCTTCCACCTCATGATTTTCGCCCCACACACTTCTGCATTGACTCAAAAGATTACTCCAATGCAAGAAAACAACTGCAAGTGCATCCATCCTAAATTTACACACATGTTCAATGACCTTTGTTGGCCTCCTACAATGATTCAATAACTAGGTCTTTACAGCCATGATTCAGAGATTGGAAATCTAACCTGATTCACTATCTCAATCATCAAGAAGGTGCATTTAACTTGTCAACCTAGGGATGTAAACTTGAAATGGTTCAACATTGTATGTGCACTACTACTTAGAAAGAAATAAAGCAAGACTGAGCATCAATTAACAACTATTCTAAGCTGAAATGCATAACAAGAATAAGGATCTAGGCAAACAAACAGGAAACTACTATGTCTACTTTGGCTGTAGGAACAATCACAAAATAGAATTCTAGTGGTAGCAGGAACAGTCGATGCCAGATTTTGAACTAAGTATAGAACAAGAAATAATCACTAAAATAATTACTCTAAAGAATGGATTACTCACCAAGTGGGCCCCCTTGGATGAGTATCCACTAAGACTAATACAAACTCAAATGCTTAAACTCAGACTATCATCTCATTCATTGAAAAATATGTAAACAGAGTAGCAGCATGGCTGTATTGAAAAGTGGATAATGCTTAATACATCAATATCATCTAACAACAACAATCAAGAACTAAGAAAATCCCAAGAAGAAGATTCAAATCCTTATTTATACTACCAGCTAAACATGGCGGTCAACTCCCACTAACTAGGAGGATTCCATTTAGGGAAAATGAGGAATAGAGTGGTAGAGTGGTTATGTTTGTAGGGAATTCAGTCAGACATGTATGCCCAAACGTGGACTCAGTGCTGCAGTAACGCCTGCGATTGCTCAATGCCATAAATAAAAGGCAGTTACAATTGAATGTCATGGGGAATCTGTTGTCATCATCCTTTAGTTGACTCCTTTGAATGTTTCCCCGGCATGACCATCTGTTAGTCTCCTTTCTCAACTTAGCATCCACAAATTGTGTCCTGAATAGTAATGTTAGTATGCATAATAATTGCACATCTATAATCACCTTAAAGAACATTGATCAACCATACACAAAATCAATATAGATAATCCACATAATATGCCAATGTCATTAAAACTTCACAGAGATAGGGTTAAACCCAATGTCGATGGTTTGAGGGAAACATTATGCAAATATTGACACTCAACTGCTAAAGTTCATTACACTGCCAACAAATGGACTATAGATTCTACCCAAAATTTGACCAAAAACTAGGCTCATCATCTCTCCACAACCTCACGTATTTCTAGTCCTCTAGCAGTGGAAGGGTTGTTCCTTTGTTTGGTCAAAGCTCTGAAGTTTGCAACTGCTAGCTGGCCAACATCTGTCTTAGCAGAGTGTGAGTCTGGATCCTAATAAAATCCTCCCAATCTACCAAATTTGTTCCACCCTTGCCTTTCTATAGCGATATCATATTGGTAGAATCTATAGTTTGGTACTGGCCACATGAGAATGGGTAGCTGGAAAGTCAGGGGAAGCCAAAATCTCCCCTTTGTTCTACCAATCTAGATATACCTGTCAATTCGCTTCATTGTTGCAACGTAATTGTGAATAGAATGGGGCTCAGCTTTCTTTAGCTCATTTGTTAAACTATTCCATCATTGGGCCAGGTATCCTCTTATAAGATCCTCTTTTGTTGTTGCTTTGACCTCATATTCAGTGTAGACAACTTCAATCCAAGGCATGATTTTGTCACCATAGCTTCGTCTAAGAAGTATCCTGAGCCATTCTTTGCGAATATCCCTTGGGTGGCTTGACTCAGCCCTGATGGCTAAAGGGATGTTAGATTCCATTTTCTTATAAGCATTGTTCTGCTCACCCCAATTAATCTCATTTTGTACCCAAGACATAAATGCTCGCAGCTGAATATCCCTAACATATAGCAACGGGTTCCAATCATGATCCCACGTGATAGCATAATTGTGCAAATAGAATTCACATAACAAATTTTTCATCTCAGGGGAAGCAATCCTCTAAGCATTGAATAATTTGGTAGGAGTTTCAATGGAGGGGTTTTAATCTGAAACAATTTTTTACAACTTAAAAGAGAGATATTTCTCTCTCAAGTGCAGAGCATAAACCCTTGGAGGAGCTCTGCATTCCAGAATTTATGGCACCAGGATCACAATGTTATCTACTTTCTTCTTCAAAGTAGCAATCTCCTCATTTTTCTCCTTAATAACCTCATCCCTTTCTTGGATTTCCTTTTTCAGTCTCTTCCTCTCTTGTTTCCATTCTTCCTCCCTCCTTTCTATTTCTTTCCATAAATTTAAAATTGTTGCATGAACCATAAAATCGGGAGGGTTATGAATTGGACTACCAGTGTTTTTTTTATGATTTTTCCCCATACAGTACTATCTGCATGAGCTCGGGCTATCCAGTTGTCTTTGGCTATGAGGGTACTATTTCTTCACCCCCTTCTTGCTATAAGACCTCTTGTTCCTATTCCTGGTTTTGTTTTGGCTCTTGCTGTGCTTCTTGCTATGGCTACAGGAACTCCTGCTCTTGTTCTTGGTTTTGCTACAGGAACCCCTACTCATCCTCAAAGTCCTCTGCAATATTAGCAAGGTCTGCTAGTGTTATTTTTGTTGATCTCTCAAATATATCCTCACCTTTTTCTTCAACATTCTCTTTTTCCATTTGAGCTTTAGTGTCCCCATGTGGTGTCTCACCATGCCCAGGGCTTTCTTGCGAAGGCATATAAAAAGCCGACCCAACTAGTTTTGAATTCCTAGGGGTGTTCTTACATTTTCCTTTAGCTACAGGATGAATAGGGCCAGCCTTTCTCTTCCTAGCACTCGACACCTCTTTCTCTATAGGCTGTGTTTGTGCTTTTTATTTTTCTTTTCTTGTTTTAGCCTCTTTCCTCCATGCCCTGGTTCTTATTAGGGTTTTTAGGGGGACATCATCATTAGAATCAGATTAAATGCTTGCCTTTTCTGAATGCTCTATTTAGAAGGAACTAATGTTTATGACTTCTTTTGCTATTGTAGGAGGATTCATACTAGAACTAGCACCAGAAGTTGAAGCACCAGGAGTCGCTTTAGCTATGCTTAATCTTTTGCTAACCCTATGGGGTTGAGGTAAAACCCTAGGTTGCAGTTCCTTGGGTCTAAATTGATTAACATTTAAAAATTCTTCCCAGGACATCCCAGATACATTATGCAAAGATTTCTTAACCCAAAATTTTATCAAGCAATGGTTGGAGACAGAGTTGTCCCTACCTTTTTTTTGTTTCGGCTGCCATGATGGAGAGAATACTATATAGAACATTGGGCATGTTCATCCTCCTTTCATGCCTCATGGCTCAAGAGCTTGAAATGTACCGAATGCAGGTTTGAAAAATGTCCCTCATAGGTGATATACCTTATAATGTAGATAGTTTCATGCTTCCATGGTTCAGGCAGAGATGTCCTCTGTGCACCCTGTTTATCTATGCTAATTGGCAGGTCGCCATGTACTATAAATTCTGCTCTGGCCAACTTGGCATCCCTAAAGGCAGGGTAATATTCACCATCAGTAGTTAACCTTGAGACTTCCACAATTCTCTCCTTGGTTGCCACAACTTCTAACCCTTTTACTGTGGCTCTGCCTTCAGAGAATGTTTGAGTGAATTCGAATGCAATGCCCTCGTCAAAGCCATCTAGCTTCATAAAATAATTGAACCATCCACAACATTGAAATTATGCCAAGCATTGTGCATCCTGCAAAAAAACATCATGAACTGAGGGCTCATTCTGAATTAAGCCACCTCCCATTGTCTGAAATCATTGTCACTCTGCAAAATTTCTTTCCTCTACAATTCTTGTCTGAAAGCCATCACCTTTCTGCTAAATTTACACTACTAGTGTCAACTGAATTTCCTTCTTTGTCTTTTTTTTCACCATTTACTGCTTATAGCTCAAGACTATGATAGGGCAATTAAGATGAGAAAAAGGGGGTGATAAATGAGATTGATGATAGGAAGAATTGGCAGCTCAGTTAACATCACCTCACACATGCGAGCCAGATTTTCAAATTGGCTTATTTAAATTTTTTGACGTAGCCAAATTATGATTTGACACATGAGCAGTATATTTGCATTTTTTTATTCCCCACCAACCTAAATTTGGACATGTGTCCACACATGTGAGAAGGGAGTGGTGAATTGACAAGAAGTAATTGCATATTATGTAATCACCTATAGTAACGTGTCATGATTAAATAAATGCACTTAAAAGGTAATTAAAAGATGAGAATTACCATATACATACCTGAGCATGCAAAGGATGTGTTGCAAAAATCGTGGAGAGAAAGTACCATTTCGCCTTTTTTAGAAATAATTGAGCAATAAATGAAAGTGAATCAAAGTGAAGTGAGGCAAAATGAAATGATGGAAGAGAGAGAAAGGTGATACAGATGGATGGATGGGCGGATGGGTGAAGAAATGGATTTCCACTAAAGTGGAAATCTTTATTATGAAAATTTTGTACCTTAATTTAGCCAAAAGGTGGGATGCTAGGTCCACCACTTTCGCCTGCAGGAAGCTCCTATGCTGAACACTGGGTGAATTGCTACAAGAATCTTCCTCAATTTTTTCAGGGTCAACTTGGATTCCTTTGTGAGAAATGTAGTGGCTAAGAACTACACCTTACTATATCATCATGAAGCACTTTTCAATATTTAAGGGAAATTTTTGATCCTCACATCTCTGTAGGACCTTCTTGAGATTCTCCAATGCTTCAATAAAATCCAAACTCGCCATTTTCCTCACTTCTTTAGCATGATCAGTAATGGAGAAACCCACTGGTTGTCTAAAATAGGATCATCTAATAATTTCTGCAGTTATGTTTTAACAATTTCTCTCAATGTAGGGTTGATTCGTCATTGAGGCCGCCTTATTGGTTGAAAATCTTCTCTGATGTAGATCTTATGAGTGTAGAGCTTAGGATCCAGTCCTTTCATATCATGATAGTCCCATGCAAATGCATGCTGATGAGACTTCAGCAAGCCTGCCAATTGTAATTGTTGTTCTTCACTTAACTTGTTGGTAATATTCAAATATCTTCCTTCAGACACCTACACTTGAATAGTTAATTCTATCATAGCTACTTTATTAACACACAGTACCTTGAGTTCATATGGAAACATGGTATGGAACATGCCTGTCGCTATAGGAGGTTTATCTGCAGACATAGTGGTTGTAGGAAGAGTGGTTGCAGGAAATTCATTCACAGGAAGATCATTTGCAGGAAGAATGTCAGTAGGAATAGTGGCTACAGGAAGAGCAGGCAGAAGTTTCCTGACTGGAGTAGAAGATGATGCTTCCTCCACTTCATAACGGTTCTGAATTATACTAGATAACACTTCATCTTCATCTTGAGGTTGCAAGAAAGGGCTTCTACCTAACATCATGAGTTGCACCACTGAGTTAGCTTCCTCAACTTCCTCACCAACATGTGGCCATACAAAATCTTCTTCATTATGGTTTGGCTAAGCAGGAGGATAAAGAACAAGCTTTTTAGTATTCCTGCCATCATAAATAGTCATGTCACCTAACTGACACCCAATATAAGTGTTTTTTGTTGCTAACCATGGCCTTTCAAGAATGATAGGATATCCTCCTAGGGTGGCCTTAGGAGAGAGAGTCATGAGGTCTGTTGGATACTCCCAAGAATCTAGAATTACCACAAGGTCTTCTACTATATTGTCAAACTTCACAGTAGGATTATCAACAAGCTGCGGGACAGTAGGAGTAGATCTCATGCTTGCAACATTTAGTTGCTGCAAGATTTCCTTAGTCATCACATTGATTGCTGCCCCCAAATCAATCAAGGAATTCTTCACTTGAATTATGTTTATGAAAAATGCTACCACAAGACTATCTGGGTCATTATACTTGGGGATAGTCACTTTTCCACGCATGATGTTAGCGATTTTTCCCATCACATGGACTGTAGTCAGGTCTTTCTTCTCTCTACCTGGCTTCTTGAGGCATGCTTCCTTGATCACCTTGCCATATATAGAAACATCTTTTATGGCCTGAAATAGGGGTATCTAAACACATGTATGCTTTAGCTGATCCAGGATGTCAAAAGTGGTATCCTCCTTTTCTTCCTCATGCTTGGAAACTTCCAGTTTCTGAGGAAATGGTGGCTCTTGTGCAGTCTTCCTAGCTAGAACTGGTTTAGGATTTTTAGGTATAGTTGGCCGAATAGGATCATTCAGAGGTTCCTCTTCCTCTTCCATAGGTAGCTCAGTGATGATGGGTGTGGAAGGAGTTGGTAAAATGGTTCTTGAATGCAAGTGGATGTCACTTACACTCACAACATATGCAGGGAATTGATTTTAATCAATATAATATATTGGCTACTGTTGTGGTTTGTTATTGGGGTTGGTTGTGGGCTGATCTGGGAGATGAGTATGTTTGGGTGCATTGGAGCTTGAATTAGTAGGTGGAGGTGGTACATCAGGTTGTTGGGGTTGAGAAGATGGCTACATGCAACTAGCTGTCTGGTTTGGCCCAAAAAAGGATAGTGGATCTGGTGGCATACCTTGTCTTGAAGCCCATGAATTCCTTTGTGCAACAAAGTAGACTTGATCTTCCTTAGTCTAAATTGGTTTGAACTCAAGTGGAATCTAATTGTCAATGTTAGCTACCATCTTGCATTTGCAGTCCCTCTTCTTTTGTCTGCAATGAGGGCATTATTCTGTCAACATTGCCTCCGCCTCCTCATGTTTCTTTTTGGCCTGAAGTGTATCCAACTGAGTAGCTAGATTGTTTACAATATCCTACTTGAAATATACCAACAAATTATTAATCTCCATCCTTGAAACTCTGCTGGTAGATGACTTACCCATAGAAGATTGGTAAGCTCTCCCTTTCTTTGAAGTTGCTATGGAGTAGTTCTGACATATTTTCTTGATATATTCCCAAGGAACTTGAGTGATATCTCCTCTTGCCATCAGGTCCAAAGCATTAGTGCAACTCTCATTGATTCCTTTCAAGAAAAGAAATTTTTTTGATTCCTCATTGAGTGTATGGTGTGGAGATTTCTGCAAGCACAACAAAAATCTTGAAATGTAATCTTCCAAGCTCTCATCTTCCTTCTATTGCATCCTAAAGATATCACCTTCTCTCGTATCACTGACCCTACAATATTCCTTGTATTTTTCAAGGAACTTTGTCTTCACCTCCCAAGTCTCCACAGTGTCTCTGCCTAGACCCATAAGCCATCTTAGTGCAACTTCTTTTAAAGTGGTAGGAAATAGCTTAAGCCTAGGAGCATTAGTGGTACAGTCATAACTCTTGTAGAGTATGTCAAACTGAAACAAGAAGCTATCACCCATGTCTTCTTGATGGATTCCCAAGGAAAAGGGGTTATCAATCTAGTTTTTATCTTCAACGAATGTTTCAGAACTATTTAGATTAGGATATGCGTCAGAAAAAGGGAAATGGTTCCTCTTCTTCTTCTATGCATGCGGTATCAACTCAACATCAGCTAACTCACACAAAGAATGAGAAAAAGAACAGCAGATCATTACTTGTCTAAGCAAGGGGTATTCTAAGAACAAATCAAGAGAACTGCTATGGCAGAGAAACTATTAATGACTCCAAATAACTTCCTAGCTTTACACTATCCTTGGCAACGACACCAAAAATGTTGGCCTCCTACAATGATTCAATAACTAGGCCTTTACAGCCATGATTCAGAGATTGAGAATCTAACCTAAATATCTATCTCAATCATCAAGAAGGTGCATTTAACTTGTCAACCCAAGGACGTAAAATTGAAATGGGTTAGCACTGTCTGTGCACTAGGAACTCAAAGTATCCATGTTCACATTACAACTAATGGAAGTGTAATACTAGGAAGTTAACTGCTTGGAAAGAAATAAAGAAAGACTGGGCATCAATTAAAAAATACGCTAAGCTGAAATACATAACAAGAATAAGGATTTGGGTCAACAAATAGGAGCCATATTTTGAACTAAGTATAGAACATGAAATAATAACTAAAATAATTACTCTAAAGAATAGATTACTCACAAATTGGGCCCCCTTAGATGAGTATCCACTAAGATTAATACAAACTCAAATGCTTAAACTCATACTATCATCTCATTCATTGAAAAATGTGTAAACAGAGTAGCACCATGGTTGTATCGAAAAGTGGAGAATGCTTAATACATCAATATCATCTAACAACAGCAATCAAGAACTAAGAAACTCCCAAGAAGAAGATTCAAATCCTTATTTATACTACTAGCTAAACATGGCGGTCAACTCCCACTAACTGAGAGGACACTATTTAGGGAAAACAAGGAAAAGAGTGGTAGAGCGGTTACGTCTGCAGGGAATCCAGTCAGACATGCATGCCCAAATGTGGATTTAGTGTTGCAGTAACACTCGCAATTGCTCAATGCCATAAATACAAGGAAGCTACAATTGATTGTCATGGGGAATTTGCTTCCATCATCCTTCAATTGACTCCTTTGAATGATTCCCTTGCATGACCAACTTTCGGTCTTCTTTCTCAACTTAGCATCCACAAATTGTGTCCTGCATAGTAATGTTAGTATGCATAATAATTGCACATCTATAATCACCTTAAAGAACATTCATCAACCATATGCAAAATTAATATAGATAATCCTCATAATATGACAATTTCATTAAAACTTCACAAAGATAGGGTTAAACCCAATGTCGATGGTTTGAGGGAAACATTATGCAAATATTGACACTCAACTACTAAAGTTCATGACACTGCCAGCAAATGGACTATAGATTCTACCCAAAATTTGACCAAAAACTAGGCTCATCAACCTTATGGAAAACTAACTCAACAATCAAAGCATTTGGAAATTCATAGACAGGTGGCCGCTTGTGGAAATCCACCTTCCCTATGCCATTCCTTGAGGCTTTCACTCTGGCAGCTTCCACAGGAAGAAATCCCACACTGCTAGACCCACATTTCTACAAACTACCCAAACAAGCTTGAAATGATGAAATATGATGAATGTAACGATTTTTTAAGGGTATGTGGAGATGATTTCTGCAAACTACCTGAACAAGCTTGAATAGGCTTTCCTCCTCTAGTTGCTCCAGAATTAGTAATGGCTTGTTGGGAGTGCTATCACCCTCAGAATAGAAGGATAGTCATCAAGGATGGAAGAGTATCAGTGGACCTATCTCCCCAGCCCATTGGGAAATAATTTGGCATTCCCGTGTTTGGTCAAATGGAATAAGTTGAAAAGGAATTCTCCTTGAAAGTATGGTAGGAAGATCCTATTGGCTAAAAAAGGACCATCAACTAGACATGGCTAAAATAAAAGAGGGGAAGTGCTAACAAGGTGCCTCAAACACTATACATAAGTGATTTTATAGAAGAATCCATTGACTTAGTCACACTTCTAAGTAGAGTAATGGGCCTCCCCACTTCTTCGTTCTTTGAAGAGTGGATGTTCTATTTTGTAGAGGATATTCTCCAAGGCAAGGCCAAGTTCCACTAGGCTAAAATGATAAGTGAAAACTTGCACAATCAATTTATGGCAGTGAAGAAAACCTCAAAATTCTATATGACATCTTATCTCATCTACCTCCTGGAAATTAATTTTCGGTATAAAGGATTGGATTGTGTTGGGACACTGGGGACAAAGAAGGGGCAACTTAGGGTGTATGATTGCTACCCTCAGCTTCAATACAGGAAGTTCAAGAAAGACTACAAGAGAGTCGATGATGCCTTCATTGGGTATATTATTTGCACTCTATCAAGAGAGTACCACAAGAGAATGTCCCACAGTGCTAAAGCAATGGTGAGAGGTTTCGGGTATTGGTTTATCCAATTCCCAAAGTTTACATACATCAGAGTAGAGGGATTTTCAGGAAGACCCTACTGGCTGCCTTGTTACCCAAACGATAGAATCATATTGTTGGAGCTTACTCGACAGTTGTAGACTGCTCACACTTTATTGTACAATAAGCACCGTGCTAGGGTCTAATATCCCCTCACATTTGGACAAGGAATGTACTCTTTCCCTATTGACCCATGCACAAAGTACTCTAAGAGGGAAATTTCTAAATATACTTTCGAGTTACACATAGAGAGAGGAGGCTTGGAACCCCCTCAAAAAATTGAAGAAACAAGTTGGAAGGAAGTAAACTCATAGGTCACATATAGAATATTTCTTGGAAAATTGTGATGATGACCGTGAGGTCAGAAGGAGGCACTACATGAAGATGACTGTCAGATTTGTGAAATCCATCAATTTGTATCTAGTCCTAGACCAAATTGTCTAAAATGATAATATTTTGGGTAAAAAGTATAATGCTCTAATCAATGTGTCATTGCTAGTGATTGACTGGGCCGAGCAGAAGATCACAAACCTGGATACTATCACCCATCCTATAGAGAAAAGAACTAAGAAATGGATAGATGAGCAAATAAGTCAATTGCGTGAGTAGGGAACAAAATTAACTTATGGGGAGATTGAAGACAAGATGGACAGTGAAACAAATAGTGGCACCACTACATGACCATCAAGTGGGGTTCCTCAATCTTCACTCGTCACTAGGTCAAGGAAAAGGAAGGATACATCTAAGTGGAAGTCCAAGCACAAAGTCTACTCTAGGAAATCAATAGAAGTGCAGAAGCCACCGAAGAAGTTGAAAAGAGCGGGAACATTCATTCTCGAAATGCCTACCATTCAAGAGGAAGGATCACTGCATAAAGAGGAGGAAGAAGTTGAGCACCCTCGATCACCACCACCTACCACTACACACCCATTAGTTGCTTCCACCGCACCATCCTCTTCCACTCCAAAATCATTGTATGTACCATCTCCGCCCGCCATAGACATCTTTGTCAACCTCACTTCCACTCCCCTGATTACTCCTGTGGTGGTGTTAGATTCTTCCTCCTCCACCACCTCCCCACTATTGTCTTCCTCGCTCTTTCCTCCATTGCCAACTCTTACTACTCTACCACCATCCTTACTACCCACCTCTATGATTCCTCTCCTTACCTATAGGTCTCCACTACCTATTTACAGAACATACCATCCGAGCTCTCAGAAGTGATCTTAAGTCCTCAAGTCAAGACGTGAATGGCCTAGCTTGCTACTACCTTGCCTCTTTCTCAACCTCCTACTAAGCCACCAAAGATGGAGGCAACAATGCAAATCTCTAAAGAAATGGAAAGGCTAAGCGCAAAACAACCCAAAGAAGCAACAAATGATATTGTTGAAGGTCCAAAGGACTTTGACCAGGATGACTAATTTGAGCATCCTAAGGGAGGATTAAAGGTTGATTTGGATGAGGTAGCCTCTGATGAAGAATGACAACAACGCCCAAGTAGGGAGATGCAAGAAAATTTGATGATTATTATGAAGTTGAGACCTCAGACTAGGAGCTTGAAGAAGAACAACCCCAAGAACACAAGGATGGGGAGGAAAACTTGGAGGAACATTGTTCCGATGAAGGGAAAATTGATACAGGTAAAACTAATGGGCCTTCACAAACTAGCCAAGATGAGGGCCTGCAACATGAAAAAATTCCTCTGTGAGGAGTAGGGAAAAGAAGAAGAAAATATTGTTGAGCTCGAGAAGGAAATTGAAGTTAAACATGAAGATAATAAAGGGACAACACTAGAAGAAGAAGATATTGTTGGAGAAAATGTGGAATCTATTGAGCCTGATAAAGGAGAGGCCATGATAATAGAAGAAGTGTTGGCCTCCTACAATGATCTAACAACTAAGCCATAAAGTTGTGAATTCATATATTGGACATATAATCTGAATAGCTATCTCAATCATCATGAAGGTTCATTTAACTTGTCAACCCAGGGACGTGGACTTGAAATGGGTTAGCACAGTATGTGCACTAGAAATCTCAAAGTAGCCACATTCATTCTATAGCTAAGAAAGACGTAATGCTGAAAGTAAATTGCTTAGAAAGAAATAATATAAATTTTGAACATCAACCAATAACTATACTAAGCTGAAGTGCATGACATAAATGAAGATCTAAGCAAACAAACAGGAAACTACTCTGTCGACTTTGGCTGCAGGAATAGCCACAAAATGAAATTCTAGTGGCTATAGGAATAGACCGTGTCAGATTCTTAACTAATTACTTAATAGAAAGTAACAACTAAGATAATGGATGGAATGCTCACTAAGTGGGCCCCTTGTATGAGTATCCCTTAAGACAAGTGTAAACTTAGATGCACAAACTTATAACTGCATTTTATTCATTGAAAATCATGAGTACAAATGAGCAGCATAACTGTATTACTTTGTAAAAATAAGAATGTGAGTACATCGTCAGATTAGTCAACCTTCTGAGAAGGAGCATTTGAGTCTTATTTATAGGAATAAAATCTACTAACTAACTACCGATCAAGGCAGTCAACTCCAATAGATTAGAAGGATGCCACTTTAGGAAAAGCATGAAAAGTGGAGAGGAGGTTATGCATGCGTGGAATCTAGTCAAGCATGTCTTCCTTGACATAGATCTAGCACAACAGTAACTCCTATATTCACTCAACAAACAATTAATCCCAGTTACAAGGCGGTTATAAATCTTCAATTTAAACTAGGAATCTCCCTCTTGCTGAGAGTCTTCCCTCAATTTCTTGTTGACTCTGATGGCGAGTGACCAACTGGCAGAATCTTCCTCAATTTGTAGGTTGCTAATTATATCTGTATAAAAATATTAGTACGCACAACAATTGCATATTTGTAACTATCTTAAAGTAACATTCATTAATCCACATGTAAAATTAACATAGATAGTTCATATAGCATGTCAATGTCATTAAAGATTACAAAAATAAGCTTATGTGTAATTTTTATGGTTTTGAGGAAATATCATAGAAAGGTCAACATCCAAGTATCAAAGTTTATGACAACTACAACAAATAGATAATAAACTCTATCAAAATTGAGTCATAAACTGGACTCATCGCCCCCCCCCCAACCTAAGGCTTTGTTGGTCCTCCAATAGAGGAAGGGTTGTTCTTTTGCTTGGTTAATGCCCTGAAATTTGCAACTATCAGTTATCCTACATCAATTCTTGTAGTGCATGAATTAGGATCCCAATAGAACCCTTGTTATCTATCCAATCTGCTCCATCTTTGTCTTTCCACAGCTATATCATACTGGTAATACCTAAAATTTGGCATAGGCCATAATAGGATAGGTGGTTGAAAAGTTAGTGGGAGCCAAAATTGTCCGTTTGTCCTTCCAATTTGTATATATCTATCCACTCTTTTACATGCTGCAACATAGTTCTACAAAGAGTGAGGCTCAACTTGTTTTAATTCATCAATCAGACTGTTCCACCTCTGTGCCAAATATCCCTTTATAGATTCTCATGTGGTTTTTTCTACTTCCTCATATTCTCTATAAATTGCTTCTCTCAGGTGGGATTCTCCTACCATAGCTTGGTCTATAAAGAATTATGTGCCAATCATTGAAAATGTTCCTTGGAATTCTAGATTCAACCCTGATGGATAGGGAAGTGTTGGATTCTATTTTCCTATATTCCCTAGACTATTGTCCCCAACTAATCTCATTCTATATCTAAGACATGAATGCCCTTAATTGGACATCCCCAACATACAACAAAGGATTTCAATCATGATCTTGGGACACAACATAATTATTAAAATAGAATTCACACAACAAATTCTTCATTTTAGGGCAAGGAATTTGATAAGCATTGAAAAATTCAAGAGGAGTCTCAATGGAAGGATTCAAAATTGAAATGATCCTTGCTAGTTTAAAAGAAAGAGGTTTCTCCTTCAAATACAAAGCATAGACCCTTGGAGGAGTCACGCACTCTAATATTTGAGGTACTAAGGCTTCCATGTTTTCCACCTTTTCCTTTAAAGCAACAATTTTTGCATTCTTATCTTCAATTTCTTCATCTCTCTTTTGAATTTCCTTCTTCAGCTTGTGTTTCTCCTCTTTCCATTTTTCTTCCCTCCTCTATATCTCATTCCATAAATTCATAGTTACCATGTGCATTGAAAAATTAGAGGGCCTATGTATCCCTACCAAAATTTTTCCTAGAACTGATGCTTACTCTTCATGTAGCACTGGCTACAGGGTTTTTGAAGTTTCACCTAATTCTGGTTGCAGGGATGTTGACTGTTCTCCTAGTTCTATCTACAGAGCCTCTTGTTCTTGCTCTTGTTGTAGGAACTCTTGTTTCTGCTCTTGCTGCAGGAGCTCCTGATTTCCCTCATACTCTTGACTTTCAATTTTTTCTACGATGACAAAAAGATCTACCAACATTACATTTGTTGCTTCCTCAAATATGTCCCTTTCCTCAACATTCACCAACCCCATTGGAGCCTCTGTATCCTCTTGTGATGTTTCTCTAGTCCTAGGTATTTCCTGCAGAGACACACCAAAGGCTGGCCTAGTTGGTCTTGATTTTCTAGGAGGGCTCTCATGTTTTTCTTCGGTTGCAAGAAGAATAGTCTCAACCTTTCGTTTCTTAGAGCTTGACACTTTCTTTCCTACAATTTTCTTTTTAGCTTTACCCTTCCTTATTTTAGCCTCTTTCTTATGTGCCCTAGTTTGAATTAGGATGCCAAGAGGAACATCATCATCAAAATCTAAAGAGAAAAATTCTTTGTCTGAATGCTCTGCCTCAGAAGAACTAATCTCTATGGTTTGTTGAGTTGCAGGAGGGTTTACACTAGGCCTGCACTAGAAGTTGAGGTTCTAGGAGTGGCTTTAACAAAACTCACTCTCCTCCTAGCTCTATGAGGTTGAGGCAAAACCCTAGGTCACAAATGCTCTGGTTTAATTTGTTCAATTTTTAAGAATTCTTCCCAAGTCATTTCAGACACATCATGCAAAGATTTTTCAACTAACAATTTGATCAGAAAATGGTGGGAAACGAAATTATTCCTACCTTTTTGAGTCTCGACCACCATGATTGAGAGAAAGTGGTATAGCACATTTGGCAAATTTATTCTTCTCCCATGCCTCATATGATTTAGAAGTTTGAAGTGCACAAAATGTAAATTCGACTGACGACCTTCACAGGTAATGTACTTCACAACATAAACAACTACTTGTTTCCATGGCTTAGGCAAAGAGGCTCTCTTGGCTCCTTGCTTGTCCACACTCAATGGAGGGTCACCAGGTTCTGTAAATTCAATCCTAGCTGACCTGGCATCTCTAGAAGCAGAGTAATTTTCACTATCGGTAGGAAACCCTATAACTTCTGAAATCCTTTCTTCAATATCCATTACTTCCAACCCTTTTACCATGGCCTTTCCTTCAAACAATGTCTAGGAAAATTCCAATGCAACCTCTTCATTAAAACAATTCAGCTTCAGGAAATAATCTAACCACCCACAATTTCTGAAATCAGCCTGGAAAGGTGCATCCTACAATAATATGTCATGAACCGTGGGTTCATTTAAAATTAACCCACCTCCCATTGTTTAGTTGTCTGCAGATAAACAATCACTCTGCAAGGTTTCTCTTCCTACAATGTTCATCTAAAAGCTAAACTTCTCCTTCCTGCAATGCTGCTAAATTCCCAATGCCAATTTCATCTTAATTTTCCTTTTTGGCAACTTAGTATTATGACAAGAGCAATAAAGAAAGTAAAGGAGTAATAAATGAAGGCTATGATCAAGAAAAATGGTGACAGTTCATATTACCTCACACATGTGAGTCATCATTTCGCTCAGGATTCAAATTGGCTCAATTTAAACTTTGATGATGTGAACCAACATGGGCTAACACATGGACATGGTATTCACACCTCCCTCCCCAACCTAAATTTGAGCATGTTTCCTCACATGCGCGAGAGTAATGACAACTTGACAGGGGCAGGGAATAATTACATGCTATGGAGAACATCTATATTAATGTACAATAATTAAATGAATGTACTTAAGAGACAATTAAGATATAAAAATTTGATGTGCACACACCTGAGTTCTTGGAAGATTTCTTGCAAAGATTATGGAGAAAGCATTGGTCACTTTTTAAAAAGTTATTTGAGCAATTAATGAGAATGGAGTGGAATGAAGTTAAGTTATGGCGATGTGATGGAAGAGAGAGAGAGGTGGAGATCAATGGGCGAATGGGTGAATGGATTAAGAAGTGGACCCCATAAAAGTGGAAGTATTTATTATGACAAGTTACGTACCTTAGTTAGCTAGAAGGAGGGACACTAGGTTTGCTTCTTTTGGCTATAGGAAGTTCAGGTGTTGCATGCTAAGTGAATTGTTGCAGGAATTCCTCCTTGGAAGTTGGCTTATGATAAAAATTGAGGAAATGACCATTTGCAAGCAGCTTAAATCTTATAGGATCAATGGTGGTGAGTTGAACATCACCATTGGGGAAAACTTCAGCAACCTTGTATGGTCCTAGCCACCTTGGCTGCAACTTTCTTGCATTATCCTGATATCTTGAGTCGTAGAGCAGCACCTAGTCACCTGGCTAGAATTTCTTGTCCTTGATGAATTTTTCATGCCACTTTATTCTCTAATTATGCACTACCTTTGTGTGATGCAAGAATACCTTCCTCATTTCATTTAAAGCATTGAGCTACATGATTCTATCCCTTTGTGCCTTAGAGATATCCATCCCCAATTCTATTGCAGTCCTAAGAGTCTTATGCTCAAATTCAATGGGAATCATAGTTGTCTTTCCATACAACAACTCAAAAGGAGTGAAGCCTGTTGTTATTTTCTAGGTTGTCTTATAGGCCCAGACAGCTTTTGGCAGCCTGTTTTCCCAATCCTTTTTATGGATAGCCACTGTTTTGGTTAGAATGGCTTCAATTTCCCTGTTAGTCACCTCAACTTGGTTATTGGTCTAAGGGTGATAAGGAGTAGACTTCCTGTGCCTTATGTTGTACTCATTTACCAATGCTGCAAAAAGGGTATAAGTGAATTGAGCCCCTTAATCAGTCATTATCTCTCTTGGAACCCCATACCATGTGAAAATATCCTCATAAAGAAATTCAACAACCTTATTATCTCTTGCATGCTTCATGGCCTTAACTTCTACCCACTTGGTTATATAATCAATGCATACTAAGATATAGGATTTACCATTGGATGGAGGATCAATGGGTCTTACAAAATCCAATCCCCACTTGTCAAATGGAGTGATCACTACCTGAGGGTAAAGGGGAATCTCATCATATTTGGTTGGCCAACCCATCCTTTGGCATCTATCACACTTGATTATATATCTCCATGCATCCTTGTGGAGTGTTGGCTAATAATATCATGTATTCAAAATCTTCATTGTTGTCCTCTTGGTTGCAAAATGTCCTCCACATGGTTCATTGTGGCATGCATGAAAAATATTATATGTCTCATCTTCCCTCACATATCTCCTCATGACATGGTCTGGCCTAGTGTAAAAAAAACATCCAACAATCCATGAAAAAGGAAAATACTTTTCAATGGGCACCCTTCTCTCTTTTGGAGAGAAGTGAGGAGGAACTCTCCCTGTGACCAGATAGTTAGCTATGCTAGTATACTAGGGTGTATGCACATAGATGGAGAATAGATGTTCATTAGAGAATGAGTCATCAACGACTTGATTATCCTCTAATGTAATCATCCTTGAAATAAAGTCTACAACAACATTGGCCTTCCCTGGCTTATCCACAATGGTTATGTCAAACTCTTGCATCAACAACAACCACCTTGCTAACCTACCTAATATCAGGGGTTTATTCATGAGATACCTAATCACTACATGATCTGTGTGCACAAATATTTGATAGCCTATTATGTAGTGCCTGAATTTGTTGAGGGCGTAGATTACTACCAACATTTATTTTTTTGTCACTATATAGTTGAATTCAACTGCTTGCAAGTTTTTGCTGATAAAATAAATAGCATTTTCAATAGGTCCTTCTTTCTACCCCAAGACTGCTCCTATGGCATAGTCTAATGCATCTATATGGATGTGGAAATGAAGCTCCCGATTGGGGATTTTAAGTACAGGAGCATGAGTCAGAGTTGCCTTCAAATTAGAAAATGCCTTGTTATAGTCTTCAGTCCACTGAAACTCACCATCTTTACTAAGAAGAGTGTACAATGGGGTTGCTATTTTGCTGAAATCCTTGATTAAATTCCTATAGTAGCCTACATGACCCAAGAAACTCCTAACATCTTTTTGTTTTGCAGGTGTAGGCAGATTTGTGAGCGCCTCAATCTTTGCAGGATCTACTTGAATTCCTTTGTGAGAGATGTAGTGGCCAAGGACTACAACTTCTTGCATCATCATGAAGCACTTTTCATTGTTTAGAGATAGATTATGTTCTTCACATCTCTTTAAGACTCTCCTGAGATTCTCCAATGCTTCATTGAAATCAACACCATAGGTAGTAAAGTCATCCATATAAATTTCCATGCAATCATGAGATGTCTGAAAATATGCTAATGGTTGCTCTCTGAAAAGTTGCAGGTGCATTGCATAAGCCAAATGGAAATACTGAGTAGGCATAAGTCCCCCATGGACAAGTAAAGGTGGTATTCTCCTGGTCCTTAGGTGCAATTTGGATCTAGTTATACCCATTGAATCCATCTACAAAAGAAAATTATTGCTTTCCTACAAATGAATCTAGAACTTGATCTATGAAAGGTAGAGAAAAATGGTCCTTTTTGGTGGCAGCATTGAGTTCCCTGTAATCAACACAAACTCACCACTTCCCTCCCTTTTTGGGCACAATCACCAATGAAGACACCCATTGGATATTTGAAATGGGATGAATAAATCTTGCATCTAACAATTTTTGTAGTTCCCCTTTTACAATTTCTCTTAGTACAGGGTTAATTCTTCTTTGTGGTTGTCTCACCGGTGTACAATCATCTTTGATGTAGATCCTATGAGTTCAAAGCTTAGGTTCCAAGCCCTTCATATCATGATAGTCCCACACAAATGCATGTTGGTGAGTTCTCAGTAAGTTTGTCAATGACAACTGTTGTTCTTCACTCAATTTGTTGTTGATATGTAGATATTTTCCTTCTCACACTTGCACTTGTGTAGTTATCTCTACAATAGCTGCTTCACTAATGCTTGGTACTTTGAGTTCATGTAGCAGAAATGTATGAGACATACCTATTGCTATAGGAAGTTCGGCTGCAAGAAGAGCGGGCAGAAGTGTCTTCACTGAATTAGCAGAATCAGATGCCTGAGAAGATGAGGCTTCCTCTACATCACAATGGTTCTGAATTATGTTAAGCAATACTTCATCTTCATCTTGAGTTGCATGGAAGAGCTTCTGCATAACATCATAAGCTATGCCACAAAATTAAATTCCTCAGCCTCTTCACCAACATGTGGCCATACAAGATTATCCATGTCATGGGATGGCTGAGTAGGAGGGTAGAGAACAAGCTTTTTGGTGCTCTTTCCATCATAAATGGTCATGTCTCCAGTCTGACATCCAATATAGTCATTTTTTGTTGCTAGCTATGGCCTTCCTAGGATAATGGGGTACATGCCTAGTGTAGCTTTAGGAGAAAGAACCATGAAGTCTGTTGGGTACTCCCAAGATTCTAGAGTTACCACAAGGTCTTCTACTATCCCATCAGGTTTAATAGTAGAACTATCAACAAGCTGCAAGATAGTAGGAGTAGGTCTCATGCTTGCAACATTTAGTTGTTACAGGATATCCTTGGTCATTACATTTATTGCTGCTCCCAAATGAATTAGAGCATTCCTTATTTGAATCCCATTTATGACAACTCCTACCACATGAATCCTTGGGTCATTGTATTTGGGAACAGTCACTTTCCCAAGCATGATGTCAGCCAGTTGTCCCACCACATGAACTGTAGTGGGGTCTTTCTTCTTCCTACCTAGCTTCTTAAGGCATGCTTCCTTAATTTCCTTGCCATAGATTGGAACATATTTTATGGCTTGAAATAAAGGTATCTTGAAACATACATGTTTCAAATGATCTAGAATGTCAAAGGCTGGCTCCTCCTTCTCTTCTTTTTTTTAGTTATTTCCAACCTCTAACGAAATGGTGATTCTTGTTCAGTCTACTTGACTAGGGCTAGTTCAGGATTTTTAGGTACACTTGGCTGAATGGGGGAATTCAAAGGCTCCTCTTCTTCCATAGGAAGCTCAGTGATAATGGGTGTGGAAGGAGCTGAAAAAGTAGTTTTTGAATGCAAGTGGATGTCACTTACACTCACAGCATATGTAGGGAATTGATTTGGATCAGCAGAGTATACTGGTTGTTGTTGTGGTTTGTTATTTGGGTTAGGTGTGGGTTGAGCTAGTAGCTGAGTAGGTTTAGGTGTATTTGAAGTTGAACTAGCAAGAGGAGGCATTATAGTAGGTTGTTGGGGCTGAGAAGGTGGTTGCATGTAATTGGTTGTCTGGTTTGGCCATTATTGCCCTCCCCTCCATTGAGATGTTTGCTGCCAATTTCCTTGAAACTGTTGCCAATTCCCCTGAGGTTGTTGCCATTGGGGTGGATATTTTTGGTGATAGGGCTAGAAATTTGAAGGTTTATTCCAAGGTTTTGGTGGATATCCTCCATAATTGGATGCATATGGGGGTTTCCATTGGTTACCAGATGAATAAAAATTGAAATATGGCCAAGCAAAAGAGAGTGGATCTAGTGGCATACCTTGTCTTGGAGCCCATGGATTCCTTTTTGCAACATAGTAGAATTGATCCTCTTCAATCTGGATTGGCTTGAACTCAGGTGGAATATGATTAATTTCAATATTATCTACCATCTTGCATCTGCAATCCTTCTTCTTTTTTCTGTAATGGGGGCAATACTCTGCCAACATTTCCTTTGCCTCCTCTTGTTTCTTCTTGGCATGAAGTGTATCTAGCTGAGTAGCTAGATTGTTTATAATGTCTTGCTTGAAGTCTACCAGTAATTGAGTAATCTCCATCCTTGAAACTCTACTGGTAGATGACTTACCCATAGAGGATTGGTAAGCTCTCCCTTTCTTTGAGGTTTCCCTAGAGTAGTTTTGAAATATCTTCTTCATGTCCTCCCAAGGAACTTGGGAAATATCTCCTGCCCCCATCAGGTCCAAGGAATTAGTGCAGCTATCATTAATTACTCTTAAGAAAAGTAGTTTTTGTGATTCTTCATTGAGTGTATGGTGTGGAGATTTCTGCAGACAAAACATAAACCTTGAAATGTAATCTTCCAGGCTCTCATCTTCATTTTGTTGCATCCTAAAAATTTCATCTCCCCTCATGTCACTGCCCCTGCAATATTCCTTGTACTTCTCAAGGAACTTTGTCTTCATGTCCTCCCAAGTCTCTATAGTATTCCTCCCTAGGCTCATAAACCATCTTAGTGCAACTTATTTCAAGGTGGTAGGGAATAGCTTAATCCTATGGGCATCGGTGGTATAGTCATAACTCCTGCAGAGTATGTCAAACTCGAACAAGAAAGTATCAAGATCTTTGACAAGTCCATAAAACTTAGGAAGGACTGAAACAGGGATATTTTTGAGGTTTTCAACTTCATTTTGATGAGAAATGGGGAAAGGAAAAGATGGTTGGTTAGGTCTGTTTCTATTTGCATCACCCATGTCTACTTGGTGTAGTTCCAAAGCAAAGGGATTCTCAATCTAATTTTGGTCTTCTGAGGAAATCTCATAATTGGTCAGATTAGGAAATGCATCAGCAAAGGGGTGTGGCTCTTCTTCTTCTTCTTCTTCTCCTGGAAAATTCTAATGCTCAACTAGTTGGAATGGGTCAGGGTTATTAGGAAGGAACCTCCCATGAGAATCTCTCCTCCTTCCTCTATGCATATGATATCAACTCACTATCAGCTAGATCACATAAAGAATTGACAAAATAATGGTGGATCATTACTTTCCTAAATGAGGGGTATACTAAGAAAAAAATTTCAAAAATTCTACAACAATAAAAACTATCAATGAATCCAAAGAACTCCCTAGTTTGACCCCATCCTTGACAACAATGCCAAAAATGTTGGCCTCCTACAATGATCTAACAACTAAGTTGTAAAGCTGTGATTTAGAGATTGGACATCTAATCTGAATAACTATCCCAATCATCATGAAGGTGCATTTAACTTGTCAACCTAGGGACGTGGACTTGAAATGGGTCAACACAGTATGTGCACTAGGAATCCCAAAGTAGCCACATTCATTCTATAGCTAAGAAAGATATAATGTTGAAAGTAAATTTCTTGGAAAGAAATAACATAAATGCTAAACATTAACCAATAACTATACTAAGCTGAAGTTGATCTATTTTAAGGATCTATGACAGTTGCTTCGAATTCTTATGTTAACAATTACAAACCAAAGGTGCTTAATTAAAACTTAACACACCACAAAATTAAATTTATGAAATTACAAAGAGATCAAAGAAAGAATAGAATGAGTGAGAAAGAGAGTGCAAACAAAATTGATAATAGAGTTCATCGTTCAAAACGACTACGTCTTCAGGCCCCTCTCCAATGAGTGGACCGATCCAATTATTCCTCCAAAAATTTGGTTACATTCATTGGTAGAACCTCCCCTTGGTTTACAAAGAAATTTACAAATGCACTTCCAAAGTGCGTGGAAATAAGCTTCTCCAAAAGCACGGAAATACAATAATTCCTCCAAGGAAAACAATCTCTCACACTTGAAAAATTCTTCCAAAATCACTTGCCTTCACACCCCCATTCTATCCCTTTTTATATTACATTTTTTGCCAAAATTGGTGCAAAACCAATTAACTACCCAATCTCCCTTACATAGAGAAAATTCCAATAATATCCCCTTCTTATGATTCCCGGAAGGATAATATCCCCTCAAGATTATTTCTTTTTCCATTTGAATGGTTACAAAGGGATTTATTCCCTATTAATTTGGGGATGTAGTTTGAATAGGCTCCTTAATTTAGGAATAATATTCCTAATATTCTCATAGAAAAGGGGTTTAGTATTTTTATGGTTTCAAATCATAAAAATGGCCTAATTTTTAGGCTTGAAATAACAAAAATAAGTCTAAGTTTAAAGAGGTTTTATAGGCATTTTATAGGGGGGGTGGTGGTCCCACCACACTCCCCTCCCTTTATCATTTCCCCTAAAAGAGGGGCATGTGTTCCCCTTCAAAATTGGGTCACCCTCCATACCATGGGTAGCGCCCCACTTAATGTGGGCCGCCCCCCATGGATGGGTGGGGCCCATCTTGAATATCTTTTAAAATATATACTTTATATATTTTTTGTTTTGTATTTTTTTTAATTTGATTTTTAATTATTTTTGCCAAAATAATTTTTGCCACATGGAGGGATGAGGTATTGCCATATGTCAAGGGTTGATTGGCCTTTGGGCTGACTGGGCGCTAGCGTCATTGGGTTGACCCAATCTTTCACCTTCCATAACTTCGCCATACGGACTCTATTTTTTGTGAAATGAACCCCATCAGAATCATGATGATGAGCACTTCCCAATGGTGCTGAATTTGACTGGTTTTGATGAATTTTATTTTTTTTCCTTTTTTTTTGGCCTAGTTGTGAGAGTTGACCAGAAGTTTGACCATATATATCTTGAGCTCTGGGACTCTGATTGACTCCGTTCGAGTTGCGTTGGAGTCATGATCCTGAGCACTTTCTAATGATACCAAAATTGGAGAAAATGGAGAATTCCAAAATTTGACAAAAATCCTCTGGATCAGAAGTGCATGACAAAAATGAAGATATGAGCAAACAAATAGGAAACTACTATGTCTACTTTGGCTGTAGGAACAGTCACATAATGGAATTCTAATGGCCGGAGGAACAGACTATGCCAGATTCTTAACTAATTACTAAACATAAAGTAACAACTAAGCTAATGGATGGAATTCTCACCAAGTGGGCCCCCTTGAATGAGTATCCCTTAAGACAAGTGTAAACTCAGATGCACAAACTTATAACTTCATTTTATTCATTGTAAATCATGAGTATAAACAAGCAGCATAACGGTATTACTTGAAAAACTAAGGATGCGAGTACATCATCAGATTAGTCAACCTTTTGAGAAGGACTATTTGAGTCTTATTTATAGGAAGAAAAGCTACTAACTAACTACCTAGCAAGGCAGTCAACTCCAACAGATTAGGAGGACGCCACTTTAGGAAAAGCATGAAAAGTGAAGAGGAGGTTATGCATGCATGGGATCTAGTCAAGCATGTTTTCCATAACGCAGATCTAGCACAACAACAACTCCTATATTTGCTCAAAAAATAATTAAGTCCAATTATAATGTGGTTATAAATCTTCAATTTAAACTAGGAATCTCCCTCTTGCTGAGATGCTTCCCTCCATTTCTTGTTGACTTTGATGGTGAGTGACTAGCTGGAAAAATCTTCCCCAATTTGTAGGCTGCTAATTATATCTACATAAGAATATCAGTACACACAAAAATTACATATTTGTAACTATCTTAAAGTAACATTCATTAATCCATATTTAAAATTAACATAGATAGTTCATATAGCATGTCAATGTCATTGAAGATTACAAAAATAAGTTTATGCCCAATGTCTATGGTTTTGAGGAAATAACATAAAAAGGTCAACATCCAAGTATCAAAGTTTATGACAACTACAACAAATAGATAATAAACTCTATCAAAATTGAGTCATAAACTAGAATCATCAAGAAGAACAAAACAAAGAAGGAGAAAACATTCTAGATGCTTCTTAGCACGAGAAGGAAGTGTTATTGAAGGAACAAGAGGAAGGAAAGAATGACGAATCTCCAGGCCATCAAGTAGACATTACTTCATGGTTGGAGCAACAACTCAAAAGGAAGGCCCCTATACTTGCAGACCCCAAGGATCTACTAGAGGCAATCTTAGCCCAAGCACAAGTGAAAATCAGAAAGGAAAAGAAGCCTAAAATCAAATCTCACATTACAATCGATGCTTCTGGGTCTAGGATGTTGCAAGTGGCCACTCCTGCAGGTGATCGGGATGCAAGTACCATGCAGGGAAAATATTATCAAGTGACTATATCAATTTGGGTCCAACCTCTCATGCCCAAAAGATCAATGAATTCTATGGGTTTGTTTCTACTATCCTTCAGCAAATGAACAAAGACCAATCGACGAAGGAAGAACTGAAAGCACAAATGGTAGAGCTGATTGCCTATATACAACAATGGACAACATCTGGGGAAGAAGCTCCTATAGAATCACCTACGCCTGCCTTGCTCTCAAAGGAGGAAGTCAGTAAAATGGAGAAAATGAGGAACTAGACCAAGCCAACTTTCGATTGGTTCAAAAGAGTTGTCGACACCAGTGACAAGGGCATCCACCGTGTAGCCAAGATGCACAATGAATTTTGAGTTTTACAGAAGGAATTCGAAGAGGTGATGGGCATCTACAAGGAGTTCCCTAAACTTTACAAAATAACATATCCAAAGCTGGAGAGCATCCTCAAACTTTCCCAGGAAACTTGGGAATAGGAACTAGCACTGCCCAAGGAAGATCATTGGCTACTTGAAGCTTGACTACTCAATTTTGAATAAACAAAGGAGGTTTTGGAAAGGGCCCTGCTAGAGTTGGAGGCCAATCATGAAAGGATCATGGATCACCGGGTTGAGTTTGGTGAGTTTTTGAAGCTGATGACAAGTTATGAAATGCCCGCCCTAGAGCTAGATCAGGAAGCCATCAAACGAGAATTACACAAGAAAATAGATAAAGGGGCTAGGCACACATTGTCAGCTAACTTCATGGATTTTGCTGCAAGAGCCTTCACAAAGTCAGAGAAAATGATTAGAGTTGTGCCTAAATGCATGGAACATCAGAATGAAATGATAGAAGGATTCAAGAGAGTTGCCTTCTAGATCTCTAAATCCAACCTCTCTAAAGAAAAGAAGTTGTTGGCTGTCATCGACAAGTTCGTAGAGTATGCAACATCACAAAAGGAAGTTGGGAATCCTATTATAGATGAAGAGAATTTGTTAAAATATCTATAAAGGCCAAAAATAGCTAGAAGACAAAATAGACTATAGGACAAAATAGGGAAAAGAAAAAATAGTCTATTTTTATCTTGTAAATTTTGGGGGTGTGGTAAACCCTAAGCTAGAATGAATTTGAGCCATTCCTTGTAAATGAATCTTTACCATTCATTCTACTTTTTCAAAACTATAAATAGGGGCATCCTCTCATTTTCAAAGGGGGAGATGAGTTGTTGTGTAAGGACATGTTGTTGCAATATATATAAGAAAAGCATTGAGTTGATGGTTTCTGGTGTATTGCTCTTTATGTGTGCATGATTCTATCTCCAATATTTTATTTCAATATTGTCTATTTCAGTTTAAGTTTATTTTCTGTTAGTGGTTCATGTTGAGCTTTAATGGTGGATATATTTTGTAGTGTTTGATGCATTTCCAGCTCATGCTTTTGGCCATTTGTTGATGAAAAATTGGTGTGTAAAGTTAGTTTGAGCCAATTTATCTACAACACTTAACTTCAACTATGTATGTGTATGCTTTAAGTGTTCATTTTGTAGTCTAAAAACCATAAGTAAGCCTTAGAATATTGCACTAGTTTTGTGAGACTGTGGGTTGTCCCTAGTTAAGAAAAACTCAGTTTGGAAGTTTGACCACTATAGCATAAGCCATTGTTACTTTTCATCTTAGTTTCAGACTTAGGAAAACTTCTAAACCCTTTTTCTTTTACTATTTCTTTTAAAAAATGAGTTAAATATATAATTCTAGCATCACTATAAAGCTAAATTTGATGATAGAAGTGAGTTTCAGACTGTTGCCTTGACATTGTTGTCATTGTTCATTCATATCTAGAACTTCTAAAAATTCATCACAAACCCAAGAAAACTCCCTGCTTTGTCAACCATAAATTCCCCTTGTGATTACCAACAAATCACAACAACAAATGAGTTGTTTTTGCAAAGTCATGACCTGACACTCGAGAGACCTTAGGCTGATTTTTTGAAACTCGGTTCCAATTTTCACCTTTCACGAGAGGCATCACACTTGTGTGTTGTCTGTGTTGAGAAGTACAAAAACACCCATTAATAAAACTGACAAGCTAGAGAGGATATTGGTGATCACAGTGATCAAAGCAAGGGCATTCTTGACAAGGAAATTTCCCTTTCACCAACATCCACTGCAAACATAGAGGAAACTTTCCAAACCATAGTTGATGCAATGATGGATGATCCACCAGAATAGGTGACTTTTGAATTCCCCATTACCAACCAAGAGAGGGCCATTGTTCTGAAGAATATACCTCCTTCAGCGTTGCTTGTCTTCTATGGCTTGGTAACTGAGAATCCAGACACATTTTTGTTCGAGTTTTATGTCCTATGTAGGAGCTATGACTACACAACTGATGCCCATAGGCTCAAACTATTTCCTACAACTTTGAAGGATGCTACCATGAGATGGTTTATGGGACTAAGCAAATATTTTGTTCCAGATTGGAACACTATGAAAATAAAGTTCCTAGAAAAATACCATGACTATTGTAGAGGAGTTGATAGAAGAAAGGAAGAAATTTTCAAAATGTCTCAAAAAGAGGATGAACCATTGGAGGATTATGTAGAAAGGTTTCACTTTTGTTTAAAGAAGAACCAATAGAATAGAATCTCAAAAGAATCCCTAAAGCAATTATTTTTAATAGGATTCAAAGATGATTGCATGGATGCCCTTAACCTTATTGGGTCAAGGGATATGTCTCAATTACCCTTTGAAGAAATCTGTAAGATTTGTAGAAACTATTCAAGGACCTTTACCAAGAGGACAAGGGGGGAGAGAACATCTTCCATTGGAAAGACATCCAATGGTGTTTCCAAAGTAGAATTGAGTAACCTAATGTCCTACATGAAAGAAGATATTATAATTCATATGGATACTCAATTGGACACTCTACATGTCAAGAAAAATCAAGAAGAGGCTAAGGTAATACTTACTAAATATTGCCCCAATTGTAAACAAAGAAAATCCAACTGCAAGTGTAAAAGGGTAGCAAGTATTATAGAAGACAAACCAAGGAAACTAGTTTTTCAATCACTGGAGGGTGAATATGGAGATTTTTTCTACATTGCACAAAGAAGGCCATGGAAACCAAAACAAGGTATGCCTCAAGACCCTTTAAATTTCAATACACAATTTCCAATTGGTAATCAAAATTTCTCTAGTCGAAACTCCTAGCCTTGGGAAAATACACAGAACCAATGGAAAAACCCTAAAAAAATTTGGAACTAGTAGCAACCAAATGTATGGCTACAAAAAAAAATCAAGGATCTAATTACAACCCCAAATGGCTAGTACAAAAAAATCAATGGCCACCACAATGGAAAAAGGGCTAGAAATGACAAAACCAAAATATGAATTACCAACATCCTTTGTTTCCTTCATAGCCACAATAGTAGGCCGTCATGCCCAATCCATCAAACCCAAGATCTCAACCACCAAAAGCACCTCAACTATCTACCCAACCTACACCTAACCCAAATAGAAATCTTGTTCAATGGGCCTACACTAACGAGGCTATTCAATACCCTACTAATGGGGTAGAGATGAGTGATGTCCACCTCAGGTTAGGGAAAAGACTAGTTGTGCCTTCATCCCCTCAAATCATTGAGATGGTGGATAAGAATCCACAATAGAAGCCTTGGAAAATTCACTTTTGGAGCCTAAGTAAAATTAGGTAAACCAGACTATTTCAAATCCAAAGCCTTCATTCCTTAAGTGTTTAGTTATTCCAAGACATCAAAACCAAGATGAGATAGACCTATTGGGTCAACTTAAGGATGTGTGTATTAAAATTCCCCTCATTCAAGCCATCAAGGATATTCCAATTTACACCAAGACAGTAAGAGACCTTTTTCTTAAAAATCCAGGGAGAAAGAGGAAGGACCTTTAAATAGTTCATATCCTAGGGAACCTTGCTAACATTATGCTAGGGGATATAATTGTCCCTAAATATATAGACCCTAGGAGTCCAGTAGTGGATGTTAAGATAAATGGGACCCTTATTAAAAACATCTTGATTGATTTAGGGGCAATAATTAATGTAATGACTAAGGATACAATACAACTGCTACAACTAGTAAACCTTAGACCTACAACCACTATTTTACAATTGGTAGATAGGTCATCAGTGAAACCTAAGGGTATCATTGAAGACTTGGTCATAACATTATATTCATGGGAGTATCCTATAGATTTCATAGTATTGCAGCCAAAGGCCAATCTTGCAAGATATCCACTTATTTTAGGAAGACCATGGTTAGCAACAACTGATGCATTTATAGGTTGTAGGTCTAGGAACATGATTATCTCAAGTGACTACAACTAAGAAGTTGGTCCTCTATCCACCAACCCAACCTCATGCAGATCTAAAGCAAACCATTTGGCCTACCTTGGATGAAGAAGACCACTATTCACTATAGACTCTCATGACTATTGAATGCATCCCCCTATTGAATAATAAAGATGAGGATGATTTAATTGACCATATAATACAAAATAATTGCAATAGGAACTCACAACAACAAGACTATCTTTCATGTCTATAAGATCCACTATAGAATACTATACCTAGAAATTCATCAGAAGAAATATCCCAAATTTTCCATTCTTTATTGACACAATAATGTGTCCCAAATATTAGTGGAATTGGACTTTCATCTATAAATCATCATCCAAGACATTATAAATCATGCTAGGTAGAATGACAAATGTTAACAATGGATTAACTGAAGAACAACCAAATTCTCTAAACATTGTGTTGCAAGCACATGTAGTAGCCTTTGCAAGAGACTACCATGACATGAAGGGCATTGATCCAAACCTGTGCATACATAGGATCTACATAAATGATGGTTTCAAACACAACCCCAAAGAAGGATGAATCTTCCTTAAGAGAAATAGTTAAAACTGAGTTATAAAAATTACTTGATGTAGGTTTCATTTACCCTATTTTTGATAGTCAATGGGTATCACCTCTAGTTATTGTCCCAAATAAAGGAGTAAAATGGAGAGTATGTTTAAACTATAGAGATCTAAACACATCCACTAGAAAGGATCACTTTCCACTACCTTTCATTAACCAAGTGCTTGATTCCTTAGCAGTAAAAATTACTTCTCATTTCTAGATGGATTCAGTGGCCACAATCAGATTAGAATAGCTCCAGAGGACTAGGAAAAAACCACCTTTGCATGCCCTTGGGGAACATATGCATATTTTTTTATTCACTTTGGACTATGTAATGCTACAACCATTTTCCAATAGGCTATGCTATGTATTTTCTGAGATCTTTCCCATGACTCCATGAAAATATACATGGATGACTTCACAACCTATGGAGAAACATATGAAGAAGCATTTAGAAATATAGAGAAGGTTTTGAAAATGTGTCAGGAACACAACCTATCTCTAATTCATGAGAAATTTTTCATGATGATCACCCAAGGGATTGTTCTAGGATATTTTATATCAAGTGAAGGGATTCAAGTGAATCCAAATAAAATTGAGATAATCTCCACACTCCCTGTGCCACAAAAACAAAGAGATGTAAGGATTTTTCTAGGAAATTCAGGATACTATAGAAGATTCATTTAGGACTTCAGAAAAATTGCAACGCCTTTATTTATTTTACTCAGAAAGGACATATAAATTGATTGGACCATAGAATTTTAGCACTTTTTTGAAGCACTTAAGACATCCCTGACAAAAGCACCTATCTTAAGGGGGGAAAACTAGGCATTTCATTTCCCTATACACATTGATGCTTCTAATTTTTCCATAGGACCAGTATTGGGGCAAAAGGAAGGTAATAAGGAGTATGCTATTTACTATATCAACAAGAACTTACAAGGATTAGAACTCAACTACACAGTCACAAAAAAAGAAATGTTGGTAGTTGTCTATGCAATCAACAAGTTTAGGCAATATATCATAGGGTATCCAGTCTTTATGCACACTAATCACACTATAATAAGGTATTTAATGAATAAACCTGTTGTTGGAGGTAGACTAGTCAGATGGTTTCTCTTACTATAGGAATTTGATATAACCATTGCAGATAAGCTTGGAAAGGCTAATGTGGTGGTAGATTTTATGTCTAGATTACCAAGACAACTAGCAGAAGGTGTTGTGGATGATTATTTTCCATATGAGAATTTTTTTCTCTCAATGTACACACACCTTGGTTTGCTGATATTACAAATTACTTAATAGCAGGACAAATACCACCAAATTTCTCTCCTAGAGAAAAGAGACAACTAGTGCACAAAATATTTCCATATGCTTGGGTTGCTGGTTATCTATTCTATACAAGTCTAGATAATATAATGAGGAGATGCATAAGAGAGGATGAGTTCTTTTACATCCTAAAATCTTTCCATGATGAGCTCTATGGGGGTCACTTTGTAGCCAAAAGGATTGCACTCAAAATCCTAGCAACTAGCTACTATTGGACAACTCTTCATAAGGATTTAGTAAAGTATAAAAGGAGCTATGTTAGATGTCAGAGGATGGGAAATCCAATGAGGATAGATGAGATGCCTTTGCAGCCATAGTTGGCACTAGCACCATTTGATAAATGGGTGCTAGACTTCATTGGCCCAGTTTCCCCTGCATCCAATAACAAAGACTATATTTTAGTTTGTACATATTATCTAAAAAAGTGGGTTGAAGTCAAGGCACTACAATTTGCTAGAGATGTGAATGTAGATAAATTCCTATATGAAGACATATTTATAAGGTATGGAGTGCCTAGAGGAACTATGACTGATCAAGGTCACTAGTTCACTTCAGAACTCATTACTAAATTGGTTCAAGAATATGAGATAAGGTGTAGAAAATCAACACCAAATCACCCCTAATCTGATGGGTAGGTGGAGGTCACAAATAGAGAGATTGATAATATCCTAACCAAAACAGTGCAAATTCACATAAAAGATTGGGCAGTTGGGTTACCTAAGGTAGTATGGGCCTATAGGATAACTTGGAAAATAACCACATGCTTCACACCTTATGAATTGGTGTATGGTAAAATAGCAGTCATGTCCATTGAATTTGAGTACAAGACATGTAGAACAGTGGTTAAAATAGATATGGACTTGACAACAACACAAAAGGAGAGGTTGCACAATTTGAATGGGCTAGATGAAATTAGAATGGAAGGCATGCATCATACAAATAATTCAAAAACAAAGAACTAAATATTGGTTTATAAAGAATTCAATGTGGGTGACTTGGATTTATTATATGATTCTAGGTATAAAGATTATAAAGGAAAGCTCCAATCCAAATGGTTGGGACCATATGAAATACATCAAGTTTTTTCCAAATGGAGCAGTCAAATTGCAAACCATAGAGGCTATCAGATTTTCACTGTTGGTCAATAGCCACAGACTAAAAATTTACAAGAAGCCAGTAGAGAAAAATGATTTCCTTCTTTCTCTAATGCATCAATATGGACCAAGCAATGATTTTGATACAGACATACTACCATAAGTTCAAAACTCAGTAGCAAATACCATAAGTTCTCAAAGTGACTAGGTAGGTGAGCTACATAGCTTACCTCCTAAGGTCACTTAGGTATAATTTTTTATCCAACTTCACATGCACACATCGCATAGGATGAAAAAATCAATAATATTTTTCAAGTACGCTCCATGATGTAGTAGGGACCTATAGCTTCATGAGAAAAAGTTGCAACAGTTCACATAGGGACCTGTTGTTGAAGTTACCCACAACACTCGCTTGTCAGAAAATTCAAAAACATTCTACCAATTTAATTTCATATCATCCACATTCATTCCACTTTTCTGCACATGCAACCACATGCCTATCATTTCACTACATGTAGCTTAACCATTTCATTCCACATAGCCTATATCAATTTTCATGCATTTGAATGACCACTTCATCTTGCATGAATCGTACGTTTTGCAACCTTTAATTCCTATGTTCCAACCTGTCATTTCATCCATTAGCTACTACAATTAACAATGTCACATCAAAATCAAACAACAGACACTCTTACATTGCTTCACACATACAGATTTAAGCTCACCACAAGTGATAGACCTACACATACTAATTTTCCATGATTAACATATATTAAAGTTGCTTTCGATATGTCCTTGCATTTAATTCTACATGCTTTACATTTATTAATCTTATTTTCATAATTGATAATCATTCCTTTCACCTAGTAAAGTAAATTGAAGTGCAGTCACTTCAAGGTTTTAGTTGGAGGGGAGATGGTATGTATCCAAGGTTTTCAAAATTGCACCACCAAAAATTTAAAAAAGCACACAATCCCTTTTTTTCTTTTTTGCAACCTTGTTGTTTGTTCCCCAGTTCCAAGCCAATTCAAGCTAAAATAGAGGAAGAAGATATAGAAAATGAGATTAGAGTTGAAAAATGCAAGTATAGAAGAAATAAAGGATTGGTGAAATTGAAATTGTGAGCTGAAATTTGTAAATTGTGAGAACACATTAACATTATCATCATGGGAGGAGACATCATTCGAAGGGAACCATCTACACACTAGTAGATACTGGAAGACAAATTATTCTTTCCTATTTTCACACAAGTAGGGTAGTTAGATTACTTCCTAAAGTTAACAGAGTACAATGAGGATATGACAAGGTAGTTTGCAGAAACACTCCAACATGATGAAGTCATTGTTTGAGGATTGAGGGTAGATGTTCTGGAGGTTGCAATTGTAGAGGTATTTGGTTTTCCAAGAAATGGAGTTGAATTCAATATTAGAGAAAATGCAATAGCTACCAGGAATGAAAGTCAGGGAGCCTAGAGAAAACCTCGACTTGACATTCTAGGGCACCAAAAGGTTATCACTTCCATGGGTATGGGCTTTTGTTGCCTCTTACATTATCAAATATTTTACATGTGATGGTGGGAAATCCTTTCTATATACAATACATTTCAAGCTTTTAAGTCGCCTTCAACATAATAGAAGGGTTAATGTACCTAATTTCCTCTATAACCTATTAAAGAGAATGGGGTTTGAGTATCAAAGAAAAAGAAATGGTTCAACACTAACACACTACTGTTTGGTCAAAAAGTCAGAAAAACATCAAAATCTTGGTCATCTGAACTACGTCGTCTCTGAGCTTAAACGTAGGCAAGGCTAATCTTTGATCAGCCCCCAAGACACAAAATCCAAAAACATTCATAAAATATTAGAAAACACAAAAAATTGGAAAATCGGAAAATCAAAACATTTGTTAAATCTTGAAAATACAAAAACAGCCTCAAAACATTTTCAAAATACCAAAAACATTGAAATATTCCAAAAAAAATCCAAAACCATCCATCCCATTTTGCTTCACCCACAATAATCTCATCCATAATAAATCAATCATCACACTCACCCTTTGGCAAAACAAATAGAAACAAGTACAACAATCAGCAAAAGCAAGCTTCAAATGTAAAATCAAAATAAAACTTCAAAATTTCAAATGCAAAATCAAAATCCTGATCATTTTCAAACATGTCATTCAACCTTATATCAAAATCCTATCAAACAACTTATCAACCCATCATCATCCTATACAATGCATGTCCTAGGATATATCGTTCTGACAATGGGCATCATTTTGGATATCACTTTGGATACTTATCCTAAACAAAACACATCCCCTTGGCTAGTGGTATGAAGAACATTGACTTGTTTGTGTACTTGATCTTTTCTTTATGATTTATCTTATTGCGCTCACTCCAATGACCTCTTGATGATGTCTAATCAAAATGATTTAGAGAGAAAGGAATGGGGCATCAATCATTATCTTTTGTCTATTGTGCTTGTTGGACGTTTTTGTAATATAACTTGGAGAATATTTGCTTTGTTAGGTGCATCCTAGCAAAGTTTTCATATGTCAGGTGTGAACAAGAATACTCCTGTCTGTTTGTTGAGTCAAATTCCATTTCACTGGATAAAATGCTATCCTGGTTGTTTATACCTCGATGCATCGTATCTACGTGTGTTATCAAACATAAGTTAATTGGCCTTTTAAAAAAATCCCAACTCCTCGGTAAGAAAATCATCATCATCATCATTATCATCATCTCTAATAAAGCTAGCTTGTTGGATTATCTTGTCATTGTCTTATTTCTTCTTACTTCGCTTCGCGCTAACATGGTACCATGACAGTTAATCATAAATCATCACCATTGCATCTATCTTGCATCCACAAACCATCAGCATACTGCATAATGCATATCATATCATATAGAAAGAATTAATCATACCACATGCATTCATCCCCATCATTGCATAATATAGATTGGTTATTCTAAGCATCTCATAAACCATACATTTATCATCCATTTGCATAATCATAAAAGCATCATCATATCATATCATGTGCATCCATATCATTCATGCATCATCATATCATCCATTGCATATAAACATCATAATCATCTCATATATATATCATCAATAATGTAACTGTCATGGTAGAAAATCTGGAACAAGTGTGTGTAATATATCAAAGTAGACATGAGGTTACCAATGGCCGATGACTGTCTACATCATCAAATCTTTCTACATCAAACATACAAGTTGAACTAATCTTGAACCTCTTTGTCACGAGATTGACCCTCAAATTGAACATTTCTACTCGATCTCTTGAGCAGGCAGTGTACCAGCATAATTCTTTCCACTGGGGCAACAGTGGGGCATCCGAAAAATCATAATTTTTTTAAAATTTGACTGCGGCAAGATTATTATTTGAACCAATGCAGCAAATACATTACTTCAAAGAGGGGAAAAATGTAGACACGTAAAATATACTGATTGATCTGGTGCACTTGATCCTGATTAACTAACATTGTTTCGTCCTAAATCACCTCTTTAGCTTATCATCACTCTTCATCCCTTAATTAAATAAATAATCATTTATCTAATTAGGTCATTCTCTCTTGTTAATTAAATTAATCAATTTGGTTCAATTAACCCTAGTCCCCCTTTTATTAAATAAATCAATTTTATTTAATTAATCTCTAAAGTCTACCTATTAAATTAAATAAATTAAACATTTATCTAATTTAATCTAACATCACCTCCCTTTGGTTAAATAAATCAAAATATTTATTTAACTAAGTCTAAATCATTTTCATCTCCTTTTGATTTATTTTAATCCATGAATCTAAATCAAATGGGTCAAATCACTTAATCCTCTCTTAAAGTAATTAAATCCTAATTAATCTAATCTAATCCATGTCACATCCTCTAGCTTTTCCCACTTGCACAATAAATCAATTTATTTGATTTATTATTTCTTCTATTATCTTTCAAAATGGCATCAAAAAGGGAATATTCCTCCAAGTTTGAAAATCTCCCCCCAAAAGGACTTGTCCTCCAACTTGGCATTTATGATCATCTCTTACATGTCTCTTACACAAGTCAACTTGGCATTAACTCTCTTCTTTCATCCCCCCTAAACATGTCATTTCATCAAATTCAAATCTCAAACTTGCACATTTATCAAAATGTGCTCAAGCTTCCTCCATTCACATTTGGACAAGTGGCACATTGCCATTGGTTGAATTTTAGTCCCACATTGCTTCATTTTGGGAATTTCTCCAACTTTCCAATCTATAAATAAGAGGCTTCATTCCTCATTTGATCATCCACAACTTAGAGGAAAGTTACTCTCTTCACATTGAGAGCTAATTTTATCCATTTCATAGCAAAGTTCATCATTTTCATGGTTTCATAGCAAGGTTATGCCAAAATTTCACCAAGGAGCTTCAATCATCCACCAATCTTCATCAAAGCTTACATAAGAGTTGGGAAAGGGCCAATTTCCACATCAAATTAGCACCAACTCCCCCATGGGATTGAAAGTTTGCATCTTAAAATAGGATTTCATTGCTTTCTTGGTTCATTTCTTTGTCTTTCCTATTTGAGCATTTTCAAATGAATTTCATGGGGAATCCTTGTTCTTGCTTGCATTTGATCTAATATTGTGTTTGTTTCTTGTATTTGTGCAAGTATAGGATTGGGGTTCACAGCCTGCAACAGAAGATGTCTAGGAAACCCTAGCTTCTTCTAAAATCCCAAAAACCAGAAAGAAGAAAGGTGGTTCTTCTCTACACCTCCAAAGGTGTAGAAAAAGAAGTCCACCCAGCCAAGGTGTTCACACCGCCTAAAAAGGAAAGGTGTCATGAGGGGTAGTGTTAAGAAACAAGAAGAATAAGACATTGTGATAGTAGGGATTGATTTTGAACTAAAAGACAATGTATCTCAAAATGTGCATGTCCCTGTGAAAAGAAAATGGTACATATCAACCACCTTTGAATCAGATTCAGGGGATATTTTTGTTGCAAAAAAAACTAGGAAAAGAACCCCACAAAGCCTTGGCAGTGAGTGTTTCCAGTACACTAGAGGTGGTGATGAACAATTTTTGGAGGAAGATGAGAATCTGTTTATAGAGGAAATCAATGTAAAGAAGGAATTATAAGAACTGGAAATCTGATTAAACAATTAGAAGAACTGGTGAAGACTTATGAACAAAGGGATAAGGAAAGAGAATTGAGGATTCAAGAGTTGGAGGAGAAATAGCAAACTTATGAGCATGGGTCTAAATTGGACTTTCTTACACAACTTGCAATGGTAAAGGAAAGAAACAAAGAGCTCACAAATGAGAAAAAAATACCCCCTACTACAAAAACTCTAACCTATCATAAAACGATGTCTCTAGGTTACCAGCGATGGAAAGTCACTCAAGAATTTTCCCAACTGAAAGAAAAATGGGAGAAGGAAAAGGAAACAATGGTTTCAGAGCATACCAAATAATTGGAGAGTAAAGATATTGAGCTAAAAAAGTTAACAGTCAATATTGAGGAAGTATCAGATAAGGTTGCTCATATTGTTAGGTGTAGACCTCCTGCTAGGACATATGTTTTATTCTTATAGAAAAAATCTTGATTTATCAATTCAGTAAATTGATTAGTAGTTGCAATGAGTAGGAAGTTTGATTTTTGAAAAATGTTTTTGTTGACACCATACCTAATGAATAAGATCAATTATGTGAATTCTATTTACATAATTATGTTGTGCCAAATAACACAGAGTGGAAACCATTAATGTTTGTGGGTGATTTACAAATTAGGGAACTAGCATCATACTTTAGCAATGAAAAGCAAAGGGGTGAGATTTTGCAAGAATATGTTGAGAGAGAGAAATCAATTGCTCTCCCAATTAGAAAGGAATCCAAAAACCCCTAGGTAATAATAGTGGAGTGGACAAAATTTCTATAGTACGAAGGTGTGGGTAGGAAAATCATGAATTTGAGCATCAAGAACTATGAAAGAATGTAGATACTGACTGAAGGACTCATCCATCATTGTTACTCATTTGTGCAAGAAAGATGGGACAATTTAACCCCTAAGTTGTAGATAAAGGAGCCTCACTCTATTTATAATTTCATATCCATGCTTGAGAGAACACACAAGTGCATGGATGTTTCCAAAGAAAGAGGACTTAGATGGCTACCTCTCATCTTCCAGCCACCAATGCTTCTCTACCCAATACCACACTGGACAAGGGAAAGAATGAGGAAGTGAGGAAGCTGAGGTTATCAAAATCACCAAACACACATGCTATGGAGGATTTTATTTGAAACAGATCAAATGAGTGGATGTTGTCACAAATCTTAGGGAGATCACTTTGCATTACAACCTCTAGCCCTAGTTGATTTGCTTAAAGACAAGAAAATAGGTAGTTGGGGGGATGATGAGTCTAGTTATTAGGTTATTTTTCTAATGATTTTATGCATACTCATAGAAATTTCTAGATACTTATTTCATATATATTCTTACACTTTTCTATCTTTTATGCTCACTAGGCAAACCTAAACCCGATTTGAAGTATATGGAAATATGGTTATAATGTGATAGTTATTGTATAATTAATGTGTGGATATGTATGAATTTCAATGAATATATGTGCTTAAGTTATGGTTGTTAGTATTGTGTAGATATTGTATGAATTAACTCTTTGCATCCAAGGAGCCAAAGGAGGTAGACTATAGCCTGCAACAACTAAGAGGTGTAGCCCACAGCCAAAGGAGTTCCTAGACAATGATGTAGGGGAGGTTCTAGAATAAGCTAAGAGCAACAATTGTAGAAATGGAGGCATTTATTAAGGATTATTGTGAATCATCACGACATTTAATAAAGAAGTTGAAGGAGAAGAACTCTATTATAGTTGGGAGTCAAACATGATTGTTTCAACAGTCCACATTCTAGTACTTGTTGCAGCAGATTCTTAGTTCTATTTGGACTCTTCTTCCTTTTTTAGTTATAGTTTAGTTGCTCAAACTTTATCACACTCTATTATGTAGGGAGTGGTGATTTGTGATTTCAGTTTAGAGTCCTTATTTCAATAAACTCCCCCATGCCTATATGTATGGTTTGGTGGTCAAGGCATTAGTTAGTTGGTTGATTGTTTAGTATAAAATATAGCAATAAGATACTTTCAATTAAGTTCTTGTTTTTACACAGACAATGTTCATGATCTTATGAATAATATATTCCAACAGAATCTTATCCTATTGTGATATTCTAAGTTATGCAATGAATGGTTTTCACTTATTGTTATGCTTGTATTAATCTAAGGAACTAGATTTGGATTAAACTTGTGGAGACAGTCACTTGAGCAAAGGCTAATCAAGGTAATTGTTCCCCTTTTTATTTTGTATACATTTATTTATGTTGTAGTAGTTACTCCATGAATGCATGTTGTCTTAATTAGATTCCTTATGTTACAATTATGGATGAATTTGTGAACAAGTCTTGTCTTAATTTCATGCTTTAATTTTCTTCAATCTATTGTACTCCAAACTGTAGGTTTAATTAAAAGTATTGGTTGATTCTAGGATTCATTTATTGACTGTGAACTAGTCAGTCTTATGTTGTAGGTACCCATGGCAATAGTGTCAGTTTTACTTCTTTCATTGTTATGTAGTTTATGATTGTTTAACATGTTTAAACACCTATGCTAGGATGATATAGATAGTATTGAGTCTCTAGAAGCACATATAGTGCCAAGATCATCACAAGCTTATATTAGCCCTAGTTGATAATTTAATGAAGGTCTTTCCAAGGGTTTAGTGGACTAATCAGTTAGGTTTTCCCTTGAATTGTGTGTCTGACACCAAGTCTACTAGACCTTAGTAGGGACTCTACATAAGGTACCTACGTTCAAGTATGTATATAGACATTCATATATCTTTTCCTTCAATATGACACATATACTCACATGTTTAAATGTATGATAAGTTTATATCCAAATTGGAGAACATTTTCTACTTGAGAGATATTTGTGCTTTTGCATCTTAAAATCTCCTCACATTATGGCTTTGGTTTAGTTGAGAATGTAATGCCCTCTTCTTAAGATTAAATTACTGTGAATAGGTAATAATATAGACTCTTTGTCAAAATATAAGATGAGATCGTTCAAAAGATCTAATAAAGACGTATATACTTCTAATACATTTGCAAACCCTCTTGTTCATTACATTATGATTATCAAGCATTGTCTTATTGGGATAATATCATATTACCCTACTTAGCTTCTCTTGCTATGTTATTCTAACATTGTTTTAATTGTTGTAATTTATGTATTTTTTGTATTATTTAATTTCCTGTGGTGTCATGTCACTAATTGGGACCACCAGTTGGGTGGCATCCCCATTGGAGGTGACTGGATGACACATCATCATCCCAAGTGGACACAGGCATCCGACTTTGGAATCTATGACATATTACAGATTCAATGACACATCATAAGGCATCTTTCAATGCATGGGTGAAAGTTGGCGCCCAAGTTGGGTTATGACAAGATGTAAGAGAATCAACTATTTTTAGCCAGTTATGATAGGTTCTCTTACAACTGTAAGTGTTGTCATCTATGACATATTCTATGAAAGTTGTAAGATGTGTAAGGCATCTGTCATAGCCTATTTTTAGCATATTTTGGGCGCCCAAGCTTGGAAGAAGACTATTTGCATGTTTGACACTTGTCGAGGGTGTAAGGGAATGTTGTACATGTGTCCAAATGCATATTTAAGGCATTGAATATTGTGCCTTTTGAATTTGGATGCCCTTCACCTTCTAGATGCTTCTTGAAGCTTGTAACACTATTTATTGAGTGCCTTGAGTTGTAGAATGCATAGTTTGTTTATGGGTAACAGAGTATTGTCAATATCACTCCAGAATAGGTGTTTGTTTGAAGCACTTGTAGAAGAAGGCTATGTACTTGGTGATGTATTTTAACTCCTATTTGAAGTAATACAATAGTACTGTGATTTGGAGGGTGGGGTTTTTTACCCGAGAGGGTTTTCCCCACGTATATTTGGTGTCACTATTTTATGTTTTCTTGTTGTTCTACTCCCATTATTCTATGTATGTGTTTCTCTTATTGTAATAGTAAAAGGTGTTAAATGAAAATTTGTAACTCTCTCCTAATTAGATTAGTGTAGGAAGTTGTTTCCACTCACTCGACTTCCTTTTAGTTAGTATTAAAGCATGGCTAGCCTTGGTTCCTTTGTTGGGTAGAAGGATTTTTTGAGCTAATCTCTATTTCAGTGGGAGTTTTGCAGAAGAGTATATTTTGTTACCTTGTTGTAGGAAAGAGATGGCAGGCACATCTGGGAGGATTGAGATGGAGAAATTTAACGACAGTAATTTTGAGTTGTGGAAGCTCAAAATGGAAGACATGCTAGTAGACCGAGACTTATGGCTTGCAATTTGTGGAACTAAACCTCTAAGCATGAAACAAGAAGATTGGGATCTCATGGATAGGAAAGCCAAGGGTCTTATTAGACTCTATTTGGCTAATTTCATCTTTCTGAATGTCCATGAAGAGAAATTTGTTTCTTTGTGGAAGAAGCTTGGTGATGTCTACCCAACCAAATCCTTGGTAAACAAGCTTTTCCTAAGAAAGAAGATGTATTTTCTAAAAAATGGGAGATGGAGGGTCTGTAGTAGATCATCTAAATGCATTTAACATGTTGGTTGCACAACTGGGTTCTGTTGGAGACAAAATAGATGAACAAGACCTTTGCATGCTCCTTTTGTGTTCGTTTCCAGACTCTTGGGATCACCTAGTAATGGCTATTGGAAGCACTACTTCCACCTTCAAGATGGATGAGGTTGTTTCCTCATTACTATCTGAGGATATGTGAAGGAAGTCTTTTGATATGGCTAAGGAAGCCCTTGCAATCTGTGGAAGACCAAAAGAGAGAAGAAAAAAGAAAGACAAGAAATCTAAGTCAAAGTATCTGGGGAGATCAAAGTCTCCTTGTAAGAAGTCCAAGGAAAAATGTTGGAATTGTGGTGAAATTGGTCACATTCAGAAAGCTTGCAAGAAGGAGAAGAAGAAGAAAAACAAGCCTTTCTCCAATTTTGAATCTGAGAAATCATCCCAAGATGATGCAGAAGCATTTATTGCAGCCTTGGCAGCCTATGCATTTGATGATGTGTGGTTGATAGATTCAGGTGTGTCCTTTCACATGAATTCTCACATATTGGTTTTTGAAGTATGAGGAGTTTGATGGTGGAGAGGTATACCTGGGTGATGACTCTCACCTAAAGGTTTTTGGTCCTGGAAGAGTCAAAATCAGATTTCCTAATGGAAGAGTGAAGGGGATTGATGGTGTCTTGCATTTCCTGGGTTTGGCATGAAACTTGCTTTCCATAAGTAAATTGAATGATTCAGGATTGCAAGTTGTTTTCTCTGGTGGAGGATGCAAGATGACAAGAGGATCTATGGTGTGGGCTAAGGGAGTTTGTATTGACACTCTATTTTAGCTTGATGCATGCACTATACAATGTAATAGTTCTTCTAATGTATTGAAGAAGAGATCTTTGGATTCTTCATCCTCACCATCAGATCATGCAAAGAAGAATTGTGTTGCAACTACATCTGATGGTCGTGCATTTTGGATACCTAAGGGTGCTCATTCCATGGAAATGAAGCTTCCTTGAAAGAAGACAATGTTATGCCACCAATGACTTGGTCACATTGGTGAGAAGGGTCTTAGAACCCTAAAAAATAAGAGCCTTGTTGAAGGTCTTGATGATTGTAATCTTGAGTTCAACTTTTGTGAACATTGTGTATATGGAAAACAACACTGTGTTTCTTTCTATTCTAGTTCTCATAAGTCTTTTGGGATTTTGGACTATGTAAATTCATATGTTTTTGGTCTTGTAAATGTTCCTTCATTATCAAAATCTCTATAATTCTTTTCTTTCATAAATGATTACAGTAGAAGGACATTTTCTTACTTTCTCAGAAGTAAAGCTGAAGTCTTCAGTCAATTTAAGGAGTTTAAGGCCTTGGTAGAAAATCAAACTAGTAGAAAGATTAAGTGTTTGAGAACTAATAATGGTGGTGAGTTTTTTTCCATAGAGTTTGACAAGTTCTATAAAGAGCACAAGATTTAGAGACATAAGACAACTCCCTACACTTCACAACAAAATGGACTTGTAGAGAAGATGAACAGAACGTTGATGGAGAGGGCTAGGATTATGTTGAGTGGTTCTAGCCTTGAACATAAATTTTGGGCTGAAGAGGTAGCCACTGCATGTTATTTGATCAATAAATCACTTACATCAGTGATTGTTGGAAAGACACCCATGGAGATGTGGTCTGGTAAAAATCCTTCGATGAGACATCTCAAAGTATTTGGTTGTGAAGCTTACACTCATGTTCTAATTGAGAAGAGGTCTAAGTTGGAGAACAAGGTTGTTAAGTGTATCTTTATCAACTATGGTTTTGGTGTGAAAGGGTACAAGCTTTGGGATCTAAATGCACAAAAGGTTCTCTACAGCATAAGTGTGATCTTTAGAGAGATGAAATCTTCCATTGTTGAGTTGCAACTAGAGAAAGAGGAGAAATGGGAGGTAATGCAAATTCCACTTACTCCTAGGAAAGAAGAACCGAGTACTCCTATTGGACCTGATGATGAGGAGAGCTCAAGTAGCTTTGAAATTTTTGAAGAAAAAGGAGAACCTCAACCTCAACCTTTGAGGAGGTCTACATGAGTTAGGCGACAACCAAAAAGGTTTGGGTATTCATTATTGGATTCTAGTTGCATATTTTCCTTGATTACTAATAATGATGAGCCTAGGATGCTTAGAGAAGCATTGGGTATGTGAGATTCAGATTCTTGGATGCAGTCCATGGACGAAGAGATGGCTTCTTTAAAGAAAAAAAATACTTGGGATCTGGTACCTTTTCCTACTAGATGTAAACCTCTTGGTTGTAAATGGGTTTTCAAGAAAAGGTGTGGTCTTGATGGCACTGTTGAGAAGTATAAGGCACGGTTGGTCGCTAAGGGGTTTTCCTAGGTGGAGGGAATTGATTATGGGGAGATATTCTCTCTTGTAGTAAATACGACATCTATCTGGCTTATGTTGTCACTTGCAGTTGTTTATGACTTAGAAGTAGAATAGATGGATGTGAAGACAAAGTTCCTTCATGGTGATTTGGAGGAAGAGATATACATGTCACATCAAGAGCATTTCTTTGAAAAAGGTAAAGAAAATTTGATTTGCAAACTGAAGAAGTCTCTTTATGGTTTGAAACAGACTGCTATAATGTGGTATTAGAAGTTTGATACCTATGTGTTTTCATTGGGATTTCAGAGATCTAAATCTAACCAATGTGTATACTTTAAAACTAATAATGGTCACATTCTCATTATTGTCCTATACATAGATGATATGTTGTTTATTGGGAATGGTAAAAGTATGATTTCAAATTTGAAGTTTCAATTGTCAGCACAGTTTGAAATGAAAGACCTAGGTGCAGCTAGGTACATTTTGGGAATGAAAATAACGAGAGATGGAGCTAACATAAATCTTTAGTTAAGCCAGAGCAAGTATGTGAAATCTATGTTGGAGAGATTCAACATGGTAGATTGTAGACAGTTAGTTGTTCCTGTGATGCAAGGGACAAAGCTTTCTATGAATGATATCCTACTAAGATGGAGGACATCACCAAAGTACCGTATGCAAGTGCAGTTGGCAATCTAATGTATTCAATGGTGTGTACAAGACCAGATATTTCCCAAGTAGTGGGAGTCCTTAGTCGTTTCATGGCTAATCCTAGACGGGTGCATTGGGATGTTGTTAAGAGAGTGTTTAGATATTTGCGGGGTACTTCCAAGTATTCCTTGTATTTTCATGGTTATCCTACTGGACCTCAGCATTTTGTGAGCATTTGAGGATATGTGGATTCAGATTGGGTAGGTGACATTGATAGTAGAAGATCCACCAGTGGTTATGTGTTTATGATGTTTGGTGGTGCTATCAATTGGATGAGTAAGTGGTAGGTTGTAATCACGTGTTGTCCATGATAGAGGTAGCGTATATGGCAGCCACTCATGCATGTAAGGAAGTTGTTTGGCTTAAGAGATTGTGTTCTGTATTGGTTTAGATGCAGGATAGATTACTGTTTGTTGTGGCAGTCAAAGTGCAATTTTTCTAGCAAAGAATCCTACCTTCCATGTTAGAACAAAGCACATTGATGTACAGTAATATGGTAGAAGATGGAAATGTGAACCTAGAGAAGGTTGACACTTTGGTGAATGTTGCAGATGCACTGATAAAACTAGTGAGCACAAAGAAGTTCAGATGGTGTTATGATTCCATGGGCTTTGGGGCCCTGAGCAGATGATTTTGTATGACTCTTGGTAGGTCTTTGACAAGTGGGAGAATGTTGGGATTAATGTGTCTCAACCTTAGAGTCCTAATATTGTTTTAATTATTGTAATTTATGTATTTATTTGTATTATTTAATTTCCTATGGTGTCATGTCACTAATTGGGATCCACCGGCTAGGTGGCATCCCCATTGGAGGTGATTGGATGCCACATCATCATCCTAAGTGGACATAGGCATCCCACTTTGGAATCAATGATATATGACAGATTCTATGATGCATTATAAGGCATCTTTGAATGCATGGGTGAAAATTGGCACCCAAGTTGGGTTATGACAAGATGTAAGAGAATCAGTTATTTTTCAGCTAGTTATGATAGATTCTCTTCCAGCTGTAAGTGTTGTCAGCTATGAAATATTCTATGATAGTTTTAAGATGTGTAAGACATTTTTCATAGCCTATTTTTAGCATATTTTGGGCACCCAAGCTTGGAAGAAGACTATTTGCATGTTTGACACTTGTCGAGGGTGTAAGGGAATGTTATACATGTGTCCAAATGCATGTCTAAGACGTTGAATATTTTTCCTTTTGAATTTGGATGCCCCTCACCTTCTAGATGCTTCTTGAAGCTTGTAGCACTCTATTTATTAAGTGCCTTGAGTTGTAGAATGCATATATTTTTTGCAGGTAACAAAGTGCTTCCAGTATCACTCTAGAATAGGTGTTTTTTTGAAGCACTTGTAGAAGAAGGGTATGTACTTGTTGATGTATTGTAACTCCTATTTAAAGTAATACAATAGTACTATGCTTTTGGAGGGTGGGGTTTTTTTACCCGAAAGGGTTTTCCCCACGTATATTTGGTGTCACTATTTTATGCTTTCTTGCTATTCTACTTCCATTATTATATGTATGTGCTTCTCTTATTGTAATAGGAAAAGGTGTTAAACAAAAATTTGCAACTCTCTCTTCATTAGATTAGTGTAGGAAGTTATTTCCGCTCACCCGACTTTCTTTCATATATATGATCCCTTATATTAAATATATAAATATATATACTTCATATGTGTATATTCATATATGTATATTTAAGTACACATGACATGTACTATATGCTATTTACAAAAGTTTCATCATTTTAATTTGATTTGATTAAATGGTCAAGGAGGATCAAAGACGACCGAGACATAGCTTTCATATCGACCAAAAATCCTATCAACTTAGGTTTGGTACTTACTAACACAAATCTCAGGCTGACTCGACAAGGTTTCTCTAACCTATGCAAGTGAGTATGTAACTTAGATAAATATATCAATGGTTCCAATGCCAACCTCCTATCCTAGGTGATACTCTCCCTCCCCCACTAGAGGGTTCAAACCTTTCTTCCATTCAACTTAGAGAAACATGTTTGAAGTTAGCTGCTAACATGTTATTCACATTCATAATATAATGTAGTGTAGAAAAATGGATCTTTGGACATTTTCATGCTCATTTCGGTCTTTCTTATGGATGTTGGCCTAGTTTTTCCTTTATTTAATGTTGTAATGTGATTAACACATTCACATTAGGTCTTGGGCCCTTGTTAATTGATAAGAATTTTATGATGCCTTGTAAAAGTGTTGTGAAGTGTTGTAACAAACTTTCACACTTTTAGTACTTAATCTCTTCTATCAATTTTCAGCATCTAGTACATTCCCCTTTGACATATTTCAATCATCTTTGCATTGGAATCTCAAGGGCTTATTCTTGAGTGAGCCATTAAGATTTTTGGTACCTCTCTCCTTTTAGGTGAAAAACCCTAGAAGTGTAAGAGAGCCCCACATTTCCAAAAATATTTGGTTCATTTTGGTGAACCTGACTTTAGAACATCATACTTTTGATTTAGAGTGCATTTACATCCTAGGAATAGCTCACATTAACATTGCATTGCATTTTACATTGTTTAATTTGCATTCTAGGGTTTCAAAATTTGCATTAGTGAAAAGTTCATTTAGCTTGCATTATTTCTCTTAATTTCATTGAAAGATAGTAAAAATTATGCATCTTCATACCTTATTTGCATTAGAAAACATAAAAAGCACAAAATTCATTTTAAAAATTTTGACTTTTTTTTTTTATAAATCACTAATTGGACTCATTCACCACCCTGGACGACTTACTCTAGTTGCATATCCTACATTGTATTTTCTATCATTTCTAGTTCATTCTCTACATTTCTATTTTTTGTTGTTACCTTTTTGTTTTTGTTTCCAAATTTACTGTTTCATTCAATTTCTTGCATTTAGTTTACTTTCATCATGGATATGTGTTTGAACAAGATTTGGATGTCATTAAAATTATTGGTGAATGTGTCAAGTTGTGCCTTTGGAACTAATCCTAATGACCTTGAACCCACTCTTGCTCCTCCAACTCCTAATGCATGTCCTCCTTGTGATGTTGACATCATTGGAGAAGATGATGACAACATGAATAGGTTCCTAAACAATTTCCTTGGCAATCTTGAAGATAATGCATCCTTTTATCCATCCATGAAACAACAAGACCTTCCTACAATACCACCTCTTGAGATGTTTGGTTACTTATATCCTGAAACAAAATTTGAACCTAAGTTCCCTACACAAGGTGAACCTAGTTCCTCCAAACAAGCAAACACTCAATCATTTTATGATAACAAAGTATCAAAAACTCCCATCAACCTTCAAGACACATATGGAAAAGGTTTCACTATCTTGATCAAACAAGGATGTAACACAACAAGTGAGCATGAAATATGTCAACTCTTAGAGCAATTACCAACCGATGACAATACCAAGGGGATAAGCTATCAAGATCCCCCTCATAATAGCAAGCCTCCTAGAGAATATCTAAGGCTTCGTGATGATGGCATAGTGATCTTTGATTCTCCCCTTGATTTGAATGTCCTCCTTCCTCGAGAGCAACCCTTAGCCAATAAAAATGACAAGGATGCAAGGATCCCAGTGGGTCCTCCTCCTTCAATTAGCGAAAAGGGTGAATCCAGCAAAAGCAAGAGGCCATACAAGTTACAAAAACTAAATTTCCTCTTTTTCCACCATCTGAAAGTGAAAGGAAATTAAAAATACTTTTAAACAAGGAACTAATACTATTACCACTTGTGAATAGGTTGGTGATATATCCTAAAGATGCTAATGTTCCACATTGTGCAAACCATCGCGTTCTTGGACATAGTAGTGATGAGTGTCGTACATTGAAGGAAATATTGAGAAAGTATCACTTCGATGGAAATTCTTGCTATCCAGTGATTGCATAATACACTCTCCTACTTGTCATGCAATAGTTGTAGAATCTTCCATTCTCACTATTGCATGACCTTTCCCATTACCTCCCTTGTCTCATTCTTGTCTCACACTCAGTGGGGGCCATAAGTTGTTAGCCTTGTCCTAGTAATGCAATTGTTGTTGTCCCTTCATTGTGTTGTTCACCTTCCACTTATACCGACTGAGATTGGGAGGCAGATAACTTGCTAGATGGTTGACTTGCATTTTCCTTACTAGTCTTTTGTATTTTCTTGTTTCTTTTTCTTTTTTGTGTGTGTAATGTGATCCCCCGTGATGTTTTGTTTGATGTTCTCTCTCTTTGTGACATTTTTCTATTTTTACCTTCATTCTTCTCTATGTTGTGCATCGCTTTCGCCTTTTTCTTGTGTTTTCCTATTGGGGATGACACAAAGCATTGAGACATCCATGTCTCTTTCATGTTGACCCAAAAAGCTTTCTTTTTCTTTTCCGTTTCTTTGTCTTTTTCTTGTGTTTTTCTTTTGGGGATGACGCAAGGCATTGAGACATTCATGTCTCCTTCATGTTGACCCAAGAGCTTTTCCTTTTTCTTTTTCCTTTTCTTTTTTGTTTGTCTTGTGTTTTCCTTTTGGGGATGACGCAAGGCATTGAGACACCCTATGTCTCTTCCATGTTGACCCAAAATTTTTTTCTTTGTTTTCGCTCTCTTTTTGTCATTCTTCCAGTTCTATGTATTTGTGGGTTGATGATAGTTCCAAGCTCCCTACCAAACATTGCAGCAAATAACATACTGACCCCAAATCCACATATTTCTTATGTGTTTGGTGTTTTCATTTTGGAGGCAACCCCTTCCTTCTTTTTTTTCCTTTCCTTCACATGACGTAGCCTTACTCGAAAACATATGACTTGACATAGGGACTTTCAAGTTGGCTCTAATGTCTTCTTCCTTCTTTTCATTTTTCATTTGCTACTTTAAAGTAATTGCTCATAGCATGGTGTTAGCAATTTCTTTAAATTGGGGGCATACATTGGCATTATTCTTTTGCATTTTTCATTTTTCATGGTTCTTAGTGCAGCCTTCTTACTTCATATGATGTGTTTGTCGCTTTGTGGATGACATTGGGTATAGTGTCCTTCATGAGCATGAGCTATCTTAGCATATTGCATTCCTCTTAGTGGCTTGATGTGACACATTGCATCCCCTAAGTTGTGAATCTTCTATTCTTTGATCGGTCTTCTCTTGGAGACATTAGGCACAATGTTCCCTAAGTTAAAGACCTCGCATGAACTAAGAAAGACTCCTTTGAACATTCTTTGTATGTTACATTTTTCATCTGTTATATGGCCACCTTGCATAGCACAACTTCTATGTCTGTGGTGCCATCATGTTTGTTCATGAGCTCCAAGCATACAAAGTTTTTCTTGTCTCATAAAGCTCAAAAATTCATTTTCTTTTGTGGCACCTTATTGAAGTTACAGGAGGTATAACTTTGGTATGGTTGAGCGGGAAGCCCATTCTGAGGCATGACTTTCCTCGTAGCCACCTATGTGTGTGTGAGTGCATACCAACCATGAGTGTATGTTTCTCACCTTCTAGGACTTCTCACCCAGCAAACAACCATGAGTTTCGTTGCCTCAGAGTGAGTATGTGTTTTTTTCGAACAAACAACCTAGATCTGATTCACATCAGGATGGACAAACGATTAAAGCTTGATCTGATTTTAGCTTTTCTTTTCTTTTCTCCCTTTCATTATCATTTTCATGTGTTCCTTTGTGCTTATGTTTGGTTTGTTATGTGATCTTTATCCTGGGGGATTGATCATCCCCCTTGATTGTTGTTGTCTCATATTGCTAGCATAAGTGCATTCAGATCCCTCTTGATGTGCATGTTTGGCTACTTTAGTGTGAGTTTGAAGTAGGTTCATCCTCTCACTAAAGTGGGGGCTAAATGTAGTGTAAGAAAATGGATCTTTGGACATTTTCAAGCTCATTTGGGTCTTTCTTATGGATGTTGGCCTAGTTTTTCCTTTATTTAATGTTGTAATGTGATTAACACATTCACATTAGGTCTTGGGCCCTTGTGAATTGATAAGAATTTTATGATGCCTTGCAAAAGTGTTGTAAAGTGTTGTAACACACTTTCACACTTTTCTAGGATCTTATCATTATATTTCACCTAAATAACTTCTTTTTAATCACTTACCAAACCTTATTTCAAAGTGTTGTAAAGTGTTGTAACAAAATTTCATGCTTTTCTAGGCTTTTCATTAATAATTTGACCTTTCTTATGCTTTAATTGGCCCCATTTTACATCTACAGGCCTTGCTTAAGTGTATTTTTGAGAATAAACCCGATAAACATCATTTAAAATACTTAATTTTCGACACCCACTTAAAATTCCTAAGCGGGACCCATTCATCACTAGGGGCGAATCAGTTCCATTTGGCTTAAAAATCAAAATAAATTCAAAATTCTGGCGGGTTTTTATTTTCTAAGACCTAAGGTCGGCTTGTGATGTAGTATCTTCAAGAATTGGAGCATAATTGTGTATAAATATAAGGTTTTTCCTCTCATTTCATCCCTCCCTAATCTTCCAATCATTCAAGCAATTAATCAATCATTCACTTAAGCATTCTAGGCATTTCAAGCATTCTCAAGTCTACATCCATTGGAGCTATTACTTGCATGTCTTTAGAATTCTACTTCAAGGGTTTGGTGAGTTGTAGCATTGTCTTTGTTCATTCATCATTCTCTTTACATATTTCATTTCATTTTCAAGGGTTTGATTAACAAGAAGGGGTTTGACCAAGGCAAACCCCTATTCACTAACCCTCAACAATTTTTCCCTCTCTTTGCATGTGGTTTGTAGGTCTAGGTTGCAGATTTGTCAAAGAGCAAGACAAATAGGGTGTAACAGAGAAATAGTCGAACAAGTCAGTCATGTGTTAAACCTTAGGTGCAAGGTCAGTTCCAAATTGAGTTAGAGGTGTGTGAACTCAAGACTACATTTTCTATGGAGGTGTTTTTTTTGTTTCAAAACTTTGGCCAAAGTAATGCAAAAGTCTCTTCCTGCATTAGTTGGTTCATAGTGTTCCAAATTACATATCCAGTCAGGTTGGTCATACTTAGTTAGAAGTGGTGTAAAGTTGTATGGTCGATTTGTTATGTAGGACACAACACTAGGACTTAGATAACATTTATATATTGGTTCCTTTATCTATACTCTTCGTGAAGGGTAGGGCCACTTTCAGTTGGAAGGTGTGCGAGGGACCGTCAGTCTGTGGTTGGAGGTAAAGTGTTCAAGTAATTCTCTCCCTCTTATAGATGACCATGCCAAGACATGTGAGACAAGTAGATTTCCATATATGGAAAGCTCGACCTTGTATCACTTAATATGTAATGAAAACTTTTATACTTGAAATGCATTTCACATATGAATTATAAATAAAAGTTAATCTTGTTTCTCAAGTTGCATTTATTATATCTTAAATTCAAAAGTTGTGTTATTCATTAATATATTGATCATGTTCAACAAATATTATATGAAAGTGATTTTTTTTTACTATCCTATTTTTAAATGGCTCTAGGAAAATTCATCGCTAGCAATTCACCAATGGAAGATTCGCTACCAGCAATTCACGGTCCGAAAATTCACTGCCATGACAAATTCACTGCCAAGTAAAATTCACCGCCAAGTGAATTGTTGGCGATGAATTTTACTTGGCAGTGAATTTTTCATGGCTGTGAATTTTCCCACAATGAATTGTTGTCAGTGCGGTGAATTTTTCATATGCCTTTTTAAACATATGTTTATTTAATTCTATGAAAATTCTCAAAGTATTTATTGTGTAGAAAGATGAGTTTGTTTTGATTAGAGGTAAACGACGGGTTTTGAAGGGGCCCGAAATGCTTTACAAAAAGGAACAGCTGAAGCAAAAAGGGAACAACATTAAACAACCATCAACCCAAAGTTAGCAAACCACCAGCCAAAAAATAGCCAGAAACTTGCAAACACCATTACATATTGTTCAGAATTTCAACAGCTTCCATCTCACTAGCAGCAAGCTTCTGTCATTTAACCCCAGTATTAGAAACCTCACTACCCGAGGCCCAAACCTAATTTTTCAATCTATTTCTAGTCCTAACCCCAAGCCCACCAGTTTTTACCTCACAGCTCAAAATAGAACCTTTAGCAGCACCCTTAACCGCAACATCCTCCACCATCAGCTTACCCTCAGTAGCCATAACATCAACAGACAAAATTTCCTTTCTCTTTTTAGGGGAGAAAACCATCGCAGAGTCTGACATAGTCAAGACTTTAGGAGCTTCTCCACTCTTCATAACCACATTCCAAATTTTATCAATTTTCTCCTCAAGGGATAACATTCTTCCCTCCATACTTTGTCTCAGATTGATGGTTTCCTCCGCCACAATATCAACAACAGTATTGAGACCAGCCATTAAATTATCAATTTGGCTTTGGATCGAAGGGTCCTTAGCCTTGCAAGCAATACTTCTAATATGAACATTGGTCCTATTGATCTCATGAAAGAACCATTTAAACAGATTAAAAAGCACATTGACACTGTCACGGGTTGATCCCAACACATCAGAAAGATCCTCCCTATCAAAATTTTCAATGCGATTTCCCACAACAACGTCCTCTTCAAAAGAACTCTCATGAACCTTATCATCAGAAGCATCCTTACCTTTACCAGTAGGGACATGAGACTTCATCCTACAAATGGAATTGGCAATTTTCTCCGCAACAACCTTCCTCTTCTGAATCCTATCTGCATTTGCTTTATTAGTTCCCATAGCCTGTTCACCAACTCTAACCTTCTCCTGCTTCAAAAACCCTATGATAGTGCTTGGAACATCCTCACCATGGAAGCCACCTGCAGAGAGAGAGGGACATCCTTCTCCATGTGTTGATTGGGTTTCAAAACCCTTCTCTTCCGACTTCCCTCCTCAGGTTCCTACACATGTCCAGATGCAGGGGGAGGAGAAGAAGCTTCCCCATAAAGAACATTTTTATCTCTGCCCCCCTTAGAAGGAACAATCACCTCCACATCATCACTGCAAGTCATATAACCCACTTCCTCATCCATTTTCCTTTTCCCAGATTTACCCTGAACATGGGATATGGGGCCCTCCTCCAAAGAGGCATACGAATCTGGGACATATTCAACATCATCATCCCTATCCGACTCAAATTATTTATTTAAAATAAGCCTCCTCTTCCTCATTTTCATAGAAGCCCTTTCCTCACCTGACTCAGTTTCATAACCCTCCCTAGCTTTAGCATAAATATCCTTCGGAGAAACAAGAGTTTTATGGACATCATGAGCTTTCACATGTTCATAAATCAAAAGAATCAACCTCGAATGTAGGACAGGGTTTTTGGGATTCTTCCTATGCTCTTTAATCCCACAATCCATCGACACCAGCAAATAATAGGGAAATGACACCCATTTCTTGTGCCTAAAATGGTTAAGCAACAAAAAATGGTAATTGTTAATGGTCGTGTATCTTCCTTCCAGGGTTACATACCTCATGATTTCTTCGACAACATCCCGCCAGAGAGCTTTCAGGGAACTCCTCAGATAGCCACCACTCTTTGTAGGCTTCAAGTCATCAATCTCATTCTTCTTAAAGAAAAGGGACATCGCGGCCTGTGATTCGTTCTTATCCCTGTACACTTTCATACCCTTAATTGCTAGGCCAGTAATCTGGGCTATGAATTCCTCATCCACCGCAATTTCCCTACCACCCAAGTCTAGGGTTCTCCCTTTCCACCCTTTCTCTGCCAATTTAGTAACTTGAGGATTATTGCCATGTAGTTTCTCCATGAAAGGAGTTAGACCACCCTTTTCTAAAATCTCCCACACCTCCTTTCTCAGCTTAGCAGTATCACAGGATTTGGGCTCGGCACGATTTTTGTCCCCACCCATGACAAAAGAAAACAAAGACCAAGCACTCAACAGGAAACTCAGAAGGAAGCAACAAACACCACCCAGAACTAAATATCCAACAGAAGACTCAGGAAGCTTATGCGACTAACACCCACAGTTCGTACGAAGGTAGCCACAGGACATACATACCATAATGAATTTGAACTCCACGCCATATGACAGCCTTTCCTCAAAATCATAACCATAACATCCTTACTAATGACATTCAACCACGTGAGCAAGGACGTGCACACCTTAATGTATAAATTAAATTTTATTTATAACAATACTCATGGCCTCATAAGGGATGGGGTCATTTAAATCCCAGACCTTACTATCTCTAACACCAAAGTTAGCGAAGAAATTAGCTAACTTATTTCCCTCTCTCAAAATATGGGAAATATAAACATTATCAAAGGATTTAATAATTTCAATGGAATCCTTGATCAAGGCCTCAATTGTCCAAGATGGTGTAGATATATTCTTCAAATTATTAATAATGTTCAGAGAATCACCCTCTAACCAAATCTTCATGTACCCTCTTCTCTGAACCAAAACAAGACTATGATAGGCAGTCATCGCCTCCGCAAAGTGTAGAAAGATGAGTTTGTTACAATGTTAACAATAGGAAAAATGAAGAGGATTAGTTACATCCTTGCCTGTAATTGGTTGAGATAAATGTTATAGTCTTTGTACTTGCAACAATAATTTATCCTTCAATTATGTCCATGTAAATGTAATTATGTAAAATTTTAATATTGATAAAACTTTATGTTCAAATGACTCTTTTTAATACAATTTCCTAAAAATATATAATATTCATGTATTTTTCATATTTTATAATACATATTTTAATTATTATTGAAATGTTTTGATAAACTTCTATGTATCTATTATGTCAATTGTACATTATGCATTGTAGTTGTACAAAATTAACTAGACAAAATAAATTTAAAACTAGCAATCGCACCTTCGTGTGCAATAGGTATGTCGAAGAAATATTAGTTTAATTTGTGTTAATTTTGGTATAATTGTTCAGAAACCTTTACTTATTGAAAGTGCACGTTATATAAAATAATATTTTGATCTCCTTCATATTAATTGTGTAAAGCACAATCAAAAAGTGTTACTCACGATGTATCAAAGAAGAGAGTATGACATATTTAAATTAGGAGTAAAATGGGAGAAAATATGTAGAACAGATTAACTGCATTTTATTTGATGGATAAAAAATCCTATATTCATATGGATATGAATCCTTGTTGAATAGATAAAAAGAGCTCCAAATTTTCCTAAGACAAATATTCAATGAAAAATATGACATGGCATCCCTCTATCCTTCGTGGATTTCTCAACTTCCAGTGTGTTATCCAAAAACATTGCGACAATAAGTGCCACTGTTGGTGGGGATTAAACTGCAATCAAGAGAAAACAAATTAGAATGACAAACTAATCTCATCTTAAGTCGTGAACATCTAAACCTTTGAAATCAAAATGACATTGTTGAGTTGGTGCCTTGTCAACTTACCCATCCTGCTTTTGTATTCACAGGGCCATACTAAGATGTAGCATAAAAGTCATTGAAATATTGAGGAATAGAAAGGCCAAGAAAGAAGGAAGCTCCAATGATTAACAGATTTGACAGGGAATTCATGTTGTTGAACTGTATCAAGGAAATACCAACAACAGCTGGAAAAAAGGAAGAAACAAAAAAAATAGAATTCTTGAGAGGTTGCAATGTTGTGCCTATGATGTTAAATGGAATTGGTTATATAAACATACCAACAAACCCAAAGAGAACACATTATAGTGCAACAAAGAAGGGAAATGCTATCAATGCAAAAAGAGGTCCAGATTTGCCTAAGACAAATATTTCACAAAAAATATGATAGTGTAGTTGAATAGAAAAGCTCATCTTACAAATTTGCACAACAAGCACAACCTATGATCTGGATTCTAATTTTGCTAAAAAAATTAAAATCAAAACTGCACACTAGAATCTAAATTTGTGGAAAATGAGCAAATTGGTGAGTAAAAGTATGGAAAAATCAATTGAAAAAACAAAAGCAAAATAAAATAAAATATAGAATTGTAGTGGAAAACTGGATAAAATAAATATGAACTACGTTTTTCATTTTTTCTCACTTTAAATTAAAAATAGGTGGCCTTGTGAAAATTAAAATTGGGAAACAATATCTTCAGAAAACTATAAAGAAGAGTCACGAATTTCTCAAGTAACTTACTATGTCATACCACATGTATGGAGAGTCCATTAGACGTTGATTTGGAGTGAAGTCCATAGCAGAAAATATGCACCTTGAAATGAAGGGAAGCACTGTCATTAGAAAGAACTTCATTCAATGGATACATAGCATACTATTGAGGCTAGTATCAATGAGGAGAAACAAGGCATTAACTGAATGCATACTTCCCATCAACTGTCAAGAAAAGATTAGAAAGAGTTATAAGTATGAACAGTGATGAAAAGTTCAGTATTTACATTTTAGAAAGCCAATCTGAAATAAAGATTAAAGAACTTCCCAATTTATCATATTTTTTTATTAAATAAAAATAGAGATTATGATAATTGCATATTGATATTACAAATATTAGTTATATTACTACATATAAAACTCATAAAGCTTATTTAGTAAGCAAAATATCATATGCCCATTAAGATATAGAAGAGAAAGCTATTTAAGAGGGAAATTTTAACAATGGATCTTTCAAGTAGAATTGTTCACGAGATCTAGTCTCATTTTGTTCCCTTATTACTGGTTTTCCTGGCCAACCACCAATTCCCTTCAAACAATATGCTAGGTATGTGACAGTAGATAGGAAATATGATTGTGCTTTGTTCTACTATTTTGTAGATGTAGAAAAGAATCCAACCTCTAAGCCTCTTATGTTATGGCTAAATGGAGGTAATTATGCAAATCTTGTAAGCAAGATAGATGATATATAATAGAATGATTATATATACCTAGAATTCTAGAATTTGAATGATTTGTTGGATTTGTGAGACCAGAATACATTTCACATGAAAATTTATGTGTTGTTTATATATTTACACCAATATTTTCACTAATAAGAAAGTAAGCACCCAACCAAATTCCATGTTGACATGGAGATATTCCACTCAATTTGACTTTTTTCATATGTGTCAAGTCCAAACAGTTTTCAAAAGCAGAGATTTATGCGTTGCAGGGCTTGGTTGTTCTTCATCAGGACTGGGAGTTTTCTCAAAGAATGGACCATTTCGGCCTAGAAAAAAAGTACTAGTGCAAAATGACTATAGTTGGAAAAAAGGCACATACCAATTTTGAATTTTTCTTAGTTCATTGAAGTTTAAGTGATTTCATTACATTATGTTCTTCATAATTTGTTTGTAGGACAAGATACTGAGATTCTTAAACTGCAATATTTCTACAACTTGTACAATGTATTTGCAGAAGCCAATGTTCTTTATCTGGAGTCACCAACAGGAGTTGGTTTTTCATATTCTTACACAACTTCATTTTATGGTGTCAATGACCGAAGAATAGGTGGGTTATGTATTCAACATGGCTAGTAGTTAATTACATGCCTCTCAAATAGTGCTTGAGTTGAGTTTGCTCTCATGTTATGTTCACAGAACTCGATAATCTTGTCAGCTATTCCCCAAGAAACATAAAATAAAATCATTGATTTACAATCATGATAAACAATAGTAGTGAATAAGAGGGACTACTGATCCATGAGTCAAGTTGTCACCAAATTAAGTATTTAACCAAACCCCAAACGACATAGATTGTTGAAAGAAATATTGTCATCGTATATTTTTTTTTATAATCCACCACCCTTATGCTAGTTCAATCTTATCAACTCATCACTATGATGTCCATTTTCAATTTCTTATTGTCCATTCAAGTATATTATTATTACAATAGGAATCACTCATATTAATATCCTAATTTATCTCACTCAAATCATCACTTGTGTGACTATTAAGCATTTGAAGCATGTGATGTAGGTAATAATAATTAGAAGAGATTGTACATAAAAATTCAAATTGATCTAATGTACAACCTTTTAAATATCGTATAAATTGGCACTCAATTGTTTATGTTGTTTCATGTTCAATGTAACCTCTGCAATTTTATTTTTAAAATTGTTAAAAGCATACAATCCATACTTAATTGACCATTATAAGTGATGTTAGTCAGCATAAGTTTTTCACAATTCATGTAGTATTTGAAAAATTGATTTTGAAATTAACTGTTGTTGAACTGTATCAATGAAATACCAACAACAGCTGGAAAGAAGGAAGAAACAACAAAATTAGAATTCTTGAGAGGCTGCAAAGTTGTGCCTGTGATGTTAAATAGAATTGGTTATATAAACATACCAACAAACCCAAAGAGAACACAGTATAGTGCAACGAAGAATGGAAAAGCTATCAATGCAAAAAGAGGTCCAAATTTGCCTAAGACAAAACAAATACAAAGGGTTGCAAATCACATTTATACATGCATTAAAATTTCTCTATGCACTAAACATATGTGCAGGTGCAGCATTTACAAAAGAGAAATTTAATAAATTCACATAAACCATAAATACATTACAAGTGTATCTCAGAAAACTTATCTTAGGTGCTCATTCTTTTCTTCTAAGGACATAATCAAGCTTCCTCAATTCTAACATCCCCATAAGTCATTTTGAGGTATGCATGCTAGAATGTTGGTAAACGAGGAATAGCTAATAAAAAAATAGAAATAATACAAAGGGTTGTAAATTAGGCTTAATAGAACAAAAATATGGTATAATTAATTTAAGCAATGCAGCTTTAATATGTTAATCTGCTACAGAGAACAATTAATATGTTAATTTGCTACTGAGAACAAAAATCCAATTATGACTTTGATTTGAAAATTAAGCACACTTTTCAGCAACGAAGTCAGTCAAATAGTAATAAATACTACTAGTTAACAAGAAATTACTAAAACTCACTTTACAAAAATGAACACAAACCTAATCTCTAGCATTTTAAAAATAAAGCTAAAGATATAAGCACTGCCTACAGAGAGATGAGACTTGCCATGATTAATGGTGACTCATACAAAGCACTTCTATAAACAAAATCTTGGCAAAACTCCCTTTACACAACTGAAGACAAATAGAACTCTATCATTGTTATACTTGAATTCCACATAAAACTTAAATAATGTTTTAATGAAAGCACAAATAGATAAATTCTTACAAATCTTAACTCTTCACTTCAACTGCACCATGAACAGGCCTATGAAAAGTGACCTAATACTAAATTTAAAAATGTCAATAAACATGAGTCTGGTGTAATTGTTGTTGGCCTTTTAGGGTTGAGTAAGGCAAAAACAAATACTAAAGATGGATAATTTAACTGTTTCACCCAATTCAGCATTATAAGGATGGGCATAGAGGCTTGGACAAGTAGACCATTAAGACATATAAGGGGCAACGAAGCCAGTCTAAAGTTAGTCTTATGTTGCAAGAAAAAACTTAATCCTACAATGCAACACATACAAAAATATAAGACATATAAGGGGCAACGAAGCCAGTCTAAAGTTAGTCTTATGTTGCAAGGAAAAACTTAATCCTACAATGCAACACATACAAAAATATAAGAAATATGTGAAAATATCGTGGTTTTAGGGCTTACTTGAGCTTGAACCTCCAAACTCTTCCTCGCTGATATTGACCTTTCACTTCTCCAATATATTCACAGTAAACGAAAACTGAAAATACCGGGGTTTTAGAGCTTACTTGAGCTCAAACCTCCAAACTCTTCCTCACTAGTATTGACCTTTCACTTTTCCAATTTGGCGAGCTGCAACCTAAAAATAAGATTTCGATAGGGCTTTAGAGCATGCTTATTACAATGAAAAATATGACCAAGAGCACATTTAGGTTTTAACGCTTAGAGTATGGGGGCTCCTCGTTAATGAGAGCAGGGGTGGTTCTACGGGTGAATATAGGGGTGATCCCTCTGTTTGTGAATAGCCAGTGACATTTTCTTGGGGATTATTGTGTTCGAAAAGACGCGTAAACGGTCGAGAAAATGGGTTCTTCAAGGAACGCTTGTTCGGAATTGGACCTGTAAATTTGCTGCATGTTAGTTTTTATTAGGAGAGGTTTGTATGGGCTGGCTTAACCAGCACACTCTAAGCGTTGACTCGCTTAGGTGGCTGGTGTGGACCCCATTAATTTATCCCGTTCGCCGTTTCTTATCCCCGTTCCCGTTCCCTGTTAATCCCGCGTAAAGTTTTGAGTTTTTAAAACCATTTTCTCCCGCCGGTATAGCCCCATATGCAACAAATAGGTTTCCGTGCCGAACAGACTTCATTTGCATCCCTACTCACGGCCTGTGCCAAAATAGGAGCTTTGGAACAGGGTATAGACTATTAGACGTCCATCATCACTGCTGGAAATGCTCTGGTAGACATGTCTGCAAGATGTGGAAGCATAGACAAGGGACGTGAACTATTTGACCAGATACCTTAAATAAATGTGGTCTCGTCGAATGCTAAAATTGCAGGGTATGCACAAAATGCATTTGTTGAAAAGGATTTAGAAACTTTCAGTCGAATGTCATCGGCAAGTGTAAACCCAAGCTCTGCGATCTTTGCCATCATCCTCTCTGCCTGTGACAAAATGGGAACTTTGGAACGAGGTATGGACATCCACCAAAGGATAAAGGAAAGGAATTTTGTCAGATGTTGTAGCTGCAACTGCCCTGGTAGACATGTATGCAAAATGTGGAAGCATAGACAAGGCACGTGAACTGTTTGACAGAATACCCAAATAAGTGTGGTCTCATGGAATGCCATGATTGCAGCATATACGCAAAAGGGATTTGTTGAAAAGGCTTCAAAAACTTTCAAGCAAATGCAGTTGGCAGGTGTAAAGCCAGACGCTGCAACCTTTGCCAGCATCCTCCCTGCCTGTCCCAAAATGGGAACTTTGGAACAAGGTATGCAATCAATCGAAGGATAAAGGACATGGATTTTATCAGATCATCTTAATGGAAGGGGGATTTTGGTCAGATGTTATCGTTGGGAATGCTCTAGCAGACATATATTGAACATGTGGAAGCATAAACAAGGCACGAAAACTGTTTGACAAAAATGCCTCAAAGAAATGTAGTCTCAGGGAATGCAATGTTTGTGGGATATGCACAAAATGGATTTTACAATGATGCTCTCAAAATATTTGAATTAATGAAGCACTTTGGAGCATGTCCTGACGCTATAAGCTTTGCTGCAGCCATGCAGGTTTAGTGAATGTGAGTTGTACATACTTCAATCACATGGGTGACCCCTACTGCATTAGACGTATAATTGATCATTATGTGTTTGTTTGACCTACTTATGGCTATTTTGAGGACACCCTTAACTTTATCATCAAGATGCCAGTTGACCTTGGGGTGGATGTGTGGATCTGTTTTCTTATTGCCTGCAGATCTCATATGAAAATAGGCTTAGGAGTATTTACAGCAATGTTATTTTTTTATTTGGATTTTAAAAAAGATGCAACTAATGTTCTTCTTTCAAACATCTATGTAGAAGTGGGCAGGTTGTGTGAGCAAAGTGGGACAAACATGACACAAACAGGTGTCTAATGTTACTTCATGAAGAAGATGAATATTATTTTTTGGATATGGGTATGGATAGAACATAGGGTTTAGCTATAAAAGCATTGAATGTTTATTTGGCACGTGGCTAGTGGGAACTTCAATTGAGAGAAAGTATAAGACCACCTAACAATATACACTATATGGTATCACAAATTCAAGATATATGACCCTCCATGAGTCACCATGACAACTATTGAGATGGAGGTGGTAGGGGAGGCTACCATGATAATAATAGAGGTATTGGAGAAAGAAGGACGACCAAAAGGCCAAAATATTATAACTATGGTAAACTAGGACATTATGCTAATGAGTGTAAAAGGAAAAGAGGAAAATCCACATGTTATTTTTTTGGTGATAAATCACATGATATTAATAGTTGTCCCAAATTTAATAGTTCTATAATAATGTGTTGGCATCATTGATTAGAAAGTGAATAATTGTCTAGTCCAAATGTAATCTATGATGCTAAAGTAGTAATGAGTAACTAAATCAGAGGAGAAAACAAATCAAATATAGAAAGTGAATGTAGAATAGGTGAATCCTCATTGACAAAAGATAAATTGGAAAATAATACAAAGGAGAAAAAAAGAAAAAAGTCAAGAAAAACTTGCCATGTAGAAACTTAAGAAAAAGAACTCTAGTAATTACTATGGTTGGATTAATAGAAGCATATCCTAGGAGAATATTATGAAAGTGAAGATGAAAAAATAATATTTAGGTAAAATGAAACATGATTTGGTGATGAGGAATTCCAAAGAGCTAATTAAGAAAAACAAAAGGGAGAGGATAATAGTAAGGCATGTTTCATAGTGAAATAGGTCAATATACTATAAAGAAATGGAAATTTTCAAATAATAAGAGGTTTGGGTTCAAGGGTTGGATAGGATGAAGTTGGATAAGGTTATTCAAAGAAACTCATGAAAGATGGAACTAGGATTTTTTCTAGCTTCATCCAATTACAGTTAGCTTGTAAAAGGAGATAGTAAGTTTAGATGACAAAGAGGAGTAAGGAAAATTTGATTATTTTAGTTAATTGTTAGGGTTGGATTAAGGAGAAAATTATAAGTTATTGGTGTTCTTCTTTGTAAAGTTATTGGTTTCTTGAGAAGAGGATGGGGTTAAAAAATAGAGTCATCAAGGTCAAAGAGATGACCTTAAGGTGATCTATCACTTATGTATAATCATACAAGGTGGTACAAAGTGTTATAAAATTTGGATATTTGTGTAAGAGATTTTGATTGTGAAGCTTTGGGAAAATATTCTTAATAAATACTCTCTTGATATTAGAGTTGAGAAGAAGATAGATTTATGAAAGAAGGAATTAATAATAGAAGATAAAAACCAATCACCTTCTCATTTGTACCTTGATTGCAATATATAACATTGATGAAATTGACCTACAATTCTATGTTGACTTCAATGTGTTCCATGGAAATATATGTGAGATAGAGGAAGGAACCCATAAAATAGGTAGATAAAGAGTAGAACCATTTTAAGGTTTTGTTCCTTAATGAATAGAAGAAAAGCTTAGCTATGAATTGATCATCAAAGTAATAGTCAAAACATACTGATCTATAAGGGCTTGAATGTGTATCTTAGGATCACTTATCCAATTATACATGTAGATCAATGTTTAGCATGGTGAACTATGGTTCTTGTGGATGATTTATTATAGCCATATATAGAATTCCTTATAAATAAGTATGAAATGTGGTCTCAAAACACTTCACACCCCTTGTCAGATGCTTCCACATTTTTCATGCATGTCTACTGGAGCAGTTGTAACAACATCTAAAAAAACTTCTCTATCCTTTGTGCTTTGATGGATGTCCATACCATGTTCCAAGGCTCCCATTTTGGAACAAGTGAGGAGGATGCTAGAAAAGGTTGTAGATTTTGGATTTGGTTATCAAACATTCATTCCTTAGATATTCTTCCCTAGTGTAATTTTTAAACCAAAATTTACTTCTTCTAGATGGCAGAGAAGTCTCATCTTTCTTAGCTTTCATTATAATTTATTACTTCAATATTGCGTTGTCCAACTCTAATTAAAATTATCAATTTCATCATTTCCTACCAAATCATTCTCCCTTATCTTTGAATAGGATTATATTATGGTGATCAATTCTACTACATCCTTATAGGAAGAGGAAATCTTCTCTTCTACTTCTACTATAATGTGAGGTTAAACCTAAAATAAAACACTCAATTCGTTTCTTTTATGTCAAGGTTTCTTCCAACTTTCTAACCACACTTTTAAATAATTTTTCATAATATTTTATTGATTCCTCCTTAGTTTTTGTGATCTTCCATGTTTTATTTATGTTTTTTTCTCATACATTAGGTGAATGGAAATTGGTTAGGGGCCTTTAATGTGGTGTGTCTAAAGTTGAGTGGACCAAACCATCTACTTTTGGATCAATTGCCAAAAATATCCCTAACATATTTCATATCCGTTGGAAGCAAGCATCCACCCAAAACTATTACAAAATATAAGGAATTTGAATCCATATTCTAGAAATCATTGTTTAATCAAGAGAAAAAAATTATCGCAAAACCAAGGCACATTCACTAAAATATATGATCTACACTCTACAAATTGACATAATTAAACAAAAAATTCATCATGGGCATTTAGATATATTTCTATCTTTCCTTTTATCTTTTAAAAATAATTTTAGTAGTTCATGCTTGAAGATAAACTAAACTAGGTCATAAAGCATTAAATATACAAATTAACCCTTTGCATGAAAATTGATCTTCCTCATATTACAATACTTCATGGCCCAAAGAAAGTGTTGGATGTTCACTAGTATAGGAGACTAAATTTTCATTTGATGCATTTGATGTACCAAGGCTTCTTTTGGCTACCAATTTTCATCTTGAATGAGTAGAAACATGCTATACTCTATGTATTTTTCAAACAAGTCTCCTACATGTGCCACATCAATACATGATTTGTTAAGTGTGATTAAGGCCACAAGACCCCTCAACCCTAACAATTGAGGGCCCTATACTAAAACCTCTACCTCTTCGTGGTTTCCAATGACCTGGCCCCCAACCACACTTGTTTATACTTCCAAAACCTACACATTCACACTGGATTACCATGAGGTTCACACTCCTTAGATGCTATTGTTATATGGACAAGAGACTCCTTTTTAAAATCCATCTAGATCCAATGAAAAATTCAATTTCAATTGGTGCAAATGAGTCTTATTCATAATTAGTTAAGGGCTAAAACCCCAACCATAGATTTTTTATAGGATCTAACACTTAACACTATAAATGGTGCATTGTCTATGAACATGATTATAAGTATACCAAACACCTATGTTACAATTATTTAGGGATCACATTAACTATAATAGATACAAATGAAAGAATAATTATAAGTGATATAAATAGTTTTTATGCTACAATAGTTGCATGTGATTTAGTATTTATGAAAATTATTACTTATAAAAATTCCAATTACTATTTTAATTATTAATGTAATAATATTTTGATGTGTTGTGAAAAATTTAGTAGGGAGTCATCCTTAGAATTTTTATTAGTCATGTGACAAAGAGAGTAACATCAAAATATTTAGTGACAATAATTCTATCAAGATGGCGATTATATCCTTCATCTATTCTAGAGGAGATATAACCACTAAGAATAATTCATCCATTTCTTCTTGGAATGAGATTTGATCCTTCAAGGTGGACCCACCTTCAACAAACTTTACTTGTACCTCTTTTGAATGTTTCATGGTGGAAAAATATGTTAAAATATTTACCATGTGAGGTTTTTCTACAAGTTAATAACAAATATTTATCTTATTTGGTCAATTGCAAGGGCACCCCCTTTGATTTACATGTTGCTTCACTAATAGGAACTTGTCTTTGGATTGTCTTCATATTATCCACAAGAAATCCTCCTCAACTAGGTGGAAATTTTTTGTTCTCAATAATCTTATGTTGTTTCCTAAAGATTCAATAGTTGATTTAGGGGAATCAAAGCCACTCTCCTCTATTATAAAAAATTTACCCTCTAGGTCTTATGAGGTTCCTTCAGATATTTTGGCTAATGTTCTTAATACTCAACAACTTATTTCTACTATTCTTATTTTTCCTTTAGCTTGAAACTAATAGTTTATTGTTCTTGATATGGTAGTTTTTCAATCAAAAACTCCATTTTATCCCTTGGTAGTTCCCTTAGATGAGCCCTTGGGAGGATCCCCTCCCTCTTCTCCTAGGTCTACAAATTTGGGAGTTAACACTTCATGGACAATTATTCAAAACTGAAAGAATGATATCTCCTAATTGGTCTCTCTACTACACAGGAAGTCTAAGGGTGTGTGGGTTTATACTTGTGGATGAAGAATTATTTGGGCTTGATCTCTTTCGTCACATTTTTATTTTGGGAAACTAGGCTGCTATGGTTTTGTGTGTTGTTATTTTCTAACAAGGTTTGGACTTTGTCAAAAATTTAACTTACATAAATTATAAACAAACCCAAAATTAATGATTAATAACATATATTATAAATGCTTGATAAGTATCCAAGTCCAAAATAATTAAAATAACTTATAGTTGAATAAGGAAGAAGTAGGAAAATTTTAAAATCAAGAATCATAGAACAATATACAAAAATAACAAGTGCAAGCATTGACAACCATTACAAAAATTACAAGTATGATTTCATTTTAGAAGGAATTTTGAAAATTCTCAAAATATTGTTCATAGTACCTAAATTTTTTGAATTTTTTTAACATGTCTTATAAAAAAAAATTCATGTTATCTTGACTTTATAAAATGTTAAAAACTATCGTGCAATCTAAATTTTATAAATTTTAATATAAAAGAAAATTTCAAACATGTATAAAGGATTCATAATCACCTTTGCCCCTAAAATACTATGAGATTGCTCATTTTCCAATAGATTAGTAAGAGAAATCGAAAGATTAAAACATAAATTGTTTGTTAATTTGGCTAATAATAAAGGATTTTTGTGAAATCTAATTTCTTTATGAAGCAACAACATGTGTTACATCTTTCTCTCTCTAATTAGTATATGGGTAGGTATTTGGGGTATAGTTGCCTCCTAAGTTATCCAATAAATAAGAATGGGAAACAACATTCATTTTAAAAATCATTATTAGTTGTTAATCAATCTTTTTTTTATTTTTCATATGCTATTATGAAGTGGATGAGAGTGTCTTCATGATGGAAAGAGGTGAAAAGTACAAATAAAAGAGTTAAGGTTTATCTCACTAGTCATATAGTGGTTAAATTACATAGTAAAAACTAAAACAAAAAATACTTAGCAAGTTCTTTTATATAACTAAAATATATAATTTTATTATTATGTATAGTTTTTTATATCTATTATTATAAATAAGATATCTCATATATAATTTTCCAATAATTTAATTAAAAAATCATTTACATCATTACACAATATAAAATATGAGTATAATTAAATATTAAATAATGATCAACCTTCAAAATGAAACTTACATATATAAATGAACTTATCTATACCTAAACTTTTAATGCAATTATATATATAATGTGGGAAAATGCTAGATTTGTTCTCACACATATAATATAGTCATTATAAAATATTAAATTTATTATATGATTCTTATAAAATGTTAGATTTATTAATTTATTTTATGACATGTGAATGATGAAGTATTTTCATGCAAATAAATACTTAATAAATATCGATATTATAATTTTTATAAACCTGTGCGCATACTGACATCACCGAAACCTTTGCAGCGTAGTAAATTTGTCAATGAGTTTGACGTTTGCGTGGGTGGGAAGGAGAAACGGTTTAAAACTGGGCGCGAAAAACTTTAGGTAAAAGGTTTGAAACTGCGCGTGAAAATTTTGAAGGTTAACGGAGAACGGAAAGTGAACGGAAGGACGGATTTAAATTTAAATGGGCCCACACCAGCCACCTAAGCGGTCAACGCTTAGAGTGCGCTGGTTAAGCCCAGCCGGTTTGTATTGGAGAGAGGTTGTTCAAGGTCAAAGGTTGACAATGAGGATGTCGTCTTAAGATGCAAGGAAAGATACCTACATTACGCATTGTAATTATATAAAATTAACTAGACAAAATAAATTTAAAATTATATAATATTTCTAAAAATATAAATATAAATATCTATACATATCTACTATTTAATAACATCTTTAAATTATTTTACTATTGAAATCAAAACTTTAATTTCTTGGATTCTAAATTATCTAATTGCAAATTTTATAATGATTGCTTGATGCTATTTTTACTTTTGTACGAACCAAGACCCTCTATTTAGGAGAGCGGCATGTCCGTTGTTTTTTAGGCTCCATCCACGCCCTTTTTTCCAGCAAAGATGTTCTGCTCGACAACGATTGCTTTTTTTTTAAATTAAAAAGATAAATATAATTTTGTTGATAATAATTTATTTTCATAATAATAAAGGATTATTTTGTCTTTCATAATGGAAAGGAATGTCTACTAGTACTTGTCTTTACGCAATACTATTGCAATGATTGTGTTTTCTTAAGTTAACTAGTTATTAATAAAGTTTTGGACCAATCAAAAACAATAATGTTTTTTGAAAAAAAAAGAATTTAAGTTTGTAAAGTGAAGTTGTATAATATTTAATTTTATAAATTATAAAAAATATTTTTTGTGATTATGATTGGTTAAAAAGTTTTGTGTGTTATTGAGAGATTTCTAGAAAAGTAAATTGAAGCTTTTTAGCCACATCGTGCAAGTTAAAAAAACTCTTAAAACTTGTAACCAAATTATATCAGGGTAATTGCATGGAGTCATTTATTGAGTTCATTGCTCTATGTTGATTAATATTAATGTAATTAATGGTTCTAACCAAGTAAATATTAACGGGGTTTTCATTTATATTTTCTTATGTAAATTTTAATTTTAAAAAAAAATATGAATTTTTAATATTAAATATTATAGGTTTAAATGTTTATTTTGTTGTGTTTTAAATTTTTATGTATATTTATAATATTTTAGATAGATTATGTTACACATATTGTTATTTAAAAAAAATATTATATAAATTTAATGTTTAAATAATTATTATTTAATTATTTCTTATAATTATATTATATAATAATTTCATTTTCTTTATATTTTATTTAATATTAAATAATTTTAAAATTATTATTTAAATTTATATTATCTAATCAATAAATATAATTTAATAAATTTATATTAGATTATACATATTATTGGTAACATAATTATTAGATAAATTTTATATTTATATAATTATCATTTTTTTTCTTTTAATTATATTATACTATCATTTCATTTTTTATAATATTTAAAAAAATTAATATATAATTTTTTTTATATAAGATAATTTATTTTTATATAATATAATTAAGATAACATTAATAATTATTAATATTAATATAAATGTATTAACTATCTTTTATTCTATTAAACTAAAATATAGGCATGTATTATACTACAATTTATAATTAATATAACATTTACATAATTTTAATAAAAATTAAGTTAATTAAATGTTTTTAAATGATTATGTTAATACTATAATTAACAAAACCAACATTTAATTTTATTCATATTGCTGTAGGCCATCTGTAGACCCAAAAACAGATTGCCGGGTATCGTGGACTATAAAATAATATTATTATTATTATTATTATTCACAAAACATATATTTATTTTTATTAAATCTAAAATACTATAAAGACAAGTACTAGCCACTACGTGACACTTGTTTAAAAGGTCTTGAGTTTTAATGGTTCCAATTTAGTTTCATGATTATGATAATGATTTTTTTTCTACTTTTAAAGTTCTTCATAGTTAAATTCTCAATAGAGTACTTTTCACATAGGGTAAATAATTAAATAATATAAGTATTTTCAATATGCTTTGGGGATGCAAAAAGAATTGTACTAGGAGATTGCATGTCAAAATAGTTAAAAAAGAGGTGAGGAGAAGATTGCACAAAAATCAAGATGGTTTCTCAAAAAAGGAAAATTTGGAAGGAGAAATCAAATGTAAAAAGAAAGTATCAATAAAGAAAAAAATAAAAAATGATACAAATAATCAAATATAGAAAATACCACCATTCAATTAAAAAAAAATTACAACAATAAAAACCAGAGTAAAATAATAAGAAGATAATAGAGAAAAAAAGAATTTACAAAAATAAATGGAAATAAAAAAGAAAGGTTAAAATTGATAAAATAATATAAAATATAGAAAAAATAAATTACCAATAAAAATTAATAATTTATGTAAATAATAATCTTACACTACAAAATTACACTATCTTAAAAACATAAAAGATAAACAAATAGACATTACTAAAATGTCAATAATAAACTTTACAACAAATAAAATTGTGAAGATTTTTCTGGATTTGACTGTGTGTTGTATTTTTGCATCAACGCTTCGAATCACACTCTGTGATTCATCTCCTACAGCTCTCTTTCATCCTGATGATGAATCACAGAGTGTGATTCGAAACGTTGATGCAAAAATACAACACACAGTCAAATCCAAAAAAACCTTCACAATATTATGAACTATGGAAATCTAATGTCTTTGAACAAATAAAATTACAAAGTAAAAAATAAAATTGACAATAAAATTTTAACAAATAGAGGAGAAAACAAGAGGAAGAAAGGGAAAATAATTTCTCTTTATTTTAATCCCTATTTTGTTTTATCAAAATTCTTTTCGCTTTCTTCCTCTTGTTTTCTCCTCTATTTGTTAAAATTTTATTGTCAATTTTATTTTTTACTTTGTAATTTTATTTGTTGTAAAAATGTATTATTGGCATTTTAGTAATCCTTATTTGTTTATCTTTTATGTTTTTAAGGTAGTGTAATTTTGTAGTGTAAGATTATTATTTACATAAATTATTAATTTCTTATTCGTAATTTATTTTTTCTATATTTTATATTATTTTATCAATTTTAGCCATTTCTTTTTATTTCCATTTATTTTTGCAAATTCTTTTTTCCTCTATTATTCTCTTATTTTGTTGTTGTAATTTTTTTTAATTAAATGATGATATTTTTTTATCTTTGATTATTTGTATCATTTTTTAGTTTCTTCTCTATTGATACTTTCTTTTTACAATTTATTTTCTCCTTCCAAATTTTCCTCTTTTGAGAAACCATCTTGATTTTTGTGCAACCTTCCCCTCACCTCTTCCTTTTTAACTGGTTTTGATATGCAATATCCTTCTACTACAACTCTTTTTGCATGCTAATGATGGATCATGGAGTGTGATCTGAAACATTGATCCAAAAACAAACACAGTTTAATCCAGAAGCAACAAACTCTTATAAAATCTAGCATTTGAATAATTACATACCAAGCCCTATATTTAAATAATAACAAATAAAGACATAGGGGACAATATTGGTAACACCAAGTGGCTAACAAGTAGTCTTGATCACGCTTGACCAAGATGGTTTTTTTCATAATTAAGCAACACAATCAAATCTCATTATGCAAGATGGTAGGTTGATCGACCAAGAGTCTTCAATACCCCTCTAGGGCCCTTTACTGTAATGTTCTACATACTCATTGTGCACATTAAATCTCATAGTGGAAAATTATAGCTAAAATAGAAATATATTAAATTACACTAGTCATCTAGTTACACATAATTAACTTGTACATATAGAAGCCAAAAATCATTAGTATGTATGAGCACATCACATGTCTAGATCTTGTATCACTAGTATAGATAAAAATTAAGCTATAATTTATAATAATTAAAATTGCATCATTCAAATTAAATATTTGATTCCTATAAATTCATTTCTCATATTTAAACTCAAATTTAATATTTTAAATAAATTAAATTTAAATATTACTGACTTTTAATTATGATATTATATTCACCAAGCTTAAACTATTTAATCACAAATATATAATATAACATTAAAACTATTATATAATTGTTGGCAAAATAAAAAAAAATAATAACAAATTAGACCAAATCAAAACAAAAGGCACTAATGAGAGCTAAAGAATAAAGAAGGATGTTTCTTCATCACTAGGCTCTGAAGCACCACCTTCTCTTTTTTAGATCAAAATTTAAAGTAATTTATAAAACACATCGTTAACTTGTTTATCAACTTCATCATCATCTTTTCACTATATAGTATTTGTCTAACTTTTCTGCTGTATCACTACTTACCTACTAACAAAATGAAAAATGGCGAGGGAAACCTTGCTGCGGCGGCTGGAGATGGAATCCCGAATGTGGAGACTGTGGCCCGTGTCATCGACGTTGTTGGCCTTGGTGGTGGTCATTCTTTCACTGCGAAGGGCTCTAGCAAAGGCGCAAGGGGTGGTGCCCTCACAGGGTCTGGTGGGGAGAGAACTAAGGGCAGTGGCTCTACAGCGAAAGCTAAGGGGTTGAAAGTGGATTTCAGACATGGAAGGATGTCATTTGGCGGGTTTATCCCATTGTCCAATGCCATCTCAGTGAAGTTGAAGGATGAGACAGTAGAAGAAATAGATGATAATGTTGTTGAGCTTTCTGCTTGTGGGGTGATTTTTCGGTTTAGGGATTTTTGGCCTAGCCTCCCTCAACTACATTCTTGAATCACCAATGAATGGGAGCCTTTGATTTCTGGTAAAGTTCATATTTTCCCCATGGCTAAGGGGTTTTTTGTAGCTAAGTTTGATATTGCTCAAGACAGAAATATAATTTTATGTGATAATATTTTTAGTTGGGAGGACAAATATTTGTTGATGATTAAGCACTGACACTCAGATTTCAACCTTGCTTCTGAAACTTTTAACAAGATCTCGATTTGGATTCAGTTGCCTAATCTTCTCCTCCACCTTTGGAGTGACTCTCTTATGGAGGATGTTGGTGAAGCCCTTGGTGATTTTTTGTTGGTGGATGATGAATCTTCTGACATTTTTCATTCCACCTTTGCCCGTATACTGGTTGAAATTGATGTTTCAAAAGGGTTGCCTGCTGAGGTTTTACTTAAATCTTCTAAGGGTTCTTGGGTCCAATATTTGGATTATGAAGGGATTCCCTTCCGGTGTAGAAGATGTTTTAAAACAGGACATGCTGCTGCACAATGCGGATTTGAAAAAAAAACAAAGATGACTACTTGGTGGAAAGGCGTGTCTCAATAGCATTATACTGTTGAGAAGAAATTTGAACAACATAGGAGCTTTTTTGAGGTGGTTGCTTTTGAATCACAGGGTCTTGGGGTATCCCCTCCGAATGCCTCAAATGGTGGGGCAGCTATGGCTACCCCTATTGAGCAAGTGAGTAGGTTGCAGGCTGCCATTTCTGGTGATAGCACTACGGCTTCCATATCTGGCAGCTTTACAGTTAAGTCTTTGTCTGCACGAAGGAATAATGATGAAATATCTAAGACTATGGCTGCAGGCATTCATCTTTAGGAAAATAGTGAGCTGGCCTGGCATGATAAGGCAGCGCAAGTGGAAGAAGGCTGGATTACTGTTAAGGGCAAGAAAGCAAAACTCTCTAGGCCTTCTTTTGGCATGACTCTCCGCTCCCACAAGAGTAATTCGAAATGTAAATCTTGAAGGGTCTTGTTTGGGAGCTAGTTTTTTGCCGGCTGCAGGTTGTCCTTTCAGCAGCTTTATTCTTGGTTGTAAAGAGTTTCGGGTCCCTTCAAAACCTACTTTTTCCTGTATCAAAAACTTTTATGTTGTATCATTTAGAAGTCTGAGAGGGGCTAGTGGGCAATTAGTTTAAGTGTTATGTTGAGAAAAATTACATAGAAATGTTGGAAATAGTTCATTTGGAATTCTCTTACTAGGACCCAAATTTAAGGGTTGTATGGTCATTTTTACGTTTTATTCTCATAAAATATATTCAATTTTATAAACATTATCACATGAAAGGAAAGATTTTGGACAAAGCATAATCTTTTTATAAATTATTTTGACATACATATTTAATTTATATACAAATTTAAAAAAATAAAATATGTCTTAATATTCGAAATGTAACTTTGAATAAATAACTATTATGAAAGTTTACTATCAAATTAAACCCCTGCCCTTCACTAATATACTCAACCATATTGTTAAATGTATGAATAAATTTATACTTTTAATAATATTGATCAAACTTAAGATACTAAACTTCCCTTGTAAGCCTTCTCATTCCAATCATACCTACCACTATAATGAAAAGACCCCAACCACAAGGAAATATACACTAATATCTATTTCAACAAGCACTCCAAAATGGTAGGTCCACGTAAAGAGCTAAATGAATCAACGAAGTTAACAGTGAAAGGGCTTCAACCAATTTTGCAATATAAAAACCTATCTTAAATCCTCAAGTAGGTGTGAATTGTTGACCATAAAGCTTTATTCCAAAGACTCAATGTTTCTTTGTGGAGAAAGCTAACGGGGATATGGACTTCCACAAGTTCACATTGCATCCCAAATTAAAAAGTCCATCTTGGCTCACTTAATGAATTCATCCACAGTCTATATCTCTGAATAACATGTAGCTCAGCCTTTTTTCTTCCTTCGAATGAGGAACTCATATCATGTGTTTTTAGTCATTCAAACCACACTTAATTTTCTCAGGAAGATTTTTAGCTACAAATCGGGACACTCAGTAAATGGGTTTTTGAAAGCTGCAATCTACTTATGTAATGGATGATATTCATTTATAATATTTTCTGAATGCTTTAGAAAAGTCTAAGGAACGGTTGGCAAGAGAGAAGTTAGAGGTCTGGAAGGTTTCCAACTCATCAATAAAATAAAATGGTGAAATGAGACCTAGAAGATTGTCCGAAATGGTGAACTGTCAAGCAAAGCATAAGCCGCTTTTATAAAGTATGAGTTGTGAATGTATATTACGATTTCAGACAAATTCATCGCCAACAATTCACCGTCAACAAATTCACTTTCAACAATTCATTGCCATGACAATTGCTGACGGTGAATTTTCCACGAGATGAAATTGTCATGACGATGAATTATTGGAAGTGAATTTGTTGACGGTGAATTTTCCTAGCCTTATATTACAAATCAGAGTTAGGAAACAGAACACAAACACAACCCTTTCTTGAAAACTATAAATCGTAACAATATATTACAATCAAGAACTATATATAAACCAGAGAACATGCAACAAGAGAAAAGAATTTCCATCAACAGACTGTAACCTATAACTAACCAAGCCGTTAACAGCTCCATACTACCCTTAAGCCTTACATAAGCTTTTTCTCAAGGTCAAAGCGACATCTTTCTTCAAAGATTCCTCTTTCTTTTTTCTTATGTGGGAATGGTTATCATGAGATCCATTGTTCTGTTTTTCTTATGCGGAAATGGTGGTCATGAGATCCATGTTTTTTTATAAATGTAATGTGGGATGGTTATCATGAGGTCCATGCTATGTCTATGTGGGCTTCATACTTTCCTAACGTCAATGCAAAGCAAACATTAAAACCAAAAAGGTTGGGTTGCCTTGCCCTTAAATTAGCCGAAACATAATATGCCTCTCATTAACCAGCACAAGAAAAGGGGAAAATTTGATTCAGTCAGTCCATTTTGCAAGTTATTTTGTCAAATGGTCTTATTTTCTTAAAATCTACAGCAAAATCCATAAGGCATTTCAAAACATCATCTAAAGTATTTACGAGTTCATTCATGTAATACATCTGTGACTGCGGTCTGTTACTTTGACTTAGTTTTTTTAGTATATAAATATGATACTTTCAGCTTATAACATCGCCCAAAGTCTAGGATGCACTCTGAAAGAGTGGAGGGGCCAGTTAAAATGCCATCAACTTTTGAGAATCAAGAAGACAAAAGAACTTACATTTCTTATGTTGAGATAAGCAGTGCAACCAGTTTCTGGCAATATAAGGAAAGCTCTAAAAATATTAGAGCTTCCAACTTAAACAATTTTACACACAGACTGCTTTCGTACTCTTAAATATAAGTAAAGTCCTCATGCTTTTGCTGTCCCATAGGATGCAATTGCTATTTGTTGGGTCCTATAGAACTCTAAGATGTCAATAATTTATCTAGGAAAATTCACCATCAGCAATTTACCGTGGGAAAATTCACCGTCAACAATTCACTGTGGGAAAATTCATCACCATGACAAATTCACCTCAAGGAAAATTCACGAGGGTGAATTACTGACGGTGAATTTGCTTGATGCCAATTTTATAATCCACAAACTAAATATGAACATGTATCTTTCAATGGACCTTTCCCTTAAGAAGATCATCAGACAATTGGCATAAATAAGGCCTCATACAAAGAGATAATTAATAACATCTTTAACTATTTTTACTATTGAAATCAAATTTTTATTTTCTTGGATTCTACATTATCTAATTGCAAATTTTATAATGATTGCTTGATAGTTATTTTTACTTTGTACGAGCCAAGACCCTCTATTTAGGGGTGCGGATGACATGTCAGCTGTTTTTAGGCTCCATCCACGCCCTTTTTCCCAAAAATATGTTCTGCTCGACAACGATTGCTTTTCTTTTTTAAATTAAAAAGATAAATACAATTTTGTTGATAACAAATTTATTTTCATAATAACAAAGGAATATTTTGTCTTTCATGATGGAAAGGAATGTCTACGTCATCCTTTTATTCAGAAGTTATCTTGAGTTTTAATGGTTCCGTTAAATAAAAAATTACAATAATATTTTCAATTTAATTTCATGATTATGATAATGATTTTTAATAGATTATTATAATCTTTTAATTTTTAAAATCCTTCGTAGTTAAATTCTCATTAAAAAGGAGAATAGAGTACTTTTCACATAGGGTAAATAATTAAATAATATAAGTATTTAGAATATACTTTGGGTTAAAAGATGTTGGGAATGTAATATTAAATTAATTATATTATTTGAATAAAAATGTTGTGATAAATGGTAAAAGGTGTTTTGTTAATTATAAAAAGGATATTATTGATGATTAAATATTGGTTTGGAATTAACAAATATTTTGTTTATTATTTTAAGTTATTTTCACAATTGTAAAATTGATCTTATAAATGGAGGTTTGATCTCTATCTCACATATTTAATTTAGAATTATGAATCCGATACATTTTTTTACAATATCAGTTTCAACTCATCTTAATGTCCTCAGACAATCCTTGTATAAAAAGTAGTATTTGATGTTTGATGGCTTGCACTTGGCAAGGATAATTGCCTCCCTTATGTCAAATCTTATTAGGAGACTAACTTAACAACTAGACAAAAGATCAAGGGACAAAGCCCTCAACCATGCAAGATGCCCTAAATGCTTATCTAGGTAGAAATATGATGTTTCCATAGTCCATAATAATGGATCTTAGTGCTTCTAGTTTAAATGGTGTGTATATTTCTCAACATTTCGGATCACATTACATGATTCATCATCAAGATAAAGAGAGCAAATGAAAGGTGACTTGTAGACCTACGTTTGTTGAATAAAAGGGGAATGGAGTGGCGGGTATCTAAAATTAAGAAATTGGAAGAAGGAATAATAAGAGGGGGGTCAAGAAGAAGAATATTAAAAAAGGAAAGTACAAAAAGATACAATAACATACACACATGTATTTTTATATGAATACGCACATACTCATACATTTACATATTGATATTTATATAAAAGTATGTACATCTATTTACAAATATAAATAAAATGTTTAAAGATAAATATGTACATTAATATACTTGTTCAATGAAGAATCTCTATTAATACAATAGCAATTGATAGCTCTAAAAATGAGGTCTAGCATGTTATGATCAAATATAGGAGATGATAATTAGATGATCTATAATGAAATAGGTTTCTCTATAAATAGAATACCAAGGGTCAAACAAAACACTTTTGCACATTGGGTTAGCACACAATAGTCATAAAGAGAGATAAAGTTGGCCCCAATTTTGACTAAAAATTTTAAGAATTAAGGGATCATTTTCAAAAGTGTGGAAGTGATCTTAGATTGTGGAAGATCACTTCCACAAGTATAAATTTGACCTGAGGTAGGAAAGAGATAACAAAATTTCAAGACTAGTTCCTAATAATAAGCACAGATAAGAATAGATAAGGTTTAGGTTGTGTGCCCAATCTTACCTAACAGTGAACTATATTTTTACACTTGTAATTGCATAAAGGGTTAACTAAGTCAAAGTGAGTCCAAAACGAATGCGAAAAGTGTGAGGTATGCATTTTTCACCATTCTATTTTTCTTGCGCTTTGGTTGGCATGTGAACTGCCAAGAGAATGCATTTCAAAGTAAATACAAGCATCCAATAGGAAACTAAATGTCACAAAAACTCATAAAAGGATATTGACATGACACGATGCAACTAAATTTTTTAACAAGGCATCACTACTACTACAACGTAGCATGCATCATTGCTCTATGCAATGCCATCATAAAAGGATATTGACATGGCATGATGCAACCGATTTCTTTTAACAAGGCATCACTACTACTACAATGTAACATGCATCATTGCTCTATGCAATGCCACCAAGTATTAATGATGTGAGGAATAACATGTCAGTGTGCACACAAGAAAGAAGGAATATCAAAGAAACATACATCGCCATATATTACGGTGTATGTATAGAGTACTAGTATGCTCAAAGTGTGGGTACCAATGAAAATGGAATATTAAGGGAGTGTCACCTCATGGACAACTTATTCCATGATGGTCCTAGATGATAGGGTGAAGGGGAGTACTATCCAAGATCAAGTAATTATAACATTTAAATATTGAAAGTTTGTTAATGAATTAACCAATTATAATCAACTCATTAAATAATGTATGTTGATTTTCCATATATCAATCATTTACAAAGAAAGCATAGAGATAAGGATAGTGTATTATATTCACTTTTAAACTATGCTAACTATTAAAACCTATCAAAAAATAGTTTACAAATCTGTCATTTCCAACAAGAATATGAGAATATAGAGCTCAAGAAATTATGTGACATCTCATAGCTCATAGATTCATTTATCTAGTTAACCTTTTTAACAAGATCATGAGACACATAAAGCTAACATAAGCATATAAGTAACGTTTAGATTTCATTATGTACATAATTTATTATTTACTTTAGTAGATATAACAAGAGAGGAAGTTCATCTATTTAATGTATTAAAATTATGTGAACATTCTTTTCAACATCAAGAAACCATTTCTGAAGTTAACGAGAGAAATAGAGATTACAACAATATACCTAATAGTTCACACTTATGCTTACACATGAAAACACTGAATCCAATCATCAAATTTTCTTATCTGCATATGCATATGTAAGAATACATCAAGATTCAATAAAACAAAATAATAAGAAATTTTGTGATGGATTAATTCCCAAAAGACAAAACCAAGTTGTGGCTTTTCAAGTAACAAGTTGTTTAAAATACTTATAAATTATATATTTTTATCCTTTGTAATGTGGGTTTTGGTACTAATAATAGTCAATTTGTTGTAGATTACTAGGACCTAATATTTCATGGTTTAATTGTGTGTTCCTAGGGAACCCTATGGTCTTCCTTTTGTCTAGACCTTTGTATTTATGGAATTCTATAGTTTGCAACACCTCAAGATCACAAGTTTTCTAGAAACCCAAAAAGAACCTAAAATTTAATTGAAATTATGTTAAATTTTTAGTTTGATTAATAAATTTATGAAGTGTGATAAATATCAGCATAAAACATAGGTTCATTATGTTCCAAGATAGGCATCATTTGGAAGATTTATACAAGTCATTTAGCATGTTTCATTTCACTTCATAATTACAAGTTGAATTTCAAGTCAATAATTCATTGCTTACATGCATATATTCAAGGCTACACTAGGTATATTAAAACATCTACCTTTTCCAAATGGAGAAATCATAATATTAATTTGCACAACTTACATGATTCCTTTTTTGATTTACACGCAAGCACACAAAATTAAATGAAATTTTACAAATGACCAAGTAGAAGATTATTCAAGCAACCAAAGATGAGCACCATGCTCCTCAAGTGCGGTGTGGCCAATTGGAGATAGCCACAACATGACCATATTATCACCTCAACTACTAATCCCCTAGCTAGGAGGATTATCTTGAGATCAACATTCACACGTGCACACACACACACAAACACCAAGGATTTCAACACTTAACCTTAAAGTAAATCATTCTCTTGGAATGGAAGGATCCTCTCACAAGGGGTAAAATGAGGGCACTTGCCACTAGAGAACATGGGTTACTAAGGGACTTCCTCCCTAATAGAAACATAGAACCAAGCCAATATATCTTATTCACTTGGATATATTAAATTAGTGTAACTATGAATCTTCTTAATATCAATCACAATATAATCAACACAAGCCACCACTAACCATACCTCAACTCACTTACCTCCAATTCAAAATCCATCTAATTCAAAAGACATCTCCCACAAAGTCATAAGAATCATAATCTGCAAAATATCATAGGAATCATAATTTCCACAGTTTCACATTTGCAAATGTTATTCCAAGCAAGAGTAAAAATCATTTATCTCTCTATATATTTTCACGATTCTCAAGAATTCAAATGTCTTCACAATTTTTCCTCAACCAAGCTCTCCCTTTCCCAATTCTCAAACTCAAAAATATAAAAATGAATGTACAAGGTCCTTTTTCCAAACTATGGGATAGGTATAAAAGGGAGTGTCATATCACCTCACTCCATCCAAATCAATGGAGCCACATGACACCTCTCTAACCCATGCACCAAACTCTCTTGCAATTGCAATAAATGGGCATGGCCAACCCATGTGAATCCACATGGGTTTCCTTTCTAAAAGCATGGTGGAGTGGAGTGCACTCCTCCATTCAACCTCTTTTGGAAGTTAATGGTTTGACTTGGTGTACTTGGACAAAATCCCCATGCTTTCATAAGTATTTTCTCTTTCTCAAAGCTCCCATGCTACACCCAAATCTCTGAACACAATCTCACTCCCTTCCCCAAGTGCCCTACCTATAGGTACTTGGGTTGGGGTCCCAATACTAATCATACAAATAACAAATACACTTTTATACCCTTTTCAAATTGTCCACCAACTCACTTTCAAGTATCCCAAAAAAAGCATTTAAATCATTTAAAATTACATACCAAACCCCTATATTTAAATAATTACAAATAAACACATAGGGAACATGGATGTTAACACCAAATGGCTAACAAGTGGTCTTGATCACACTTGACCAAGATGGTTTTTTGCATAATTAGACAATACAATCAAATCTCATTATGCAAGATGGTAGGATGATCCCAAGAGTCCTTCAATACTCCTCTAGTGCCCTTTCATGTGTAATGTCCTACATGCTCATTGTGCACATTAAATCTCATAATGAAATTTTTTAGCTAAAGTAGAAATATATTAAATTACACTAGTCATCTATTTACACATATAATTAATTTGTGCATATAGAAGCCAAAAATCATTACCATGTATGAGCACATCAAATATCTAAACCTTGTATCACTAGCATAGATAAAATTGAGCCACAATTTATAATAATTTAAATTACTTCATTCAATATTTAAATTCCATAAATCTAATTAAATGTTTGATTCAAATAAATTCACTTCTCATATTTGAACTCAAATTTAATATTTTAAATAAATTAGATTAAATATGATATCAACATTTAATTATGATATTACATTCACAAAACTTAATCTATTTATTCACAAATATTTAATATAACATTAAAACTCTTGTATAATTGTAAACAAAAGCAATAAAAACAATAACATATTAGACCAAATCACAACAAAAGGCATTAATGAGAGCTAACAACTAAAGAAACTCAAAATGTTGAAGAGCACTAATCATATTCATTTGTAGGAGAAAGTGCAACTCCAAGAGTAACAAATGGATGATGTTACTTCATCACTGGGCTCTGAAGCACCATCTTCTCTTTTTTAGATCAAATTTTAAAATAATTTATAAAACTCATTATTAACTTGTTTATCAACTTCATCAAAGTCTTTTCACTATATATCATTTTTCTAACTTTTTTGTTGTATCATTTAGAAGTCTTAGAGGGGCTAGTGGACAATTAGTTCAAGTCCTATGTTGAGAAAAATTACGTTGAAATGTTAGAAATAATTTATTTGGAATTTCCTTACTAAGATCCAAATTTGAGGATTGCATGGTCATTTTTACGTATTATTCTCATAAAAAATACAATTTTATAAACATTATCACATGAAAGGGGAGATTTTGGACATAGCAATTATTTTATAAATTATTTTGACATGCATATTTAATTTATATACGAATTTTATAAAATAAAGTATGTCTTAATATTTGAAATGCAACTGTGAATAAATAACCATTATGAAAAACTTATTCGGCACACAAATTCTACTATCAAATTAAGACCTTTCCCTCACTAATATACTAAACCATATTGTTAAATGTACGCATAAATTTATATTTCAATTAAAAATATTGATGAAACTTAAGATACCAAACTTCCCTGTAAACCTTCTCATTCCAATCATACCTACCACTATAATGAAAAGACCCCAACCACAAGGAAATATACACTAATATCTATTTCAACAAGCAAGACTATAAAATAGTAGATCCACGTATAGAGGTAAATGAATCAACGAAGTTAACAGTGAAAGGGCTTCAACCAATTTTGCAATATAAAAACCTATCTTAAATCCTAAAGTAGGTCTGAATTGTTGACCATAAAACTTTATTCCAAAGACTCAATGTTTCTTTGTGGAGAAAGCTAACGGGGATATGGACTTCCACAACTTCACATTGCATCCCAAATTAAAAATGACTAAAGTCCATCTTGGCTCACTTAATGAATTCATCCACAGTCTATATCTCTGAATAACATGTAGCTCAGCCTTTTTTCTTCCTTCGAATGAGGAACTCATATCATGTGTTTTTAGTCATTCAAACCACACTTAATTTTCTCAGGAAGATTTTTAGCTACAAATCGGGACACTCAGTAAATGGGTTTTTGAAAGCTGCAATCTACTTGTGTAATGGATGATATTTCATTTATAATATTTTCTGAATGCTTTAGAAAAGTCTAAGGAACGGTTGGCAAGAGAGAAGTTAGAGGTCTGGAAGGTTTCCAACTCATCAATAAAATAAAATGGTGAAATGAGACCTAGAAGATTGTCCCAAATGGTGAACTGTCAAGCAAAGCATAAGCCGCTTTTATAAAGTATGAGTAGTGAATATATATTACGATTTCGGACAAATTCATCGCCAACAATTCACCGTCAACAAATTCACTTCCAACAATTCATTGCCATGACAATTGCTGACGGTGAATTTTCCTAGCTTTATATTACAAGTCATAGTTAAGAAACAGAACACAAACACAACCCTTTCTTGAAAACTATAAATCGTGACGATATATTACAGTCAAGAACTATAAACCAAAGAACACGCAACAAGAGAAAATAACTTCCATCCAAAGACTGTAACCTATAACTAACCAAGCCGTTAACAGCTCCATACTACCCTTAAGCCTTACATAAGCTTTTTCTCAAGGTCAAAGTGACATCTTACTTCAAAGATTATTCTTTCTTTTTTCTTATGTGGAAATGGTTATCATGAGATCCATTCTTCTTTTTTCTTATGCGGAAATAGTGGTCATGAGATCCATTTTTTTGCTATAATTATCATGAGGTCCTTGCTCTGTCTATGTGGCCTTCATACTTTCCTAAGGTCAATGCAAAGCAAACATTAAAACAAATAAGGTTGGATTACCTCGCCCTTAAATTAGCCGAAACATAATATGCCTCTCATTATCCAGCACAAGAATAGGGGAACATTGATTCAGTCAGTACATTTTGCAAGTTATTTTGTCAAATGGTCTTATTTTCTTAAAATCTACAGCAAAATCTATAATGCATTTCAAAACATCATCTAAAGTATTTGAGTTCATTCATGTAATCTGGGCTGCTATTTGAATTATGACACATCTGTGACTGCGGTCTGTTAGTTTGACTCAGTTTAAATTTCAGCTTATAACATCGTCCAATCCATAATCTGTGAGATGGGCTACATAGTATTCGTCAACCAAAACATTCTTTGATTTGAGGTTTCCATGAATTATGGGTGTTTCAAGCCCTGAATGAAGATGAGCCAACCCTCTAGCTGCTCCAAGGGCAATCTTGTGTCTCCTAGCCCAGTTCAAAGTCTGCCTGCCTGCACTGTGAAGAAGATCAGCAAGGCTTCCTTCGCTTATATAATCATAAGCCAACAACTTCTCCCCTCTCTGACCTTTATAGTATGCGGCATCACACAAATTCACCATGGCAATTCACCGTCAGAAAATTTAGAAAATTCATCGTCATGACAAATTCACCTCAAGGAAAATTCACCACTAGCAATTCACGGCCATGGAAAATTAATGGCAAACTTTTAATGAGATGAATTTTCTGCCGTGAATTGTTGGTGGTGAATTTTCCTACGGCCATGGAAAATTAATGGCAAACTTTTAATGAGATGAATTTTCTGCCGTGAATTGTTGGTGGTGAATTTTCCTACGGCCATGGAAAATTAATGGCAAACTTTTAATGAGATGAATTTTCTGCCGTGAATTGTTGGTGGTGAATTTTCCTACGGCCATGGAAAATTAATGGCAAACTTTTAATGAGATGAATTTTCTGCCGTGAATTGTTGGTGGTGAATTTTCCATGAGGTGAATTTATCATGGCGGTGAATTTTCTCGCAGTGAATTGTTGGCCGTGAATTTTATGACACGGTGAATTTTCCTAGAAACAGTACGCCCTTAGGAAAACAAGGTTTTCGCCCCTGAATCTACCAAAATCATTAATAGCAGGCAAGAAGGATTCCTAGTCCTTGGCTGTGCCTTCTCTAAGCAATCTAAGCATAATTGTACCTCCCTGAGCTAACTTTGCTTTATACAGAGTCCCATAACTCATCTTGCTCAACACTTGCCCAGTTGCATTCAGAACATCATCAACTATCAGATGCTCACCACCTTCAAGCAACATCAATCTGCCCCTCTCCACTCTCTTCTTCCTCAAATTCATTAATAAATTCATTCTTCTCTTTATCTGCATTGCATCCCCATATTGGAACCAAAAACGTTGATGTAAAAAATTGACACACAGTTTTAATCCAGAAATCTTATTACTATACTATCATGGACTATGAAAACTTCATACTTATGTATTTTCATATAAATTTTTAGTGCATGTTTTACTTTTTTAACATTTTAATTAGCTTTTATATATCTATTATACCAATTGCACATTATACATTATAGTTGTGTAGAATTAATTAGACAAAATAAATTTAAAATTATATATAATATTTCTAAAAATAGATATATACATATTGATATAAATATTAAATGATTTTACTATTGAAATCAATTTTTTATTTTCTTGGATTCTACATTATCTAATTGCAAATTTTATAATGATTGCTTGATGTTATTTTTACTTTTGTACGAGCCAAGACCCTCTATTTAGGAGAGCGCGTTACATGTCAGCTGTTTTTTAGGCTCCATCCACGCCCTTTTTTCCATCAAAGATGTTCTGCTCGACAACGATTGCTTTTTTAAAAATAAAAATAATAGATAATATAATTTTTGTTGATAATAATTTATTTTCATAATAATAAAGGAATATTTTGTCTTTCATCATGGAAAGGAATGTCTACGTCATCCTTTTATTTAGAAGGTCTTGAGTTTTAATGGTTCCGTTAAATAAAAAATTACAATAATATTTACAATTTAGTTTTATGATTATGATAATGATTTTTAATAGATTATTATAGTTGGAGTGCTCTCGTGTTATTATTTTTCTACTTTTAAAGTTCTTCATAGTTAAATTCTCTTTAAAAAGGAGAATAGAGAATACTTTTCACATAAGGTAAATAATTAAATAATATAAGTATTTAGAATATACTTTGGGTTAAAAGATGTTGGGAATGTAATATTAAATTAATTATTTTATAAAATAAAATAATAGCATTTGAATAAAATGTTGTGATAAATTGTATAAAGTGTTTTGTTAATTATGTAAAGATATTATTGATGATTAAATATATGATTTGGAATTAATAAATGGTTTTGATAATATAAGTAGTATTTATATGGTTTTGTACCCTTTACACGAAAAGTCTACAGGGTCAAAAAGAAACCAAGTTCAACAAAACATCAAAAGACTAAATAAAAACAATGGAAATATGACACAAACACAACACAGTAACAACGAAGACCCGATATAACACAAACCTGACCACTAACTATCCACACTTTCCCATTTCTAGACGAGGAGGTTTAAAACATCATCCCCAATCCAGTTGAGACCTTCATTCGCAGTGTTCTTGTCCGCTTCCTCCTTGATGGTGTTCGAAAGTGTGACGGTCGATCTGTGAATCATTTTAATAATGAATCAAGCTAGATTATTAAATTTTCGTTCTAGTTTAATAACCCGCTCATACAACATGTCGAGGTCCTCGTCCTTGCCTTTCTTACTCTAGGTCTCCTCTTCCTCACCAACTTTGGAATCTGAGGCATGGGTGGAGTCATCCTTAAGCATCTGATTCATGTCAGAGAAATTACTAGGGCCCTCCACAAGACCTTCTTCCATCTCCTTAATAGTATCTTTTTTGCCTTCGGTTATGTTGCCAGTTTGCTTCGAATCACTAGAAATCTCTTCCATTGGAGCCCCTTTTTTGTTCTTCGCCAGTCTGTGGAACCTTCTCACACTAGTATGTTATGTCCCCACCTCAAAGCTCGCAACTACCATGGTGTCACCCTTAGAGTCTTTTTCCTTGGCACTTTTTCCTTTGTTGTCAGTGGTTGGCAAGTCCACCTAGCACAAAGACTCTTATTTCCCCTTCTTCTTAGGAGTGGATTTGTTGTCCTTCTTGATGGGTTTGTTTTTTAGCTTAAATAACCCAGCCGCAACCTTGGACTGGGCCAACCCAACCACACTTTTCTTGGAATTAATAAATGTTTTATCTATTATTTTAAGTTATTTTCATGATTACAAAATTGATCGTATAAATGAAGATTTTACCTCTATCACACATATCTAATTTAGAATTGTGAATCCAATCTCTACACACATTTAGAATATTAGTTTCAACTCACCTTGATGTCCTCAAACTATCCTCATATAAAAGCTAGTTTTTGGTGTTTGATGGTTTGCACTTGGCAAGGATAATTGCTTCCCTTATGTCAAACCTTATTAGGATACTAATTTAATGATTACACAAAATATCAAGGGACAAAACTCTCAATCATGCAAGATGCCCTAAATGCTCGTCTAGTTAGAAATATGATGTTTTCATAGTCCATAATAGTGGATATTAGTGCTTTGAGTTTAAACAATGTGCATATTTGTCAACATTTCAAATTACACTAAATTATCCATCATCAAGATGAAGAGAGCAACTGAAAGGCAACTTGTAGACCTAAGTTTGCTAAATAAGGGGGGAATGGAGTGGTGGAAATCAAAAATCAAGAAATTGGAAGAATGAATAAGAAGAGGGGGGGCCTGGAAGAAGAATATTAAAAAAAAGGAATGTACAAAAAGATACAATAACATATACACATGTATTTTTCTATGAATATGTATATTCATACATTTGCATATTGATATTTATATATAAAATTATGTACATCAATTTAAAAATATAAATAAAATGTTAAAAAATAATTGTGTACATTAATATACTTGTTCAATGTAGATTCCCTAATAATACATGGAAATAACAATTGATAACTCTAAAAATGACATCTAGCATGTTATGATCAAATCGAGGTGATGATAATTGGATGATCTATAATGAAATAGGATTATCTCTATAAATAGAACACCAAGGGTCAAACAAAACACTTTTGCACATTGGGTTAGCACACAAAAGTCATAAAGAGAGGTAAAGTTGGCCCCAATTTTGACTATAAATTTTAAAAGTTAAGGGATCATTTTCAAGAGTATAGAAGTGATCTTAGATTATGGAAGATCACTTCCACAAGTATAAATTTGACCTAGGTTAGAAAAGGGATAAACTAAAGTTCAAGACTAGTTCCTAGTAATAAGTATAGATAAGAATAGATAAGGTTTAGGTTGTGTGTCCAATCTTAGCTAACATTGAACTATATTTCTACACTTGTTATTGCATAAAGGGTTAACTAAGTCAAAGTGGGTTCAAAACGAATGTGAGAAGTGTGAGGTATGCACTTTTTTCACCATTATATTTTGCTCACACTTTGGTTGACATGTAAACTATCAAGAGAATGCATTTCAAAGTAAATACAAGCATCTGATAGGAGATTAAAAACATAAAGACTCATAAAAGGATATTGATATGGTGAAGCAACCAACTTTTTTTTAACAAGGCATCACTACTACTACAACGTAACATGCATCATTACTCTATGCAACATCAACAAGTATTAATGATGTGAGGAATAGCATGTCAATGTGCACACAAGAAAGAAGGAAGATCAAAGCAACATACATCCCCTCGGATGGTGTATTTATAGTGGACTAGTATGCTCAAAGTGTGGGTACCGATGAACATGGAATCTTGAGGGAGTGTCACCTCATGGAAAACTTATTCCATTACGATCCTAGATGATAGGGTGAAGGGGGATACTATTCAAAATCAAGTAATTATAACATTTAAATATTGAAAGTGAGTTCATGAATTAACCAATTATAATCAACTCATTAAATAGTGTATGTTGATTATCTATATTAATCATTTACAAAGAAAGCATAAAGATAAGGAAAGTATATTATATTCACTTTTAACCTATATTAACCATTGGGGTATGTGCAGATTACGATGGGCCAAAAAGTGGTGATATGATGGGCATGCGTAGGGTATGTGGCTGACAACTTTTTTCTTACCCAAAATTGATGAAACGAAAAGGGTTTTTTAAGGAGATTCACAGCTTTCCACCAATATAAATTATGCTTTACTTTAAATTTAATAAATAATTATTATTTATTTTCTATTTGAATTATGACTAAAGTCCTAATTGATGGGCTGATTGAAAAACCTCTATAGCTTTCAAATGGTATCCCATTTTTTGAATCCAAAACATGTGTCACATTCTATGCTTCACATACTATAGGATTAAAAAAAAAAGAATTTCATGAAGTTTTGACCAAGTTAAGGTGGTCAGACATACGAGTTTTTATATTTTTTATAAGTTGTAATAAAAAAATCATAATTAATTATTTACTAGGAAAAAAATTATAAAAAATATATGCATCAAATTGGGACATGAGTCCTCTACTTATATCTAAAATCTTATAAAAAAATATTATCATTTTATTGTGTTTAGGGTGGTCAAACAGACACCTACTTCTTATTTTTTCCCTGAAATTTATGTACTACTACATTGAAATTTCAAATTTTCACCAAATAGATTTTTTTTTCTAAATAAACCTAGTATTTTAGAAACTACATTCAATTTACCACAGATTCTATTCTTACATATTTTTTAAATAATATAGATAACTTATTCAATTTTTTACGTCAAGTTGTCTAACTCTGATTTTTCTGAAGTTTTTGCCACCTAAGGGCCTATTTTTTCCATGATGATCTTGCACATACCCATTGACACTTACCAAAACATAATTTACAAATATATATCATTTCCAACATGAATATGAGAATAGAGAGCAAGAAATTATGTGACATTTCATATCCCATGGATTCATTTTCCTAGTTACCTTCATACCAAGAGCAAGAGACACAAAAGCTAACTTAATCATGGGTAAGCCCACAAAATTGGTTTACAATTCCATTGAGGAAGGAAAAATGCATTTTCTGATGGAAAACAGTTTAGGGGGTTTGCTAGAAGGGGGGTTAAGAAATCATAATATCAATTTTTCAAAACTTACATGATTCCTTTTTCAGTTTACACACAAGCACACACAATTAAATGAATTACAAACCACCAAGTAGAAGATTACTCAAGCAACCAAGGATGTGCACCATGCTCCCCATGTGCAATGTGGCCAATAGGAGATAGCCACATCATGACCATAATCTCACCTCAACTATTAACACCTAGCTAGGAGGATTGTCTTGAGATTAACATTCACACATTCACATACACACACAAACACCAAGGTTTTTAACACTTAATCGGGTGATCCCACAATAGTGGTTTACAAGTTTTGGCCAAGTTGGACACTGAAATTATTATTTTTAACTAAATTTTCACATTCGGGCACCTATAACAACTAAATCGTGAGGAATTTGAAGATGATACCAACTAGAGTCTCGTCACATTTTGTCTATAGATTCTAAAAATATTTTTTTCAATTTTTTTGGAATCAGATTGCACTTTTTTTTCCATCTCCCATGAAAACTAGTTTTTCTCAGAAAACAACATTTTTAAAAAGTGACGCACACCGTATAATGCATAACTTTTTTTCCATGAAGGATAGAATTCTAATTCTTTCGAATTTAGATTTGTAACTTTGATATTTAGTGCTTCCAGTTGGTTAGATACTTTTTTATTGAATATATATTTTTTTAATCAAGTTTTGAAGTCAAACCAATTACAATTTAGACATAGTGTTACCGTTTAATGCGTAACTTTTTTTGTATATATAAAAAATAAATAAATAAATTGTTGGATCAAGGACTTCAATATCTAGTACACTCGTATTTTTTAAATTTTTTTTTGATAATCTGCTATTTTTCCACATGTGCAGAACATAGACCTTCATTTTCGGTGAAAAACCTATATTTAATAAAACTAAAAAAAAATACATAATGAAACCAAAACATATCAAAATTATATTTGTTGGATAGCTCTTTCCAAGGGCTACTTGATTCCAGTTGGGTTTGTGAAGTCTCTGCCATTTTCATCTTCAAACCAAGCTTCGAAGTGAAAAAATTTAGGGTTTTTTGTGTCTGAGGGGGAGAATGAGGGTTAAGGGGGGGTTTGTACAAACTCCTAGGGGTTCAAGTGAACCACCTCACATAATGCATTTTTATTTGGCATTTAGTGAACCCCCAAAATAACATTTTTTGGCATGGGGTCATTTTTTGTGAGTTTTCCTTCCTCACTGGAATTGTAAACCACTATTGTGGCTTCACCCAACCACAAAGTAAAGCATTCTCTTAGAATGGAAGGATCCTCTCACAAGGGGGAAAACAAGGGCACTTTTTGTTGCAAGTATGAGCAGATTGGTGTTGTCATTGATGTCAACAAGCTTGTGTTGGCATTGGTGTCAATTGTATATGTTGAGGATGACTTGTATTGAAGATGAACAGTTGGTGTTGTCTATGCTTTGATTTGTTGCATTATGTTGTCATGAGTTAAGCAACTAATGTGAACCTCGGTTGTTACCTTGATAAGCTTTTGTCTATGGTTTTGGTAGTGATGAAGATGTTGTGGATGTGTCTTTGGTGCTTGATTTTCAAGTGCTTTTGAGAAAATTTGAGAAAAAGAGGAAACAGTGTGTTGCAGTGTTGTTTTGGGTTGCAGAGAGGTGTTCTAGTTGTGCTCCACATTTCTTCTAGGTTGAAGATCTACCTATGTTATTTGGATATGTTGGGGAGAGGCATTTAGATATGTTATATTCAATAGATGGTGTGTTGTATCATCGTATAGTAGAATTTGTGTTCACCAGTGTGTGACTATGCATTGCAGAGGTGTTTGGGAGAAATATTTTTGCTCTATGTTTCTCCGTAGTTTTGCTTCAAGTGTTGTGATTTTGAACTTGGCGTGTTGATGGTTCTAGTATTTTACTGAGCAGTCAAGAGGATTTGAGGTTTGATGCTTCATACTTAGATAAGTTTTCAAGTAATAGTGTTTGGCAAAGTTGTTTAAGTTTACTGGGGTTATACATTCTTCTAGTGGAAGTTGTTGCAAACAAGTTTGTTAGATTTCAGGGTGTTTGAGGAATATTATAAATCATGTTCAATCATGGTATGTGGTTTGCAAGTCGTCTTTAAGTTTGAGGAAGTGTGTACAACTTAATTGATTAATTGTGTTTGCATGGGTAACAAACGACCTAGTGTTTACACTACATGCAAAGGATAAATATTGTTTGTGGTAGTGTGTGTTTAAGTGGTGTTATTGATTTGGGTCCCAATTAAGTTTTGATGTTGTCAGTATTCACTTCTATCTACCATGGAATTGTTTTGGCATTGACCCAATTTGAATTTGCATGTTTGAGGTGCATTATCGACCTTGGAGAGGGTTTCAAGGTTGAGGACAATATAAGTATGAGTTGAATTTTTGGATGATGATACTTGATAGATACAAGATAGATTAATGTGTGAAGTGTATGATGTGAGTGATGCGAAATTGAGTAGAGCAGTGCGAACTTTCAAGTGTTGGATTATCGGATGTAGTGAGCAAAAGGTGTCTACAATCATTCAAATAGATTGCAAAGGTGTTGGAGCTATTGTGGTGAATTTTTTGTTGCATTGAGACCATGTTCTCTGTGTAACATTTCTTCTCTATCTTCTTTTTGTACTCTAGTAGTAATCCTTGGCTGTGAACCTTTATGGACAGTGTGCCCTATTCTTGAGCCCTTGTAATCAGTTTTTCTATTACTTATATTGTGAGCTAATCCTCATCATGGTTTTTCCCTCCTTGGGTTTTCCACGTAAATCTGGTGTTCTCTTGTGCACGGTGTTAAATTTGTTTAAGTTTTGTTATTTGTTTTTCATGTGTTAAATCTTCACAACAGATTAAGGGTTTAATGAATGCATGTGAATTTGAATGTTAATGAGGGTTTTGATGTTTTGATAAGATGCAACTAATTCACCCCCCCTCTCAGTTTCCTTGGCCATTCAACACTTTCCACTAGAGAGCATGGTTTACCAAGGGACTTCATCCCTAATAGAAACATAGAACCAAGCCAATATATCCTCAAGGATATATTAAATTTAGGTGTAACTATGTATCTTCCTAATATCAATCACAACATAATCAAAACAAGCCACCACTCACCATATCTCAACTCACTTCCCTTCAATCCAATGTCCATCCAACCCAATTGACATCTCCCTCATAGTCACATAATCTACACAATATCACAAGCATCTTAATTTCCACAATTTCAGATTTGAAAATGTTATTCCAAGCAAGAGTAAAAATCATTTATCTCTCTATATATTCTCACAATTCTCAAGAATTCAAATTCCTTCACAATTTGTCCTCAACAAAGCTCTCCCTTTCTCAATTCTCAAACTAAAAACTATAAAAATGAATGTACATCACTTTTCCCAAGCTATGTGATATGTATAAAAGGGAGTTTCATGCCACTTCACTCCATCCAAATCAATGGAGCCACATGGCACCTCTCTAACTCATGCACCAAACTCTCTTGCAATCACTTCTCCACATGGGGTTCCTTCCTAAAAGCATGGTGGATTGGAGTACACTCCTTCATTCAACCTATTTTGGAAGGCAATGGTTTGACTTGGTGTACTTGCACAAAATCCCCATGCTTCCTTAAGTATTTTCTCTTTCTCAAAGCTCTCATGCTACACCCAAATCTCTAAACACAATCTCACACCCTTCCCCAAGTGCCCTACCCATAGGTATTTGGGTTGGGGTCCCAAAATTGATCATACAAATAACAAATACACTTATATACCCTTTTCAAATGGCCCGCCAAATCACTTTCAAGTTTAAAAAAAAAAGCATTTAAATCATTTAAATTGGGTTGGGGTCCCAAAACTGATCATACAAATAACAAATACACTTATATACCCTTTTCAAATTACCCACCAACTCACTTTCAATTTTCCAAAAAAAAAAGTCATTTAAAATTACATACCAAGCCCTTATATTTAAATAATTATAAATAAACACATAGGGGACATGACTATTAAAACCAAGTGGCTAACAAGTGGTCTTGATCACACTTGACCAAGATGGTTTTTTGCATAATTAAGCAACACAATCAAATCTCATTATGCAAGATGGTAGGTTGATCCCAAGAGTCCTTAGTACCCCTCTAGTGCCCTTTCCTATAATGTTCTACATACTCATTGTGCACATTAAATCTCATAATGAAAAATTATAGCTAAAAAAAGTAGAAAAATATATTAAATTACACTAGTCATCTATTTACACATATAATTAAAACTTGTACATATAGAAGCCAAAAATCATTAGCATGTATGAGCACATCACATGTCTAAATCTTGTATCACTAGCATAGATAAAATTGAGCCATAATTTATAATAATTTAAATTACATCATTCAATATTTAAAGTCCATAAATCTAATTAAATATTTGATTCCTATAAATTCATTTCTCATATTTTAACTCAAATTTAATATTTTAAATAAATTAAATTTAAATCTCATATTGACATTTAATTATGATATTATATTTACCAAGCTTAATCTACTTAATCACAAATATTTAATATAACATTAAAACTCTTGTATAATTGTTGGCAAAATCAACAAAAACAATAACAAATTAGACCATATCACAACAAAAGGTACTAATGAGAGCTAAAGAATAAAGAATGATGTTTCTTCATCACTAGGCTCTGAAGCACCACCTTTTCTTTTTTAAATCAAATTTTAAAATAATTTATAAAACTCATTGTTAACATGTTCATCAATGTGTTTTCAGTATATATTATTTTTCTAACTTTTTTGTTGTATCATTTAGAAGTCTAGAGGGGCTAGTGGATAGTTAGTTCAAGTGTTATGTTGAGAAAAATTGCATAGAAATGATGGAAATAGTTTATTTGGAATTCCCTTACTATAACCCAAATTTGAGGATTGTATGGTCATTTTTACGTATTATTCTCATAAAATATATTCAATTTTATAAACATACCACATAAAAGAAAAGATTTTGGATAGAGCATAACTTTTTTACAAATTATTTTGACATACATATTTAATTTATATAAGAATTTCAATAAATAAAGTATGTCTTAATATTGAAAATACAACTTTGAATAAATAACCATTACAAAAATTTTGCCCTCACTAATATACTTTACCATATTGTTAAATGTACGAATGAATTTGTATTTCAATTAAAAATATTGATCAAACTTAAAATACCAAACTTCCCTCGGAAGCCTTCTCATTCCAATCATACCCACCACTATAATGAAAAGACCCCAACCACAAGGAAATATAAGCTAATATCTATTTCAACAAGCAAGACTCCAAAATAGTCATTCAATAAATTTTGGCTTTAAACCACACTTAAATTTTCTCAGGAAGATTTTTAGGAGACACTCGTAAATGGGTCTTTGAAAGCTGCAATCCACTTGTCTAATGAATGATATTTCATTTATAATATTTTCTGAATGCTTTAGAAATTTTCTAAGGAACGGCTGGTCAAGAGAGAAGTTGGAGGTTTTAAAGCTTAAGAGCATTACAACATACTGTTTTCATGGCGGAGTCTCAGGTTTAAAACTTCCAAGAAGATAAAACGTTGAAATTAGTGCATGGGTACTCAGTATAATGTTGCTGTGGTTTGGGCATTTCCTTTCAGAGCAGGGATGAGAACCTTCATTTGTGACTTTATTGGTTAAGGTTGATTTATCCTGACAAAATTATATCTGGAATGTTTCCAACATATCTAAAAGATAAAATCTGGAAGGTTTCCAACTCATCAATAAAATAAAATGGTGAAATGAGACCTAGGAGGTTGTCCCACAAGGTGAACTGTCAAGCAAAGCACAAGCCGCTTCTATAAATTATGAGTAGTGAACGTATATTACGACTTCAGACAAATTCACCGCCAATAATTCACTGTCAACAAATTCACCTCCAACAATTCCTTGCCAACAATTCATTTCCATGACAATTGCTGGCGGTGAATTTTCCATGAGATTAATTTGTCATGACGATGAATTGTTGGAAGTAAGTTTGTTGACAGTGAATTTTCTTAGAGCCATATATTCCAAGTAACAGACAGCAGTCACAGATGTATCATGTAGTCTGGACTGTTATTTGAATTATGATACATCTGTGACTGCTGTTTGTTACTTTGACTCAGTTTTCTAGCATATAAATATGATAACTTTCAGCTTATAACATCATCCAAAGTCTAGGATGCAATCTGAAAGAGTGGAGGGGCCAGTTAAACATCAACTTTTGAGAATCAAGAAGAAGAAAAAAAGAACTTACATTTCTTATGTTGAGATAAGCAGTGCAACCAGTTTTGGCAATATAAGGAAAGCTCTAAAAATATTAGAGCTTCCAACTTAACCAATTTTACAGACTGCTTTTGTACTCTTAAATATAAGTAAAGCCATCATGCTTTTTCTGTTCTATAGGATGCAATTGCTATGCATCCTATTTGTTAGGTCATAGAGAATTCTAAGATGTCAACAATTTACCGCAAGTAATTCACGGTCCGAAAATTCACACCAACAATTCACCATTTGAAAATTCACCACCAACAGTTCGGTCCGAAAATTCAAGCCAACAATTCACCATTTGAAAATTCACCACCAGCAGTTCACTGTCCGAAAATGAAAATTCATCGCATTAAAAATTTGCCATTAATTTACCGTGGTGGTGAATTACTAGTGATGAATTTTCCTTGAAATGAATTTGTCATGGTGGTGAAATTACTGACCCTGAATTCCTTGATACCAATTTTATAATCCACAATATGAACCTTAAAACGCACTTACCTGACTACTAAAACTCACAAAACATGTATCTCCATGGACCTTTCTCTTAAAGAGATCATCAGACAATTTGCATAAGGCCGGCCTCATACAAAGAGAGAATTAATAACATCTTTAAATGTTTTTACTATTGAAATCAAATTTTTATTTTCTTGGATTCTACATTATCTAATTGCAAATTTTATAATGATTGATTGATGTTATTTTTACTTTGTACGAGCCAAGACCCTCTATTTAGGGGTGCGGGTGACATGTCAACTGTTTTTTAGGCTCCATCCACGCCCTCTTTTCTAACAAAGATGTTCTGCTCGACAACGATTGCTTTTCTTTTTTATGTTGATAACAATTTATTTTCATAATAATAATGGAATATTTTGTCTTTCACGATGGAAAGGAATGTCTACGTCATCCTTTTATTTAGAAGGTCTTGAGTTTTAACGGTTCCGTTAAATGAAAAATTACAATAATATTTTCAATTTAGTTTAATGATTTTTAATAGATTATTATAGTCTGCAGTGCTCTCGTGTTATTATTTTTCTACTTTTAAAGTTCTTCATAGTTAAATTCTCTTTAAAAAGGAGAATAGAGTACTTTTCACATAGGGTAAATAATTAAATAATATAAGTACTTAGAATATACTTTGGGTTAAAAGATATTGGGAATGTAATATTAAATTAATTATTTTATAAAATAAAATAGTAGTATTTGAATAAAATGTTGTGATAAATTGTAAAAAAAGTTTTGTTAATTATGTAAATATATTATTGATGATTAAATATGTGATTTGGAATTAATAAATGTTTTTGATAATATAAGTAGCATTTACATGGTGCTATACCTTTTACACGAAAAGCCCACAGGACCAAAAATGAACCAAGTTCAACAAAACATCAAAAGACTAAACAAAAATAATGGAAATAGGACACAAACACAACATAGTAACAACAAAGATCCAACACAACACAAACCCGACTACTAACTATCCACACTTTCCCATCTCTAGACGAGGAGTTTTAAAACATCATCCCCATTCCAGTTGAGACCTTCACCCGCAATGTTCTTGTCCACTTCCTCCTTGATGATGTCTGAAAGTGTGACGACCAATCTGTGAATCATTTTAATAGTGAATTGCGCCAGATTATTGAATTTTCATTCTAGTTTAATAACCCACTCATACACCATGTTGAGGTCCTCATCCTTGCATTTCTTGCTCTGGGTCTCCTCTTCCTCACCAACTTTGGAATCTAAGGCGTAGGTAGAGTCATCCTTAAGCATCTAATTCATGTTAGAGAAATTACTAGGGCTCTCCACAAAACCTTCTTCCATCTCCTCAATAGTGTCTTTTTTGCCTTTAGTTATGTCGTCAGTCTGCTCTAAATCACTAGAAATCTCATCCACTGGAGCCCCTTTTTTGTTCTTCGCCAGTTTGTGGGACCTTCTCAAACTAGTCTATTCCGTCCCCAACTCAAAGCTCGTGGCCACCATGGTGTCGCCCTTAGAGTTTTTTTCCTCAACACTTTTTCCTTCATTGTTAGTGGCCGACAAGTCCACCTGGGACAAAGACTCTTTTTTCCCCTCCTTCTTAACAGTGGGTCTGTTGTCCTTCTTAATGGGTTTGTTTTTTAGCTCACATAACCTAGTCGTAGCCTTGGATTGGGCCAACCCAACCACACTTTTCTTGGAATTAAATGTTTTGTCTATTATTTTAAATTATTTTCATGATTACAAAATTGATCGTATAAATGAAGATTTGACCTCTATCTCACATATCTAATTTAGAATTGTGAATCCAATCTCTACACACATTTAGAATATTAGTTTCAACTCACCTTGATGTCCTCAAACTATCCTCATATAAAAACTAGTTTCTGGTGTTTGATGGTTTGCACTTGGCAACCTGACAATTGTTTCCCTTATGTCAAACCTTATTAGGATATTGATTTAATGATTAGACAAAATATCAAGGGACAAAACTCTCAATGAATGCAAGATGCCCTAAATGCTCATCTAGTTAGAAATATGATGTTTCCATAGTCCATAATAGTAGATCTTAGTGCTTCGAGTTTAAACAGTGTGTATATTTGTCAACATTTCAAATTACACTACATTATCCATTATCAAGATGAAGAGAGCACATGAAAGGTAACTTGTAGACCTAGGTTTGCTAAATAAGGGGGGAATGGAGTGGCGGAAATCAAAAATGAAGAAATTGGAAGAATGAATAAGAAGAGGGGGGGGCAGGAAGAAGAATATTAAAAAAAGGAATGTACAAAAAGATACAATAACATATACACATGTATTTTTCTATGAATATGTATATTCATACATTTACATATTGATATTTATATATAAAAGTATGTACATCTATTTAAAAATATAAATAAAATGTTAAAAATAAAATGCATACATTAATATACTTGTTCAATTGTTCAATGTAGATTCCCTAATAATACATGGAAATAATAATTGATAGCTCTAAAAATGACATCTAGCATGTTATGATCAAATCTAGGTGATGATAATTGGATGATCTATAATGAAATATGATTATCTCTATAAATAGAACACCAAGGGTCAAACAAAACACTTTTGCACATTGGGTTAGCACACAAAAGTCATAAAGAGAGGTAAAGTTGGCAACAATTTTGACTATAAATTTTAAAAGTTAAGGGATCATTTTCAAGAGTGTAGAAGTGATCTTAGATTATGGAAGATCACTTCCACAAGTATAAATTTGACCTAGGTTAGAAAAGGGATAAACTAAAGTTCAAGACTAGTTCCTAGTAATAAGTATAGATAAGAATAGATAAGGTTTAGATTGTGTGTCCATTCTTAACTAATAATGAACTATATTTGTACACTTGTTATTGTGTAAAGGGTTAACTGAGTCTACATGGGTCCAAAATGAATGTGAAAAGTGTGAGGTATGCACTTTTCACCATTATATTTTTCTCACTCTTTGGCTAGCATGTGAATTATCAAGAGAATGCATTTCAAAGTAAATACAAGCATCCAATAGGAAATTAAATACACAAAGACTTATAAAAGGATATTGATATGGTAATGCAACCAATTTTTTTTTTAACAAGGCATCACTACTACTACAATGTAACATGTATCATTGCTCTATGCTATGTCACCAAGTATTAATGATGTGAGGAATAGTATGTTAGTGTGCACACAAGAAAGAAGGAAGCTCAAAGCAACATACATCCCCATATAGTATGGTGTATGTATAGTGGACTAGTATGCTCAAAGTGTGGGTACCAATGAACATGGAATCTTGAGGAAGTTTCACCTAATGGACAACTTATTCCATTATGATCCTAGATGATAGGGTGAAGTCGAATACTATTCAAGATCAAGTAATTATAACATTTAAATATTGAAAGTGAGTTCATGAATTAACCAATTATAATCAACTCATTAAATAGTGTATGTTGATTATCTACATTAATCATTTACAAAGAAATCATAGAGATAAGGAAAGTATATTGTATTCACTATTAACCTATGTAAACCATTACACTTACTGAAAAATCATCTACAAATCTATCATTTCCAACAAGAATATGAGAATAGAGAGCAAAAAATTATGTGACATTTCATATCTCATGGATTCATTTTCATAGTTAACCTTCATAACAAGAGCATGAGACACATAAAGCTAACTTAAGCATATAAGTGGGGTTTAAATTCATATAAGTAGGGTTTATATTCTATTATGCATAATTTATTCTTTACTTTAATAGATATAGTTCAAGAGAAAAATTTCATCTATTTACTTCATTAAAATTACATGAACATTATTTTCAACATCAAGCAATCATTTCCCAAGTATAGTGAAAGAAAGATAGAGTACAACAATATACCTAACAACACACTCATGATTACACATGAAAACATCATCCAATCATCAAATTTACTTATTTATGTATGCATATGTAAGAATACATCAAGAATCAATCAAAAAAACAATAATAAATTTTGTGTTAGATTAGTTCCCAAAAAATAAAGCTAAGTTATGGCTTTTCTAATAACAAACGGTTTGAAATACTTATAAATTGTATATTTTTATCCTTTGTAATGTGGGGTTTTATAATAATAGTCAATTGGCTATGGACTACTAGGACCTAATAGTTCATGGTTTGATTGTGTGTTCCTAGGGAAAGTTATGGTCTTCTCTTTGTCTAGATTGTTGTATTTTTGGAATTCTATAGTTTACAACACCGCAAGACCACAAGTTTTCTAAAAACCAACAAAGCACCTAAAATTTAAATTAAATTATGTTTCTTTTACTTTGACTAACAGATTTATAAAGTGTGATACGTGTCAACATCAAGTGTAGGTTCATTTTGTTCCAAAATGGGCATAATTTGGAAGATTTATACAAGTCATTTAACATGTTCCATTTCACTTCACAATTACAAGTTGAATTTCACGTCAACAATTCCTTAGATTGTTTACATGTATGTTCAAGGCTATGCTAAGCATATTAAAAACCTCTGCCTTTTCCAAATGAAGAAATCATAATATTATTTTTTGAAAACTTACATGATTCCTTTTTCGATTTACACACAAGCACACAGTTAAATCGATTACAAACCACCAAGTAGAAGATTAATCAATCAACCAAGGATGAGTACCATGCTCCTCAAGTGCAACATGGCCAATAGGAGATAGCCACATCATGACCATATTCTCACCTCAACTACTAACCCCCTAGCTAGGAGGATTGTCTTGAGATTAGCATTCACACATTCACATACACAAACACCAAGGTTTTCAACACTTAACCACAAAGTAAAGCATTCTCTTGGAATGGAAGGATCCTCTCAGAAGGGAGAAAACATGGGTACTTTCCACTAGAGAGCATGGTTTACCAAGGGACTTCATCCCCAATAGAAACATAGAACCAAGCTTAGGTTCAGGTGCAACTATGTATAGATTCCTAATATCAATCACAACATAATCAAAACAAGCCACCACTCACCATATCTCAACTCACTTCCCTCCAATCCAACATCCATCCAATCCAATTGACATCTCCCACATAGTCACACAAATTATTTATTTATCTACACAATATCACAAACATCATAATTTCCACAATTTCACATTTGCAAATGTTATTCCAAGCAAACGGAAAAATCATTTATATCTCTATATATTTTTACAATTCTCAAGAATTCAAATTCCCTTACAATTTGTACTCAACAAAGCTCTCCCTTTCCCAATTTCTAAATTAAAAAATATAAAAAATGAATGTACAACCCTTTTCCTAAGCTATGGAATAGGTATAAAAGGGAGTTTCATACTCCATCCAAATCAATGGAGCCACATGGCACCTCTCTAACTCATGCACCAAACTCTCTTGCAATTGCAATAAATGGGCATGGCCAACCCATTTGAATCCAAATGGGCTGCCTTCCTAAAAGCATGGTGGAGTGGAGTATACTCTTCCATCCAACCAATTTTGGAAGGCAATGGCTTGACTTGGTGTACTTTCACAAAAGCCCCATGCTTCCCTAAGTATTTTCTCTTTCTCAAACCTTTCATGCTACACCCAAATCTCTAAACACAATCTCACACCATTCCCCAAGTGCCCTACCCATAGGTACTTGGGTTAGGGTCCCGAAACCAATCATACAAACAAAAAATACACTTATATACCCTTTTGAAATCGCCCACCAACTCACTTTCAAGTTTCCAAAAAAAAAAAAAAAAAAATCATTTAAAATTGCATAGCAAACCCCTATATTGAAATAGTTACAAATAAACACATAGGTGACATGATTGTTAACACCAAGTGGCTAACAAGTGGTCTTGATCACACTTGACCAAGATGGCTTTTGCATAATTAAGCAACACAATCAAATATCATTACACAAGATGGTAAGTTGATCCCAAGAGTTTTTCAGTACCCCTCTAGTGCACTTTCGTGTAATGTCCTACATACTAATTGTTCAAATTAAATCTTACAATGGAAAATTATAGCTAAAGTAGAAATATATTAAATTACACTAGTCATCTATTTACACATATAATTAATTTTTCACATGTAGAGGCGAAAAATCATTAACAAACTTATGAGCACATCAAATGTCTAAATCTTGTATCATTGGCATAGATAAAATTGAGCCATAATTTGTAATAATTTAAATTACATCAATCAATATTTAAAGTCCATAAATCTAATTAAATATTTGATTCTTATAAATTCACTTCTCATATTTAAACCCAAACTTAATATTTTAAATAAATTGTCACACCCCATTGTGTGTTTACCTATTTACTATTACTATGCTAGGGAAAATTATTGCATGTGTGAATGTATTTGGAATAATGATTAGAAATATATGTGCTTGCACTTTGTTATTAGTGAATTATGAATGAATAGTTATTTCATTTAATGTTATGTGATGGAATGCATATATGAAATTGAATGGTTATTGAATTAGATATTCTAACTATGAAAAGTATTATGTAAATGCTTGTTTTGATGAACAACTAACTACCAGGGATGTGTTAAGTTGGATGCAAGTTCATATTCAATCCTCTAGAAATGAAGGAAGTATCAGTCAGGGAGAAGAACTTGGTTGGGTAACCTATAACGAAACCTAACTGAGCTTACACACAAACTCACAATAGAATGGTTAAGTCAAGTTATAGTGTTGGGAATTGGTAAGTCATCCTATAGTATGATGTGTTTGCATTAGTAAGGATCTTGATTACTCTTGAGTGCATTTTTGGATGATGTTTATGTGTTTGTAGTTTATGGGTACTTCTTTATATTACTGTGCTTTATTGATGAGGTGAACCTGCGTTGAATGTATATATATATATATAGTCAACAATAGACTATATGCATGAAGGGACACACACATGAGAGTACATATTTAGACATTTATGCACGCTTATGAACGGGTTGCTTATGAGCATGGTGTTATTGAAGGGGCAATGTGACATGTATGTATATATACATCACACGTATATCTTGCTATCAATAAGATAGTAATTGTTATGTGCTTGATTGTAATCAAATGTGTATATATAGGATATATACATATATACATATGTATACATGTGTTGATATACACTTATGAGTGACAAATGGAAGAGTCCATACGAATTTATCAATATATGTATACGTACGTATACATGTACATAGAGGTATACACACACACACACACACACACATATATATATACAAATACAAATGATATTATGTATGAAATATTAACTTGATCTTATCCATTTGAATATCAAATGTATACATATTTAATTGACAAGGAATATATATTGTATGTATGTATGTATGAATATATATACACATATACATATATATATATAGCATTAAAAGCTATTCATTGGTACATATATATATATATATATATATATAGTTGATTTGTATATATATTATGCAAAGTATCAGAGGTAGATTAATACATGTATATTATGCAAAAGATTTGAAGGCCGATTTGGAGTTTATAAGCCATGGTCGATATAATACAAATGCATCGCTATTTTAAACTAGCGCATTGCTTATACAATGGAACACATTATCCAAAAGGATAAAAGGCGATGAAAATATTAAACATTAAGTCTGTTGTGTTAAGTGATTTAAATGCATGAATTAAAGATATACGCCATAGCCATATAGACATGCTTGGTCAAAGCACATTCTAAACACTATATCTAAGGAGTTGATTCATACTTTACCTGTCGATTTGGTGAATGTTGATTGTTTCCTTTGATAAACTGCAAGCAAAAGAATAGGGAGGTTGTTGAAACTTGGCGCCATAATATGAATGCTTTGTTTCTTGTAGAAGTCTATCATATTTGCAAACCGATTCTCATCTTTTGAACATGTGCATATTTGAAATAGTTATGTATTGCTTTCATACAAGGAGGTCGATCTGTAGGGTACCAAGCTGAGTATTAACTCAGAATGTTGCCACCTTTTTGTTGTATGAGATGAGTCGACTTGCATGCTTGAGTGGTGTCGAATGGTTTACCATTTCCTTAGACATCAATGTCTCATTATTTTATATAAGTAGATGAGCCAACTCTCTCATTTGGACACACATTCTAAGGTTATAATATGTTGTTTATATTATGTAACTGTATTTTCCAGAGATAGTCATTTTGTGAGCATTGAGGAGGTGGTTATTGTGAGATTTGCATTGAGTGGTTATAGTAATTTGAAGTGAAGCCTTGCAAGTTGACATTGGAAGGCTGAGATCTAGATTAGTCAATTGGATTAAGCGAATTACAAACATGAGGATCTATTCTCCTTTTATTTGACTTTTGTCATGAAAGAATGAATGTCTTGGTTGTTTTGTATGAAATTGCTTGAGAATGCTTGCATTTGTGAATTATAGTATTTTCTTATGGAAAGTAAAAGAAGTTGTTTTATGCTTTTCTATGAAAGTGTTTGTAAATACTCCATAATATGAGAGCTTGTTTATCATTAGTGTAATATAATAGGAATAATGAAACAAGGATAGCTTAAGGGTTATTCATTGCAATGTTATTTGATTGATTTTGAAAGCTCATAAGTCACACATGCGATTTGATTATCCATTGAAGGGAGGGTAACTTATGTTTTTGCTTTGTGGGTAGAAATACCATTGTGTTTTGGAAAGAGAATAGGTTGTTTCTAAGGTTAGAGACTACCCATAGAAGGAAATTACCTATGCATAGTTAATGGCCTAAAATCAAATCGAGCTTGAGTAGTGTATGTGAGGAGGATGACTTTCACTCAAAGTACTGAGTGAGAACACTTTGGCCAAAGTAGTGTGATTGTCTTTGGCTCCACTGTCAATTCACCATGATCCATTTATGCATGTTAGTTCAAGATTGTAGAGTCTACAAGTTCCAGTTATGTAGGACACAACATTAAGCTCATAATGGTTGTCGGTACGAGGGTACTCCACCAATCTCTTCATTGAAGGGAAGGGCCATAATAGATGTGCGAGGGACCGCATTTAAGTCCGTGGTTGGCGGAAAAGCACTTGAGTGATGCTTCTCCTCCTCAACAGGAAACTAAGACCAAGATTTGAATGGAGATTCCTAGACCATCTATATCTATTGCTTTGAAACTTAGTTGAGCTATGTATGTACTTTGTACACATTCTTTGGAATATTGTAATATGTGGAATATTATTTTTGAAATGAAATCAAAATTGGTTATTGTTATGACATCTATGTTCATTTGTTCTCTATTATGAAAGAAAATTTTTATGGTAATGGTTAAGTTACATAGGTTATTTACTTGAAAGTGAAAACTTAGGAAATTTACTTGTGAGATCAATTGGCATGTTACGTAAATTAAAATTAAATCTCATACCAACATTTAATTATGATATTCACCAAGCATATTCTATTTAATCACAAATATTTAATATATTAAAACTCTCATATAAATGTTGGCAAAATCAACAAAAACAATAACAAATTAAACTAAATCACAACAAAAGGCACTAATGAGAGCTAAAGAATAAAGAAGGGTGTTTCTTCATCAACCACCACCTCTTTTTTAGATCAAATTTTAAAATAATTTATAAAACTTATTGTTAACTTGTTTATCAACTTCATTAATGTCTTTTCGCTATATAGTATTTTTTTAACTTTTTTGTTGTATCATTTAGAAGTCTCATAGGGGCTAGTGGACAGTTAGTTCAAGTGCTATGTTTAGAAAAAATATGTATAGAAATGTTGGAAATAGTTTATTTGGAATTCCCTTACTAGGACCCAAATTTGAGGGTTGGATGGTCATTTTTACGTTTTATTCTCATAAAATTATTCAATTTTATAAACATTATCACATGAAAAGGGAGATTTTGGACAAAGCATAATTTTTTATAAATTATTTTGATGTACTTATTTAATTTATGTACGAGCTTTAAAAAATAAAGTATGTCTTAATATTCGAAATACAACTTTGAATAAAAAACCATTATGAAAGTTTTATTGCAAGGTATGTGCCCTTGGTCTCCTTGTGTTGTGCAGCGCAACGCTTGGGTTCATGACATGACCTAACCGCCTCTTGTGGATTCATTAACTCTGGTGGTCGTATCGGGCATTAACAGGTCGATCGTTTGGTGCAACGACAACCGTCTTTGCAACAATTGGTATTAGAGTTTGGGTCATGGGTTTGAAACCCTCGCTTGCGCTGAGGGAGGGGGGGGGTTGTTGTAAGGTGTGTGCCTTTGGTCTCATTTTGTTGTGCAACACAACACTTAGATTCATGACATGGCTTAACCGCCTCCTATGGATTTATTAACCACGATAGTTGTATTAGACATTAACAGGTTGATCATTTGATGCAACGGGAACCGTATTTACAACAAGTTTTACTCAACACACAAATTCGACTATCAAATTAAGACCTTGTCCCTCACTAATATACTCAACCATATTGTTAAATGTACGAATAAATATTGATCAAACTTAAAGATACCAAACTTCCCTTGTAAGCCTTCTCATTCCCGTCATACCTACCACTACCTATAATGAAAAGACCCCAACCACATGGAAATATACACTAATATCTATTTTAACAAGCAAGACTCCAAAATTAGTACATCCACGTGAAAAGAGTTAAATGAATCGACGAAGTCAACAGCGAAAGGGCTTCAACCAATTGCAATATAAAATCCCATCTTAAATATCCTAAAGTAGGACGAATAGCTATGGCTTGTGAGTAGGTGTCAATTGTTGACCATAAAGCTTATTCGAAAGACTCAATGTTTCTTTGGGGAGAAAGCTAACAGGATACGGCTCTTACACAAGTTTACATTGCATCCCAAATAAAAAAGTCCATCTTGGCTCACTTAATCAATTCATCCACAGTCTATATCCCTGAATAACATGAAGTTCAGTCTTTTTTCTTCCCTCAAATGACGAACTCATAGCATGCATTTTTAGTCATTCAGTAATTTTGGCTTTAAACCACACTTAATTTTCTAGGAAGATTTTTAGCTACCAATTGGGACACGTAAATGGGTCTTTGAAAGCTGCAATCCACTTGTGTAATGAATGATATTTCATTAATGATATTTTCTGAATGCTTTAGAAAAGTCCAAGGAACGGTTGGTCAAGAGAGAAGTTGGAAGTTTTAAAGCTTAAGAGCATTACAACATACCGTTTTCATGGCGGAGTCCCAGGTTTAAAACTTCCAAGAAGATGAAACGTTGAAATTAGTGCATGAGTACTCAGTATAGTGTTGCTGTGGTTTGGGCATTTCCTTTCAGAGCAAGGATGAGAACCTTCATTTGTGGCCTTACTGGTTAAGGTTGATTTATCCTGACAAAATTAGACCTGGAATGTTCCCAACATATCTAAAAGAAGTCTGGAAGGTTTTCAACTCATCGATAAAATAAAATGGTGAAATGAGATCTAGAAGGTTGTTCCACAAGGTGAACTGTTAAGCAAAGCACAAGCCGCTTCTATAAATTATGAGTAGTGAATGATTATTACAGCTTCAGACAAATTCACCGTCAACAATTCATCATCAACAAATTCACCTCCAACAATTTCTTGCCGACAATTCATCGCCATGACAATTACTGACGGTGAATTTTCCACGAGATGAATTTGTCATGATGATGAATTGTTGAGAATTTGTTGACGGTGAATTATTGACTCTGAATTTTCTTAGAACCGTTTATTAGTTAAAAAACAGAACACAAACACAACCCTTTCTTAAAAACTATAAATGACGATATATTACAGTCAAGAACTATAAACCAGAGAACACGCAACAAGGGAAAAGAATTTCCATACACAGACTGTAACCTATAACTAACCAAGCCGTTAACAGCTCCATACTACCCTCTTACATAAGCTTTTACTCAAGGTCAAAGCAACATCTTACTTCAAAGATTCTTCTTTTTTTTTTCTTATGTGGAAATGGTTATCATGAGATCCATTCTTCTTTTTTTCTCATGCGGAAATGGTGGTCGTGAGATCCATTCTTCTTTTTTTCTTATGCGGAAATGGTGGTGAGATCCATTTTTTTTGTTATAAATATAATGTGGGATGGTTATCATGAGGTCCTTGCTCTGTCTATGTGGGCTTCATACTTTGCTAACGTCAATGCAAAGCAAACAATAAAACAAATAAGGTTGGGTTACCTCGCACTTAAATTAGCCGAAACATAATATGCCTCTTATTAGCCAGCACAAGAATAGGGGAACATTGATTCAGTCAGTTCATTTTGCAAGTTATTTTATCAAATGGTCTTATTTTCTTAAAATCTACAGCAAAGTCCATAATGCATTTCAAAACACCATCTAAAGTATTTATGAGTTCATTCATGTAATCTGGGCTTTTATTTGAATTATCATACATCTGTGACTGCGGTCTGTTACTCTGACTCAGTTTTTTAGTATATAAATATGATAACTTTCAGCTTATAACATTGTCCAAAGTCTAGGCTGCACTCTGAAAGAGTGGAGGGGCCAGTTGAAATGCCATCAACTTTTGAGAATCAAGAAGAAAAAAATAACTTACATTTCTTATGTTGAGATAAGCAGTGCAACCAGTTTCTGGCAATATAGAAAGCTCTAAAAATATTAGAGCTTTCAACTTAAACAATTTTACAGACTGCTTTTGTACTCTTAAATATAAGTAAAGCCCTCATGCTTTTGCTGTCCCATAGGATGCAATTGCTATTTGTTGGGTCGTATAGAACTCTAAGATGCCAACAATTTAATCTTATAATCCACAAACTGAATATGAACCCTAAAACACACTTACCTGACTGCTAAAACTCACAAAACATGTATCTCTGAATGGACCTTTCCCTTAAGGAGATCATCAGACAATAGGCATAAAGTAAGGCCTCATACAAAGAGATAATTAATGAAAACATCAGAAGTTCTAGAAAACAAATAACCCTTACAGAGCATGACGGTCAAACCCACATGAGGCTTGTTTCTAATCTGGAATGGAACCCCTAGGAGTGTACAATGGTGAGTACAGTTTGGGTTTTATTTCCTCCAGTTGTCTGATCACCTCTTTGATATCTGGCCTAGCAGTAGGGGAAGGTGCACAGCAGCCCATTGCAAGTCGAAGAGCCTGAATCAACCCATCATCAGCCGCGCTCCTTAATCCCTTCAAAATTTCAGTATCGAAAACCTGTGTTGTTCTCTCCTCAAGCACTGCATCTTTTACAATGCTGGGCAAGTCAACGATTTCATTTGTGACAGTGGCATTGGCACCTGGTCTCTTACCCATCAATATTTCCAAAAGTAAAATGCCAAAGCTGTAGATATCAGTCTTGGTGTTAGCTCTCTTCATCTTCTGAAGTTCAGGAGCCTTGTAGCCTTCTAGACTTGCAGCTTCCATCATCTCAGCTGCGGCAGAGGGACTCATAAGCCTGTCCAATCCATAATCTGTGAGATGGGCTACATAGAATTCGTCAACCAAAACATTCCTTGATTTGAGGTTTCCATGAATTATGGGTGTTTCAAGCCCTGAATGAAGATGAGCCAACCCTCTAGCTGCTCCAAGGGCAATCTTGTGCCTCCTAGCCCAGTTCAAAGTCTGCCTGCCTGCACTGTGAAGAAGATCAGCAAGGCTTCCTTTGGGTATATAATCATAAGCCAACAACTTCTCCCCTCTCTGACCTTCATAGTACGCCCTTAGGGGAACAAGGTTTTCGTGCCTGAGTCTACCAAAATCATTAATAGCAGGCAAGAAGGATTCCAAGTCCTTGGCTGTGCCTTCTCTAAGCAATCTAAGCACAATTGTACCTCCCTGAGCTAGCTTTGCTTTATACAGAGTCCCATAACTCGTCTTGCTCAACACTTGCCCAGTTGCATTTAGAACATCATCAACTGTCAGATGCTCCCCACCTTCAAACAACACCAATCTGCCCTCTCCACTCTCTTCTTCCTCAAATTCATTAATAAATTCTCCTTTTATCTTCCTATCCTTAGAGGTGCCCAATGCAATCAAAACAGATACAACAACAACCATGGAAGCCATCAGACCAATAACAATACCGGCGACAGCCCCAGGGCTCAATCTAGAATGATGCCCACCGCCCTGATTTGAAGTTTGGACTCCTGAACAGGTTTGCAGGGGATTCCCACACAGAGAAGGACTGTTGCCCACAAAAGCATTCTGGCTAAAATTCTGCTTAAAACTGGGTATAGTACCAGTGAGATTATTATATGCCAAATTCAGTGTAGTGAGGTTCAGATTGGTAAGGGCCTCTGGGATTGTTCCGGAGAAAGAATTGTTGCTGAGGTCCAGGGAACGGAGGCCACTGAATTGAGAAAGGAAAGTGGGTATAGAGCCTTCAAGATGATTAGAGCTTAAGTCAATCTTTTGCAGAGTTGGGCATGTCGCATTTAGCAAGGCTGGATCTGGAATTGAACCACCAAGGCCATTATGATCAAGGTCAAGCTCAACCAGCTGGCCACATAGGTTCCATATTGAAGGTGGAATAGTACCATTGAGCTGATTATGCCTCAATGAAAGGACAGCAAGGCTTAGACTGTTGCCAAGTTCTAAGGGTATTGGGCCTTTGAGCGTGTTAACATCCAAATGAAGTTCCTGCAGACTAGACAACTTGGCTAGTTCTCTGGGTATTGTTCCTGTTAGCCCAGCTGCAGGAAGTCGGATACTGTAGACAAAAATAGAAGGATCTTTATAAAGGGACAGATTTGATCTTACCAGTGATGCATTACACTGCAAAAGCTTTTCATCTTGCTTCATCCATTGAATGCCCCTCCATTGGCAGATTGGATTCGATGCATTCCATGTTGAAAGCATAAAGTTATCATCACCACCCAGAGAGCCCTTCACACTCAACAACAGATTTCCATCACTTGTAACCTGAGCAACTGTTACCAAAAAAGAAGGCATCCAAAACAAGATAGTGCAGACCAGAAAAAGTCTGAAGGCCATGGATGGCTCTGAAACTCTCAGACTCATCGACAAAACGGGAAAAAATATTTGTGCTTTACAGTATTTCAGAGGACTGTATCATTCAGAAGAAGTGTATTTTTATCCTTCGACAAAGGACTGTACTGAAAACATAGTACAACATGGCCTCTCTTCCCAGCTGATTGCTTTTCCATACAATGACTTTTGGTGAAATTTTGCCCGGTATTTAAAATCATTGTAGTTGTTCTATATTAACTGTGTATATGTTTATTTTATGTATATATGCACTGGCTGACGGCTTGAATATGAATATACACATTCCTCGGTGGCGGGCGGGTGTTACACACATGGAATTGGACCCGAGGAAATTTTGTATTACATAAGAAAAAGGGCACCTTCATTTATAAAATTTTCTAGTTGGCTGGTGGGTAACTGTGAAAACGTCTAGAAGTTTGAAACTTTTATAGCGACCCCATTCCTTGGTAGGTTACATCCGGATTTAATTTCCCAATAGATTAATATGTCTTATTGTATATATTTGAATTTTGTATGGGGTTAAGGGCTTTGACTATATTCACCTTTTACTATTTTTTTCAAAAGCAAAATACGGCTAACTTCTTTTCAATGAAGATATTAAACTTGTTTGTTGTAGAACAAAGACACTAAAGGATTTTAAGGGTTTTGATAAGTGTAATGGTCTAATTTCCTACTGTAGGTACCTTCACAAGTAAATTTTTAAAAAGAATGTTTTGTTTTTTATGAAGAATTTTTAGTAAAAAAAAGAGTTTTTATGAAGTAATTGGTATGGTTTGTTTTTAAGGATACTTTTTAAAAAATGAATAGATGGAGGTAAATAGATGGGTTAAGGTTATAATCAAAAAAGTTTTAAACAAGTAAAAAGAAAGATTTGGATGAAACAAAACATCAAATGGATGAGCAAATAAAGCATCGACTTCAATGCATGTCAAAATTAACAAAGAAATAAATACATTTGTTATGGATAAATTTTGCAAGTTTATATGGGAAAAGGTATTTGGGAGAAAGAGGAAATATTATCTTGATGAATTTAACCCCATGTATGATCATCACCAAAAGGGCTATATAGAGGCAAATATCACATGGAGAGAAAATACATTCATAGTCCACTTGCACCATCTTTGGTTTGAAATAGGTAGATGAAAGAGGCTAAACTAAGAATGGTGGGAGAGGGTATGTGCTTTGAACTACGAAAGTAGTTGAGTTGGAGAACCGCCTTATTTTGAAGTGTGAAGCTTACAACAACATTTAGGCCAAATATGCAAGTACTTTAGCAATAGCAACAATTTATTTACATAATTTACTCAAAGAGGATAAGGTTGAGAAAACAAGGGAGTTCATCATCAAAATAAATAGTAGAAGATCAACAATGCAAAAAGTTAAAATAGCTAGGTCAATTATACCTTAGGTTGTCTTTGGGCTTGTGAGCCTATTAAACCTTCTAGTCTATTCTACCCATGCTAATTTCCATTTAGTTTTAAACTCATTTTGATGGAGTAACTTATACAATTATATATTGATACATGACATATTCTTGTGATAGGTTTGGTTCATTCCTCGATTCATATCTAATATCATCCATTGCCACTTATCTCCATACATTTGACTTAAACCATGCCTATTTTGCACACTCATAAATATTTGCCATCATTAGCCATTTATTTTACACATCCATACATGCAACCCAACCTTGAGATCTACACTTTTTTGTCCCTAGACAACTTGTAACATTGGGGTTTAATCTTGAAAGGCGCAAGATTGAACCCAAAATTTCAAATCTTCAAATTCATTTTTTCTTATACTTATCCTTTTTCTAAATAGTTTTTATGAGACAAATTGGTACACATTGACCCCACTTATTATGTCTTGTCATTTGAAGACATTAAATGAAGAATTAATTCAAATGGATAAGTTAAAATCACTCTAGGAACATTTCAATTTGGAGCTTAAAAGGAACTCATCACGTCAAACTTCACATAGGCCATTTATATGCTTGAAAATGTCGTCTTTGAATCTTCACTCCAAGTTGTAAAGATAGCTTGAATAGGGGGTTGACCTAAGATAACTTGACCCTAGTGATCTAATAACTATCTAAGAGATGTTTTTAATATTTTCATCCTTATATTAAAATGTCAAATATCAAAATGAAGTAGCTTTTAGGAATTTGTAATTTGCTAGATTAATCTCATGAGTTACAAGTTAATCCCACATATCATATCATTCTCATAGTGCAATAATTCATTTATGTACTTGGAAAATTAAACTTTGCATAATATCTCCATTTATTCTTCAATGTGTTTTTCAAAGCTAAGTAATCCTATTCATTACAATTTAATTTCTAAAAATGGAATATCAACTTGTAATTTTTCAACTCTAATTAATCTAGGTTAAATTATGCTTTATTTCTTGATGTGCTTATTTAGTCTATATTAATCCATGTGAGGTGATGTTTTTGCCTTTACAATTTTGGTGAACCCATCCATATCTTACATCTCCAAGGGTTTATCTTCTTCCATTAGGGTTTCTCAAGTTTGATTTATTTGATTATTTTATCTTGTTTTTATATATGATTAGGATTTAGTTCTCATTTCATATTGTTACTTGATTTTTATAACTCTCCTTTTAGGATTTATGTTAAATTCTCTTACCTTGCTTTCATTCACCATACCCAACTTTGTTAGGGCCTTTAGGGTTTCACTTTAAGATCTAATTATTAACTAATTTTCTCATTTGTATAAGATGTTTACCTCATTTCTATATATTTTATCTACTTATATTGGGGTTTGGGGATTTTATTGCATAGTCTCTCTAATCTCTAACCACTCACCCTTGGATTGAGCTTCATTGCTACAAATTTATTACATAGATTATCATAGTCTATTCTCCCTATCTTCTAATCATGACCCTATTAAAATCTAATGTGTTTCTATGTTTTATTTCATTTGATCCCATCATCTTGCTTTCATGTTTTTTATTCTATGGATATGGATGTGTCATTTGTGGAGGTGGTGTTTCATCATGTTTGTGATGTCTTCTCTTTCATAGAGTTTTTTTATTGATTATCCTTTTATCTTAGACACACTTTACTTGTCCATGAGCTTCTTATGTTGATCCTACTCTTCCTATGGTTAGTGATGTGGATATGCATGATCATGATGAAATATTATCTTTGACCACTTCTATATCCCATGTTGATTCTTTCACCCCTAACCTCTCATATGTATGTGATATACCTAGTGAGCATAGGGTCAACCCACAAAAGTGTGTCCCATTTTTTGGCCAAAGTAGGACATTAACATCAACATTATTTTAAAGAATCACTTTATGAAACGTATAGCAACTAAACCATTCATAATTTAAGATGATGTAAACTAGTGATTTGTGAGGATTTGTGTGTAGATTCTAAATATATTTATTTTAAAAAAAAAAACTAAAAATAAATTGTGAATTTTTTTACGTAACTTTTAATAACTTATTTTTATAGTAAACATTTTTAAAAAGTGGTGTTTATGTCATCATGCATAACTTTTTTTATTGAAAGGATAAAACTAATTTTTAAAATATATATTTTAACATCAATATTTAGTGCATGGATATTTTTCATATTTTTTTGTTGCAGTTTTTTTTTTAATTATTTTTTGAAGTCAAAGTAATCATAATTTGGACATAGGTGTATGTCATCATGCATAACTTGTTTTGTATGTATTAAATTTTTTGTTGAAATAAGAACATTAATACCTAGTGCACACTTATGTTTTAGAATTTTTTTTCTCTATTTTTCTATTTTTTCATGTGTGTGAAATGAATCCAAATTTGAATCCAATAGTTAATGAAACTATGTAGCCACATCAAAAAATTCCTCCCACTTTTCACAAGTTTCCACCTCCTTCAAAATGGTCTACAATCCCAACACATAAGGTGTATAAAGCTATTGGTCTTAGACACACTCCAATTTTGACATCCAAACTCCATCATCCACCATCCCAAGTTTTAAAAATAAAAAATCTTGCATCTAAAATGCCAAATAATCCATCCAAATCTACCATCCCCATCACCATTCTATATCTTGCCTAAAATTCAAAAACTCTAACTCACAAATTTATCGTGTCTTGACAAAAACTCTTTATCATAGGGACTCTAATGGCACTCTATCATAATGTGTACATTTAGATAAGTCTAACTCTAGTATCAACAAAGATCACAATAACATCAATGGGTTATATACAAGTGCTATGATCCTAGGAAGAAAACTCGTCAAGGTAGGTCACTATTGGCATATCATGACAATAACATCTACATATACACATTAGGTGGACTAGCATAGTTTATGGTCATTCAAAAGGATATAAAAAAGGAACGAAAAAAAAGTAAACTAATAAATTTTCCAGTGAAATCCATTCTTATGGCACTTTAGACAAGAACCATGATGAAAACCCATTCATGGGTGTCATGTATAAAATCAATTATATGTGTACCATTCTAGTTCATACCACATTGTATCATCCATCATGCTATTTTGTCTTGACACAACTATCCATCTAATCCATTTCCATCCATCTTCCCTATACGCCTTGATCTTGATAAAGACTAGGGGCACATATTTCAAAACATGATTTTGGAAAACTCTTGACATGGTCAACTATTTTGACCATATACCATCTAAATTTGATGTCATCACTTACATTTCCATATCCAAACCTTTAGCTTGGATAAAACATGTCATCCAATTGCAAGATAGTCCTTGGAAGTTAAATCCCTTATCCTAATCCAATTCCATAATGGCCATCCTACCCATCCTTCATCTGTCCATTTCCATCACACTAGTCCACTCATCCATTTATGGTATCTCATGCCTTGTTAGACACTTGGGGTAGGTGATTATGTATTGCTTTGGAATAAATTTTGATATATGTTTTCTAGCTCATTTAGTGATCTATATACCTTCCACAATTTTTTTGAACATTTATGCCATCTTATGAATAATTTTTTCTATCAAACTTACCTTCATCACCCACAATTCAGAAATTACTAATCAATATCATATTTCCATGCAATTCAACATCATATTCAAACCATCTAAAAAAATTGTTCATAGTCTTACTATAAATCTTGATATGTTTTTATCCAAACTATCATCATCAGGATGTATCCTTCCCAATCATTGTGTTGTTCTTATCTTAAACAAAAAAATCCTTGAGTTATTTTTATTGTCAATAATGCTATCATTATAACTATCAACAATCAATCAATTTTAGCTTGGATAATAACAAGATCTCAAGTGGTCTTTGGAATCCTTCTATTATCATCACCCTTTATTTCTCATCACTATCATTATCACCATATTAATCATTTCATCATTATCAAATTATCACCACACTTCCTCTATTCCCATTAATTTTTTTATCATTATTATTATCATAATTGTCCTTACATCAATAAAACCAATCAAATAACAAAAAAAACTTCAATATCCCACAAACATACACACTAGAAACATCATGCTTTTAACATCAAATCAAGACCTAAACACCAACTTAAATAACATACAATTGTCATATAAATTGTCAAATATCAAACTTTCCTATTTCATCCAATCCTAAATGCCTTCACAAGATGCATTCTTCCCCACATCACTTGCATAATCACCATCTTTTTATCTTATTAACACCTTGGCAAGAGGTTATACAACTATATGTCTTTTGGCAGTTGATTGTTTACTTCTTTGATTTATCTTTGGTCTATATTTTGATCCTTTGAATTATTTCTTTGATATTTTTATATACATTTTTTACCCATAATATGCATGTACTCATGGTCACCATGATCATTCTATATCATGGTGTGTTAAAGTTGCTAGTATACATTGGGGCATGATCATATGTTTTTATATGTCATGTTTGTTGGATGTTCTCTCACATGGCCCACCAAGGTCAATCACCTTGATATGTGATGGGAAATCCTCTCCATGTCTAATGGTTGTCTCCACACATACCCACCAAGTGCATCAAGTTCCTTGAGAGTGTTAGGGCACACTCTTGTTTGTTTTTTTCTTCAGCATCAGTCCATGCATTGGATACATTGTCACCTTGGTCTTATATTCCTTGGTGTATAACATCCATGCTATATCAAAATAAGGTTTCTCTTCGTATGCCAATATAATAAAGCATTTCAAATAAACATTTCTCCATGTATAATCATCTATTATCTTCATTTCCTATAATCAATTTCTCTTTTTCACTTTTCTTGCATCCATCTCTTTATATTATTTCATCATTTATTATTCGAGTGTAGATTTTTTCATGACTAACCTCTCGAGGTGACATCGTTATCTTGTCATTCAATCTTCTACCATTTCCTCCACATGATTGAGGGTATAACATCAGTTTATTCTAATCCATTTCTTCCTCCATTTTCTCTATGATTGGGGCATATTGTCACTTTCTTCATATATCATATTTCTCATCATGACTACAATTTATTTTCTTTTGAAACAATGTTACTTCAAACATTGTCTCAAAGAGGGGCAAAACGTAGACACCTCAAAAAATTCCATTTTCACGTAATCAACTTTTTCATCTTATCATCCTATCACCTAGGTCCTAATTTCATCCAATCATCATCTAATTCATCGTTTCATCACCAAGTACACATGCATCATCACCTTGTCACCTAAGACACCTAAAACCTAATACTTTAATTAAATAATTCCTAAGTTATCTAATTAAATTTGGGTAATATTATTCATTTACTTAATAAATTAATTATCCACATATTTATCTATTTAATTAATCATTTATCTATGCATTATCCATTAATAAATTAATTTAATACTTTACACCTCATGTGCACCAATATTTCAATCAAATTATTATTAAATTAATTAATTTCACCTAATCTAGTTGACTACCTAGTCTAATAAGTTCACTCAAACTTACTCCCAATCCCAATCATCAATTAAATCCATTTCCACTCATCCATGCAATCCGTTAACTATTCCATGCATTAGTCAACTTCCCATAATTCTCTCATGCACTTAGTTAACTCATCTAATATAGGCAATTGACTAATCAATCAAATCTGTTAACTCCCCAAACACATTGAGTTGAGAAATTATAATTATTTTAATAAAAAATTAAAATAATTTGCAACTCACATGTACATGCCACATATCCTCATCAGTCCCCCAAATCAAAGATCAAATCGCAACTTCTAGATTCAATCCTAGCCATTCATCATATCCTCTTGCAAATCTATAAATCAAACCCATCTCTCAATCATCCATCAAGAATTCATTTTCATATCCAAGTAATATCAATTTTATATCTAGAGAATGCTAATGCCATGTTAGTGAATTAAGCACCCACATCACAAACAAGAAAAACTTTACATTTAGCTCAAACAAATATTTACATACTAAAATTTAAGTATTGATTTGGTTTCATTTTTATGTTATTTCATTTGTTTATTTTTCATGCATAAAAAAACTTTTCCAACCTTACCTATTATATTGCCAAAAAACTTAACAATTATTTCATGTGAAATTTATTGATTTAGGAACAATATCAAAGAGATCAAAATAAGCTATGAAAATCTTAAAAATAGATTTAATTTTAAAGGTCTGTTACTATCATCTCTCTTATTCAAAGAGATATTAGTATTAAAATTATTAAAATCACCCCTAAAAATATACTTTACCATTCCTAGACAAAAGCAAAAGAGATAGCTCATCCAAGGAGTGTAATTCTATATCAAGTTATGAAGGCCAAAAACATCAACACAATACCCCAATATAACTTAATGAAAATATTTAAATTTACACACTAACCAACAAGTAAAATAATCGAAAATAGAGACATGCATTCTACAAGGTTTCCATAAAATCCACATGCCTACTAATGCCCCATTAGCATCCATAATTATCTCTTACCAATATTTCCAAGATCTATTTAATAAATTTTGAAGATATAACTTTAACATCTTTATTTCTATTTGGGTTTCCATCAAAAGAAGATATTATATTATGATTGGTTGTGTGGCAATATGTGCACATGAATTCACCTCCTTAAATAATGTTGAATCCCCTATGACTGAGAATCAAAATTCCTACATTCATATATTGTGGAGGGGTTTATTTATGAATTTTGATCATTGGGGACAACTCATTTTCCCTCCTTTTCCCTGGAATGATCTTCATGAGTATTATTCCTATCCCTTACTCAATATCTTGGGCTATATATCCAAAGGTAGGTAAGGGAACTTAAGTTTTGAATTGGTCAAGTGCTTTATTTTTTGACATTTCAACATGTATAGGATTGTAAGGTATTTATTGAACTTTTAGGCTATCTCATCCCCTATCCCATGTATTTATCAATGTGGAGGCCTAGTATCTATTTGAGAGTTAATTTTTGTTGGTATTTCAAGGTGGTAGATACTTGCCTCCCAACCTAAAGTACATAGAGCAATGTGAAATAAATGGTGATGTTTTTTAGGATGTTAGAGAAATTCATACTTACATCCCAAGCTTGATATGCAAGGAAATCTAAGATGTAATGATGGACCACCAACAAAGAAGACAGTTGTTATATATATTAATTTTTTTGAGTGTTTCATTATCATATCCATAGTATAAAAAAATAGAGAAGTTCAATGTTGAACAAGGAAGCATTGGTTTTCATCGAGGCCTTATGCAATGCCTCGCCATCTTGGAGATCCATGAAATTTCTCTTCCCTCTAGAAATTTGACATACCAAAGAAGTGTGACATGATTGTATGAGAAGCTTAATGTGAGGAATACCAATGGCAAGGTATCATCTTTTGGAGATGCAAAAAATATAATGCACTTGTTCCAATGGTGTTGAGTGACTCTCCAGGCTTGAACACAATAATAAGAATGATAGGAAATAATGGTGGAATCCTTATTTTTATTAGAGGTTTGAGAATGGTAATGAATTTTTTTCTGCTATAGACATTTTCTCCAAGTCCAATATACTCAAGATAGGTCCACAATAATGAAAAATGGGAGAGTGAAGGGTGCAATAAACCCTATAAGGCTTGCAAGGCTCATAACATTTCATTCCCACCATCATATGCCTATGATGGACTTGGTAAAGTGTCTAATGCACAAGTTACATTTTGTGGAGAAAATAAACCATTAGCAAGTCGAGTGATAATGGATAATGAATCATATATTTTTAAAGGGATTGAGCTATTCAAAATAAGATGTACATATGTAATGAAAAACAAAGTACATTTAAAAAGGGAAATTGGATAAATGAAATGGGAGGCCCAATAAATAAAAAAGGAAACATAAAATTTTATTGAGAACCAAATGGAACAGTGGTTTTTTTTATTTCACCCTAATTGTATTAACTACATGGGAGCTCTCACAACTACCTTGAATACCTACTCTAGTCCCTTATCCAACTGAGGTGTTCATTTTACATGGGAATGACTTTGTACCCTTGATTTCATGATGTTATAGTGCTATGAGTTAGGGTTTTGCCTTGCTACTATTAAGGATATATATAAGTTTCATCCAAGAAGGGGTAAATTTTCTTTAGTCCAATTGTAGAGAGATAGAGGTAGTTACAATGTATTAAAGGTTATATTGCATGTGTTACCATTTTCAATTTCTCTATGATTGCATGAACAAATTTAGGAGTATATCTAGTTGTTTATATGTTCTTCCATTTTCACACTTGTTGTTGTGAGTATAAATGTTATGTAGTGAATGCAAATAATATTCTAAACCTATTACAACTATTTGTGATGGATCATTATACATTTATACATGGATTTATGTAGCTCATTGATGAATTATTAAGAATTAGAAATATGCAATATTGTATGTTGATGTATTTAAATGCTTAGATCAATTATTCTATTATTTTATTTTGTAATCCTCTCTCTATTAGTTGTGACTCTCTAGCCCTTAGACAAGAATTAGTTTGGCTTATATCCTTCTAGCCAATTAAAAAAACTATATTAAAAAAAATATTAAAACTATTATTTTTAACATATTTCAAAGTAGTAAAATTCATGGATTCACAAAAAAGTAGGGTATAGATCCATATAAATTATTATCATTAATTTACCTTGTGTTCCATGAATATTTCCCACATCTTGCACTCATTACAATGGTGTTGCAATTAGTTATATAAATAGGTCTTTAAGATAGCTAGTTGTTCTTAACTCAGTTATAATAGTTGGAGTCAAGTCAATAATAGATTGCGTTTAGCTATCAACATTTGTGGTTGTCCATTTTTTTTGTCAAACCTCTAGGAATACCCTCATAAGTCTAAGTTGAGCTCAAATATGAGTAGGAGAGAAAACCCACTTTCGTGGAGTTGACCTTCAACCCTCCATGGTTTGTGGATGAGTTGGTTTACTTTCATGATAACAACCTTGGCCTTGAAAGTATAAACATATTTTCTAAGAAGTGGAGTTGTGGCTTTGGGACCCAACAATTTCTTGAATGAATATCAAATTAATAAATTGTAAATAGTTAGAATTTTACCACTCTCTTTTTATTAGGGACATTAAGACACTAATATTATATAAAAAATCCTTCATTTATATCAAAGGGATCTTCCCCTTCATCCCTATAAGAATAATCTTGATTTAAATTTGAGATCCCTCCCTAACACTCACTTAAACATCCCTTTGTAACCTTTCCTTTTCCATTTTAACCCTTTCTCTTCTTTTTCATAAATAAAATAGAGGATGATTTTGATCTAAGGCCTCCATACCATCATGTGAAAACTTAATAGGTGTGTCGGTTATATAATATCTGAGAATATTATCCAAGTTAATTTCCATAGGAAACAAAATTCTAGAAATACCCCTTTCTTTCTCTTAGTCTAAAGAATAATATCCCTATGAAATGAAATGGAGAGTATGGATTGACACATCTTGGGGTAATCCCACAATAATGAGTCCCACTTTTTGGCCAAGATGGACATTTATATCAACATTTTTAACTGAATCTTCACTTTCTGAGACCTATAGCAGCAAAACCATTAAGAATTTTAAGATGATGCAAACTAGTGATTTATGGAGATTTATGTGTAGATTCTATATATATATATTATTTTATTTTATTTTGAAATAAATCATGAATATTTCAACATCTCCTTTAATAACTAGTTTTTAATACTAAACAACATTTTCAAAAAGTAACATTTATATCGTCCAACATAACTTTTTTCTAGAAGGATAAATTCTAATTTTTAAAATATAGATTCTTAACATCAATATCTAGTGCATGGATATTTTTTCATAATTTTTTGTTACATATATTTTTTAATTAATTTTTGAAGTCACTATAACTATAATTTGGACATAGGTGTATGTTGTCTAGCATAACTTGTTGTGTATTTATCGAGATTCATTTTTTTTGGTGAAACAAAGACATTAATACCTAGTGCAAAGGTATTTTTTGAATTTTTTTATAATGGTTTACTACCTTTCCACCTTTGTAGAATAAAGAACTTGATGTTCAGTGAAAACCTATGTTAAAGAAAAATTGAAAATTGAATACACGATACAATGAAAACATATCAAAACTATACTTGTTGGAAAGCTCATTTTGAGGGATACAATCTTGAAAAATATCTTGTCATGTTAACTACATTTGAAGGTCCAACCCAAGGTTTGAAATTGTATTTTCTAAGGAAATTTTAAAGAAGAAACTAAAACTGTCATGCTAAGCCCCTTCTTTTAAAGGTGTCTTCGATAGAAGGTTTTTCCTTTGAATGAAGCTACGTTCATTCAAAGAAATTTGTGTAAAAAACATCCTTTTATGGAGCATATCTTCACTCGAAGGTTAACCTTCACTTGAAGGTCTCTGCATGCAGCCACTCAAGTGAAGGACCTTCGTTCGAAGATATTTCTTCAAACAAAGGTTTTCTATTGAATCATCCCTCCTCCCTCAAAAATATTCATTGTCCCAAAAGTGGGACTCAGAATTGTGAGATTACCCCTTACAAAACCTCTTTTTTGTTACTAATATGATATACCTCATCCAAAAAACCCTAATAGTGTGCTCCTTTTGTGAAGGAGGTAGCTCAAAAACCTTTTCCAAGGGAAACCTTAAGATAAAATTAGCTTGTATATTGTTCCTTATTGTTGAATTTCAAGTTCATATAGGAGGAAATAATACCCTCCTTTGAATAAAAACATAAACGATTATGGTCATGAAATAAATCTTTGCGTATGGAAAAACTAATTTGGGTTCCATCATATTCTTCTTTGCCTTAGAGTGGTAGTCCATATTAGGAGGCTTGAAATATATCTTATAATAATAAATTGATATGTGATCCACTTGGTGGAAATAATAGGTTATAAAACATAATCCTTTCATGGTCTAACTCTTGATAAAACCTCCCACGAGTGAGAGGAAAAGTATGATTTCTTGGGTAGATGACTATCTAAATTGATGAGTCTAGTTATTGGTTAGTTTTTTGATGTTTTTATGCATACTTATAGACATTTCCAGACACTTATTTCATACATATTCCTAAACTTTACTATCTTTTATGCTCATTATGCAAACTTGAACCTAATTTGAAGTATATGGAAATATGGTTATAATGTGATAGTTATTGTATAATTAATGTGTGAATATATATGAATTGCAATGAATATATATTCTTAAGCTATGGTTATTAGTATTGTGTAGATGTTGTATAAACTAACTCTTTGTAGCCAAGGAGCTAGAGGATGCAAACTATAGCCTATAGCAACTACGAGGCACAACCCGTAGCCAAAGGAGTTTCCAAACAATGATGCGAGGGAGGTTCCAGAAAAAGTTGAGTGCAACAATTGTAGAAATGGAGGCACTTATTAAGGATGATTGTGAATCATCATGAAATTTAATAAACAAGTTGAAGAAGAACTATATTACAGCTGGGAGTCTAACGTGACTATTTCAATAATTCCACATTCCAATTCTTGTTGCAGTAGAGTCATAGTTCTATTTGGACTCTTCTTCCTTTTTCAGTTATAGTTTAGTTGCTTAGACTTTATCACACTCTATTATGTAGGGAGTGGTAATTTATGATTTCATTTTAGAGTCCTTATTTTAATAAACTCCCCCATGATGGTATGTATGGTTTGATGGTCAAGGCACTAGTTAGTTGGTTGATTTTTCAATAACAAATATAGCAATAAGATACTTTCAATTAAGTTATTTTTATGCAATGAATGATTTTCATTTATTGTCATGATTGCATTAATCTAAGGAACTACATTTGGATTAAACCTGTGAACACAATCACTTGAGCAAGGGCCACTCAAGGTAACTATTCCACACTATATTTTCTAAACATTTATTTTTGTTGTAGTAGTTACTCCATGAATGCATGTTGTCTTAATTAGATTCCTTATGTTACAATTATGAATGAATTCATGAAAAAATATTGTCTTACATTCATGATTTAATTTGCTTCAATTTTTTGTACTCTAGAGTGTAAGTTTAATTAACAGTGTTGGTTAATACTAGGATTCATTTCTTGATAGTGAACTAGTCATAGTATTTCACTATAGGTACCTATAGCAATAGGTCAGCATTACTTCTTTTACTAAATTATGCAGTTTATGATTTTTCAGCTTGTGTCAACACCTATGCTAGGATGATATAGGTATTCTTGAGTCTCTATAAGCACATACAGTGCCAACATCATCACAAGCTTATGTTAGCCTTGGTTGATAATTTAATGAAGGTCTTTCCAAGGGTTTAGTGGACTATTTAGTTAGGTTTACCTTTGAATTTTGTGTTTGACACCAAGTCTATTGGACATTAGTAGAGATGCTACATTTTTTGCCCCATTGTCAAGGATGGTGCTACTTTCAAAGATTCATTTATATTATATCAAGCTTTCCTAGTTAAAAAATTCGCTTTCAGTATTAGGAAAATTGGGTTTTATTCCTTCAAATACCAAAATATTTCATTAACATTGTGCAGGAGCCATTGTTATACAAAGTCACACCTATTGTATGCAGAGGTAGAGAGACACTTTTAGAAATATTTATCCCCTCAAACCAACAAGCTAGAGTGGATATTGGTAATCACAATGATTAGATCAAAGGTATTCCTAACGAAGAACTTTCCCTTTAATGAAAATTCATTGCAAAGATGGAGGTGACCTTCCAAACCATGGATAATGTAGTGGTGGATGATCCACTAGAGCATGTGACTTTTTAATTTCCCATTGCCAACCAAGAGAGGGCCACTATCCTGAAGAATATACCTCCTTCAGTGTTGCATGTCTTCTATGGCTTGGTAACTAAGGATCTAGACACGTTCTTGTTCAAGTTTGATGTCCTATGTAGGAGCTACAACTACACAATTAATGCCCATAGGATGAAAACATTTCTTGGAACTTTGAAGGATGCTTCAATGAGATGGTTTATGGGATTGGGAAGAGATGTTATTCCATATTGGAATGCTATGAAAATAAAATTCCTAGAAAAATACCAAGACTATTATAGAGGATTTGATAGAATTTCTCAGAAAGAGGATGAGCCATTGGAGGATTATGTAGAAAGGTTCTACTTCTACTTAAATAAAAACCCATAGAATAGACTCTCAAAAGAATCCATGAAGCTAGTGTTTTTAAGAGGAATCAATGATGATTGCATGGATGCCCTTAACCTTATTGGGTCAAGGGATGTGTCTCAATTTCCCTTTCAAGAAATCTGCAAGGTTTGTAGAAACTATTTAAGGACCTTTACCAAGAGGACAATGGGGGAAGGAACATCTTCCACTGGCAAGACATCCAATGGAGTTTCCAAAGTAGAATTGAGTAACCTACTGGCCAACATGAAATAAGGTATTATAAGTCATTTGGCTACTCAATTGGACACTCTACATGTAAAGAAAAATCAATCTAAGAGATTGAGGAAATACTTACCGAATACTACCCTAATTGCATACAAAGAAAAGCCAACAACAAGTGTAAAAGGGTGGCAAGTATTACATAAGACAAACCAGGGAAACTAGATTTTCAACCACTAGAGGGTTAAGATGAACAATTGTTCTAAATTGCACAACTAAGGCCATGGCAACCAAGACAAGGTATGCCACAAGACCCTTTAAATTTTAATACACCATTTTTAGTTGGTAATCATAATTTCTCTAGTTGGAACCCCCGGCCTTGGGAAAACACCCAAAACCAATGTCAAAACCCTCGGAAAAACTAGAACTAACAATAACCAAGTGTATGGCCACAACAAATTTTTCAAGGATCTAATTACAACCTCCAATGGCCAGTACAACAAAATCAATGGTAGACACAATGGCAAAACCAAGATATGAATTACCAATAGCATTTTCTGCCATCACAACCACAACAACATGCCATCATTCCCAATCCATCAAACCCAACATCTCAGCCACCAAGAGCACCTCAACTACCTACCCAACTTGCACTTAACCCAAATAACAAGCCTTTTTAATAGGCCTACACTAACGAGGCTATTCAACACCCTACTTATGGGGTAGAGGTGAGTGATGCCCACCTCAGGTCAGGGAAAACACTAGGTGGGCCTTCATCCCCTCAAATCACTGAGATGGTGGATGAGGAACCCACAACATAAGCTTTAGACAACTTAACTCTGAAGCCCGAGTCAAATCAAGTAAACCAAACTATTTCAAGTCTAGAGCCTCCATTCCCTAAGCGTTTAGCTATTCAAAGACATCAAAACCAAGCTAAGACAAACCTATTGGGTCAACTTAAGGATGTGTGTATCAAAATCTCCCTCATTCAAGCCATCAAAGATATTCAAATTTACACCAAGACAGTAAGAGAACTTTGTCTTAAAAAGTAGGGGAAAAGAGGAAGGACCCTCAAATAGTTCATGTCTTAGGGAACCTTGTTGACATTATGCTAGGCAATATAACTATCTCTAAATATACAGACCTTGGAAGTTCAGTAGTTGATGTTAAGATAAATGAGACCCTTATCAAAAATGCCTTGATTTATTTAGGGGCAACCATTAATGTCATGACTAAGGAGACAATGCAACTACTATAGCTAGTAAACCTTAGACCTACACCCAATGTTTTACATTTGGAAAATAGGTCAATAGCGAAACCTGAGAGCATCATAGAGGACGTGGTCATAGCATTAGATTCATGGTAGTATCATGCATATTTAATAGCCTTGCAACCAAAGGCCAACCTTGTAGGATATCCACTTATTTTAGGAAGGCCATGGTTACCAATAGCTGATGCATTTATAGGTTGTAGGTCTAGGAATATGATTATTTCAAATGGAACTATGACTAAGAAGTTAGTACTCTATCCACCAACCTAACCTCATGTAGATCTAGAGCAGATCATTTGGCCTACCTTGGATGAAGAAGACCACTATTCCCTACAGACTCTCATGACTATTGAATGCAACCCCCAATTGAGTAATCAAGATGAAGATTATTTAATTTCCCACATAATATAGAATAACTACGGTAGGAACCCACAACAACAAGATTGTATTTCATGTTTGCAGGATCCATTACATAATATTATACCTATAAATTCATCAGAAGAAGTATCCCAACTTTTCCATTCATTATTACCACAACAATGTATCCCAAATATTTGCGGACTTGGGCTTTCATCTGTGCAATCAACATCTAAGAAATTAGAAATCATGCCAAGTAGAATACTAAATGTTTACAATGGATTAACTGTAGAACAACAAAATTCTCTAAACACTGTGTTGTAGGGTGATCCCACAATACTAGTTTACAATTTTTGGCCAAACTGGATATTGAACTAAATTTTTTCAACTAAATCTTCACTTTTGGGCACCTATAGCGGCTAAACCGTGAGGAATTTGAAGATGATGCAAACTAGTGATTTGTAACATTTTTTCTATAGATTCTAAATATATTTTTTTCAAAATTTTTGGAATCAAATTGTACTTATTTTTCTATCTCCTTCGAAAACTAGTTTTTAACAGTAAACACCATTTTTAAAGAGCGACATTACTGGCTAACACAACTTTTTTTCTATGAAGGATTAAATTCTATTTTTTTCAAATTTAGATTCCTAACTATGATATCTAGTGCATGGAATTGGTTTCATAGCATTTCATTCAATAGTTTTTTCTCAATTAAGTTTCAAAGTCAAACCAGTTATAATTTAGACATGATTTACTGGCTAAAACATAAAAAAAATTGTATGTATCAAAATTAGATTTTTTTTTGTTGGATCAAGGACATCAATATCTAGTGCATAAATATTTTTCATAAATTTTTTTTGATAATCTGCTATTTTTCCACATGTGAAGAATAGAGAGTTTGATTTTCGATGAAAAACCTACATTCACAAGAAATAAAAAATAAATATAATAATCGAATTAAATTTGTTTAAATTATACTTTTTGGGAAGCTTATAAGGACTACATAATTACAAAAAATAAATTTTAAATGAATTCATTTGATCCCCCAAAAGGTAAATCAAAAGTGGTTTTTTATCAGCATTTTGATAGATGTAAAGGAGACTTTGTTATAGGCATGGTTTAAAACTAGTGGGGTTCTATCTAAGGGGGTTTGATATAAGGTGGTTTGATCAAACCCTCTTCAATTGGAATATTTTAAATGAAACTTTTCAAGGATTAAATCATTATATTTTCTAAAAATATGTAATTTCAGCAAAAATCAGGATCTTCTAGAAAGTGTAAATCACTATTATGGGATCGCCTTGCAGCCACATGCAACAACCTTTGCATGGGACTACCATGACATGAAGGGGATTGATCCAAAATTGTGCATGCATAGGAGCTATATAAATGATGGTTTTAAACCAATTAGACAACCCCAGAGAAGGATGAATCCCACCTTAAGAGAAATAATTAAAACCGAGCTACAAAAATTACTTGATGCAGGTTTCATTTACCCTAAATCTGATAGTCAATGTGTTTTACATCTAGTTATTTTCCCCAAGAAAGGAGGAAAATAGAGAGTATGTGTGGATTATAGAGAGCTAAACACATCCACTAGAAAAGATCACTTTCCACTACCTTTCATTGACCAAATGCTTGATTCCCTAGCAGGTAAAAAGTACTTCTCTTTTCTAGATGGATTTAGTGGCTATAACCAAATTTAAATAGCTCTAGATTACCAAGAAAAAACCACCTATACACGTTGTTGGGGCACATATGCCTATTATGTTCTCCCCTTTGGAATATGTAATGCCCCAACCACTTTCCAAAGGGTAGTGCTAAGTATTTTCTCATATTTTACTCATGACTCCATGAAAATCTACATGGATGACTTCACAACATATGGGGAAACATATGAAGAAGCACTCAACAATCTAGAGAAGGTTTTGAAAAGGTTTCAAGAAAATAATCTATCCCTAAGTCATGAGAGATGTTTCATGATGATGAGCCAAGGGATTGTTCTAGGACATTTTATATCAAGTGAAGGGATTCAAGTGGATGGAAATAAGATTGAGATAATCTCCACACTCTGTGTGCCATAGAAACAAAGAGATGTAAGGAGTTTTCTAGGGAATGCGGGCTACTATAGGAGATTCATTCAAGACCAAAAAAATTACAACACCTTTATTTGTTCTACTCACAAAGGATATCGAATTTGAATGGACCACAAAATGTCAACACTCTTTTGGAGCACTTAAGATAGCCTTGACAAAAGCAACTGTCTTGAGAGGGCCAAACTGGACACTGCCTTTCCATATACACACTGATGCTTCTGATTTTTCCATAGGAGTAGTATTGGGAAAAAAGGAAGGTAATAAGGAGTATGATATTTACTATATCAGTAAGAACTTACAAGGAGTTGAACTCAACTACACAATCACAAAAAAGAGATGTTGGTAGTTGTTTATGCAATCAACAAGTTTAGGCACTATATCACAAGGTAGCCAACCTTTATCCACATTGATCACACTGTAATAAGGTATTTAATGAATAAACCTATGGTTGGAAGTAGACTAGTTAGATGGTTGCTCTCACTACAAGAATTTGATATAACCATAGTGGATAAGCCTAGGAAGGCTAATGTGGTGGCAATTTTTTTGTCCAGATTACCAACATAGCTAGTAAAAGGTATTGTGGATGAGTCTTTTCTAGATGAGCATTTGTTTGCTCTCAATGTACACACACCTTGGTTTGTTGATATTGAAAATTAATTAGTGGTAGGACAAATACCACCACATTTCTCTCGTAGAGAAAAGAGACAACTAGTGCACAAATTTTTTCCATATTCTTGGGTAGCTAGTTATCTATTCTATACAGGTCCAGATAATATAATGAGGAGATGCATAAGAGAGGAAGAGGTCTTTGAAATCCTAAAAAAATTCCATGATGAGCCTTGTGGGGGTCACTTTGCAGCCAAAAGGACTGCATTCAAGATCCTAACAACTAGCTACTATTGTCCAACTCTTCATAAGGATTTAGTAAAGTATACAAGGAGCTGTGATAGATGTCAAAGGATGGGAAAGCCAACAACGACAGATGAGATGCATTTGCACCCAAAGTTGGCACTAGCACCATTTGATAAATGGGGGCTAGATTTCATTGGCCCAATTTCACAAGCATCCAATAACAAGGAGTATATTTTAGCTTCTACATATTATCTGACAAAGTAGGTTGAAGTCAAGGCATTACAATTTTCTAGAGATGGGAATGTAGCTAAATTATTATATGAATACATCTTTACAAGGTATGGAGTATCTAGAGAAATTGTGACTGATCAAGGCCCCCAATTCACTGCATAACTCATTACTCAATTGGTTCAAGAATATGAAATAAGGCATAGAAAATCAACACCTTATCATCCCCAAGCCAATGGGAAGGTGGAGGTCACAAATAGAGAGATTGAGAATATCCTGACCAAAATAGTGTAGATTCACATAAAATATTGGGCATCCAGGTTACCTAAGGTAGTATGGGCCTATAAAACAACTTGGAAAACAACCACATGCTTCACACCTTATGAATTGGTGTATGGTAAAACAACAGTCCTGGCCATTGAATTTGAATACAAGACACTTAGAACAACATTTGAACTAGATATGGACTTGACAACAACATAGAAGGAGAGGTTACACAATTTAAATGGGATAGATGAAATTAGAATGGAACCCGTGCATCACACACAAATAATTCAAAAATAGAGAACTAAATGGCATGATTAGTTTATAAAGACTAAAGAATTTAGTGTGGGTGACTAGGCTGTATTATATGATTCTAGGTATAAATATTATAAAGGGAAGCTACAATCTAAATGGTTGGGACCATATGAAATACATCAAGTTTTTCCAAATGGAGAAGTCAAATTGCAGGCCATAGATGCAGTTAGATTTTCATTGTTGTTCAATGGATAGATAATGAAAACTTACAAGAAGCCAACATAGAAAGATGATTTCCTTCTTTCTCTAATGCATCAATATGGCCCAAGTAGTGATTCTGATACATACATACTACAACAATTTGAAAACTCAATAGAAAATAATACAAATTCTCAAAGTGACTCAACAGATGAGCTACACAACTCACCTCTCAATGTTACTCAAGTATAATTCATTATCCAACTTCACATGCACACAATGTACAAGTGACAATCAATAATATTTTTCAATTACGCTCAATGATGCAGTAGGGACCTCTAGCTTCATGAGTAAAAGTTGCAACAGTTCAAATAGGGACTTGTTACTAAAGGTACCCATAGCACTCGCCTATAAGAAAATTAAAAATTTATATCAACTTAATTATATATCATCCACATTCATTCCACTTTTTGTACATGCAACCACAAGCCTATCATGTCATTATATGCAACTTAACCACTCCATTCCATGTCGCCTATCTCAATTTTCATGGATTTGAAGGCTCGCTTCATATCCCATGAACTGTACATTCCACAACCTTTAATTCTCATGCACCCACCTATGATTTCTTCCATCACCTATTGAAATTAACCAATGTCAAATCAAAATCAAACAATGAACACTCTTACATAGCTTCACATGCGTAGAGTTAAGTACGCCTCAAGTGACAAGTATGCGTACTAATTTTCCATAATTGACATATATTGAAATTTCTTTTGATATTTCCTTGTGTTTAGTTCTACATGCTTCACATTTATTAATATTATTTCCATAATTGATAATCAATCCCTTCACCTAGTGAAGTACATTGAAGTGAGGTCACTTCAAGGTTTAGTTGGGGGAGAGATGGTATACATTCCAAGGTTTTCAAATGTTTGCCACAAAAATAAAAGAAAAAACACACAATCCAAAACATAAAAAGCACACAATCCCTTTTTTCCTTTCTACCTTTCTGCAACCTTCTTGTCATTTGTTCCGCAATTCCAAGCGAATTCAAGTTGAAACAAAGGAAGAAGAGATAACAATTGATATTGCAATTGAAGAGTACAAGTGTAGCAGACAAAAAGGATTAGCAAAATTGAAATTGTGAGCTGAAATTTGTAGATTTTTAGCATAATAGAGTAAGTTTACCATTTTGGGAGGAGATATCATTCAAAGGGAACCATCTACATGCCAATACATATTGGAAGACAATTTAGTATTTCCTAATTTCACACAAGAAAGGTGGTTAGATTACTTCCCGAAGTTAAGAGAGTACAATGAATATATGACAAGGTAGTTTCCATAAACACTCCAACATTATGAAGCCACTATTCGAGGATTGAGGGTACAAATACTTTAGAGGATGAAATTGTAGAGGTATTTGTTCTGCTAAGAAATGGAGTTGAATTCCCTGTCAGGGAAAATGCAATAGATATCAGGAACGAATTCAAGGAGCTTGGAGAAAACCTTGACTTGACATCCCAAGGAACCAAAAGGTTATCACTTCCATGGGTATGGGCTTATGTTGCCTCTTACATTATCAAATATCTTACATGTGATGGTAGGTAATCTCTTCTATATACAATACATTTCAAGCTTTTAAGTCACCTTTATCATAATAGAAGGGTTAATTTTCCTAATTTACTCTATTACATATTAAAGAGAATGGGGTTTGAGTATCAAAGAAAAGAAAATGATTCAAAACTGTCACACTATTGTTTGGTTACCCTATTAGTGAAAAGAAGTCTTAGGGTTCAGTACCAAAAAAGAAGAGAGGTGGTTCTTCCTTTGCACCTTCAAAGGTGCAGAAAAAGAAGACCACCCAGCCAAGGTGTTCACACTGCCTAAAAAGGAAAGGTGTCATGAGGGTTAGTGTTAACAAACAAGAAGAAAACATTGTGACGGTAGGGATTGATTTAGAACTAAAAGACAATATTTCTGAAAATGTGTGTGTCCCTGTGAAAAGAAAATGGTACATATCAACCACCTCTAAATCAAATTTAGAGAATATTTTTGTTGTAAAGAAAACTAGGAAAAGAACCCCACAAAGCCCTGATAGTGAGGGTTGTGATTACACTAGGGGTGGTGATGAACAATTTTTAGAGGAAGATGAGAGTCTATTTATAGAAGAAAGAAATATAAAGACAAAATTACAGGAAGCACTAGAAAGGATTAAACAATTAGAAGAACTGGTGAATATTTGTGAACAAAGGGACAAGGAAAGAGACTTGAAGATTCAAGCGTTCGAGGAGAAATTGCATACTTATGGGAATGTGTCTAAATTGGAATCGCTTGCACAAATTGCAATGGTAAAGGTAGGAAACAAAAATCTCACAGCTGAGAACAAAAGACCCCCTGCTGTAAAAACTCCTATTATACAACCATGTCTCTAGGTTACTAGTTATGGAAAGCCACTCAAGAATTCTCCCAACAGAAAGAAAAATGGGAGAAGGAAAAATAAACAATGGGTTCAAAGCATACTAGAGTACTAAAGAGTAAAGACATCGAGTTGAAAAAGTTAACATACAAGATTGAGGAAGTAGAAGATAAGGTTGCTTAGATTGTTAGGTGCAAACTTCCTACTAAGACATATGTTTTATTCTTACAAAAAAATAATCTTGAGTTATCAGTTCAATAAATTGATTAGTAATCTGCCAACTTCCATGAGTAGGAAGTTTTATTTTCTAAATGTTTTTGCTAATGCCACATAGGTGATTTAAACAAGACCAATTATGTGAATTCTATTTACGTAATTATGCTATGCCAGTTGATATAGAGTGAACCCATTAATGTTTGTGGGTGATTTACAAATTAGGGAACTAGCATATGTTGGGAAAATGTGTCTCAACCTTGCAATTACATAAGTTACTGTTGATACATAAGGTATTGTTCATCCGACGATGACGAGGGGGTGCAATTTATATTTTATTATTGTAAATCTAGACCATTCATCATTATGTCTCATATTTGACAACCAATATTTTGTTAGCTTGAATTGCCCTATAAGGAAACCCTATTTTATGAGGGAATTGTATTACGGTTGTGTATTGTGATGTATTGTAAGAGTCTGATAGCATTCATGTTGCCTCTGGATCTCTGGTTGGTGATACTCTTGTGAGAAGCTTGATCTGCAAGTATCTTGCAATCTTTGAGATTTATAAATAATATATTGGGAATATTTTAGAGTGTAGGGTTTTTCTCTTAAAATATTTTTCCCCACATAAATCACTATGTCGTTGTATGCATGATATTTATGTTTATTTTTGGTTAATATTTTGTAAAAGTTTTGCATTTTCTTCCTCTCAAGATTAGTGTAGTAAGTTGTTTCGCTACCTTAACTTCCGTAGAACATCATGCTTTAGGAATGAAAAGCAGAGGGGTGAGATTATGCAAGAATATGTTGAGAGAGAGATCAATTTCTCTCCCAATTAGAAAGGAATCCAAAAACCCCCATGTAATAATAGAGGAGTGGATAAAATTTCTATAGTACAAAGGTGTGGGTAGAAAAATCATGAATTTGAGGATCAAGGACTATGAAATATTGTAGATACTAATTGTAGGACTCATCCATCATTGTTACCCATTTGTGCAAGAAAGATGAGATATTTTAACCCATGAGTTACAAAGAAAGGAGCCCCACTCTATTTATAATTTCATAGCCATGCTTGAGAGAACACACAAGTACATGGATGTTTCCAAAGAAAGATGAATTAAATGGGTACCTCTCACCTTCCAACCACCAATGCTTCTCTACTTAGTGCCACATTGGACAAGGGGAAAGAATGAGGAACATGATGAAGCTAAGGTTATTAGAATGGCTAGACTTGCATGCTATGGAGGCTTTTACTTGAAACAAATCAAAGGAGTGGATGCTTCCATAGATCTTAGGGATATCACTTTGCATTACAACCTCTAGAGCTAGTTGATTTGCTTGAGGAAAAACAAATGTGTAGTTGGGGGAATGATGATTCTAGTTATTAGTTAGTTTTTTTATGTTTTTATGCATACTCATAGACATTTCCAGATACTTATTTCATACATATTCCTAAAATTTACTATCTTTTATTCTCATTATGCAAACCTGAACCTGATTTGAAGTTTATGGAAGTATAGTTATAATGTGATAGTTATTGTATAATTAATTTGTGAATATGTATGTGTAGAGAAGGGGGATTCGCTACTCATGAGTTCTCTTCATTCAAAGATCCTCACGGGGTGAACTTCCCTAAACTACCTCAAGGAACAATGCGAAAGTTCTAGAATCAAAAAAATCAGGTCATGAAGATTTCCTAGACAAACTGACAAGCTCTCGTCCAAAGGACGTCAATGCGGGATATAGACGATAACACGACATGCTAGCATCCAAGAGGTGTGCCAGTGTCTTGTATGGACCAAAAAGTGAGAATGTCACAGAAAATAGCTAAATGACTACTAGCAATCTGATTGTTAAGAACTTACAAAATACGATAAAGAAATAAAATGTAATAGAACTTAAATAAAGTGAAATAGAAATGATAAAGTAAGAGAATAAGAGAGAAACTTCTCACAACAATCCAAGTAATGAAGCCTCCAGTACGTGAATGTATTATATGTACATGTGTAAGATTTGGAGAAATTATTGGGACTGTATAGGGGTTTTCCTTAGTTAAACCCCCGTTTTGGTGTTCCAACCTCCACGGATAGCCAAAAAGATAGAGAGTGAGAGAAGTAAGTAGATGCAATGTGATAAAAACAATCCCCACTCAAAGAGGAGAACCTGTATCACAAAATATGAGTGATAAAAGCAATCCCCGCTTGAGGAGGAGAACTTGTATCATGAAGTAAGGATGCAATAGATAGGGGATATGTAATCCCACGATACTCACAAGCATGAGATAAGGGAGATGAGGTTGTAAGGCTTAAGGAAGCCAAAGATGGAAACAAAGAGAGTTGTAAGAACCAAAAGTGTTGTAGAGGGTGTTGCAATGGCTTGAGAGTGCTACTATAACAAGCTATATGAAGTTGTGCAAACAAAATAACAAGAGAGAAAAATGTTAGAGCTAAGGATGGAAAGAAGCTAGAGTGAATCTAGAAGTACAAATGAATTGAAAAGATGGATTTTAAGGAGAGAAGAGAAGCAAAACGAAGCTTCCCGGGCAGTTACAGGGCATCTCAAGCCGTTACCACCAACAAAAGCAGATGAGAAGTGGAAAACATGCACATAAATGATCATTTGAACATTGAAACGTCGTAGGACACTAGCGTGACACGTAGACGTCTGCGCAACGCATTAGTTTTTGAATGCATCATGCTACAAAACGATGCGAATGGGAAAAGCACAAGGTTTAACACAAAGCTGGCGCATGAGGGTAACTGTTGAAAATGGGTGCTAAGCATCTTGAGAGGGGAAAAAGTCTAATGCAAGGGATAAAATGAGCCTACAAAAATTCTAGGGGAGTGGACACCAAAGTGGATACAAGAATGAATGTGAAATTGCAAGGGGTGCAATTTTACGCAATTACATTTTTCCCCCACTTTAGCTTGCATATGAATCTAAACTAATATGCATGCTAAAGGAAATCTACTAAACATAAATAACGTCATTATGCCAAAAGGATACTATAGAGGAAGTAAATAACTCTTCAAATCAAAGAAGCATGCCCCCAAGCTAAAGACCTACAAAACAAACAAATTAGACAAGAAAGAATTGCACAAGAAAACAATGTTAGAATATAAAAAACCATTACACCATAGGGTTAGAACATAAAAACACACACATAAGCACACACAAAACTAAAGGATTTGAGTTAGTAAAGTGAAAGAGGCCTTGATGTAAAAGGTTGTCTCAGTACTATGCGTTGTCCCCAAATTAAAAATGATAACACATAGAAGAATTATAAAATGAAGAGAAGAATGTAAGGATCAATTTCTTCAAGAGAAGAATGCACCCAAAAGATAGAGAAGCAATCAATGTCGAGGAGAGAAAGAAGTATATACATAGGATGAAGAAGATGCAGATATTCAATCGAGTATAAATAAGAGAAGAGAAATGAAAAGGCTCAAGAGAGAGCGAGAAGGAAGAATGAAATTCCAAGAGAGATGACTCCATAGGTACTCTCTCTTGAGGAGGTTTGAACAAAAAGGACTTCATAGCTTCATGGAAATATGAAGTTGCACAAAGTACACCAAAGGCCCTCAGACCAACGATGGACAAATCCTGTAGGATGAAAGCATCTCACAGGCCTACAGACCTACAAGGAGGCAACACCCAAGATCTCTCACATGAAGGAAGCCCCATGAAGCAAGCGCCTTATAGGCTCGTAGACCTACAAGGAGGTGTCCCTCAAGATCTCTCACATGAGGGAAACCTAGTAAAGTAATCACCTTACAGGACCATAGACCTGCAAGGAGGCGTCCCCCAAGATCTCTCACATGAGAGAAACCCAAATGTAAGGGGACTCCACAAAGTTGGATTACGGCTTCACAGGTGCACCTACAAAGCGACATGTTAATCCACATATAGAACATGTTAGGAAACACAAAGCAACCATGTAGGCAAGTGAGCAGACAATCGCGCAAACCATCAAAAAATTGGAAGGATTTCAAAGGGGTTCCTTGGGAACCCTTAAAAGAAGAGGGGTCCACTCAAGGGACACACTATTTGAAAAGCGAGGTCTAGTTAGGCTACCCCCAAGCTAGACACCATATAATTCATTTTAGAGAAATACTTTCAAAGGGGATCCCTCGGGAACCATTCGAAAGAGAAAGGGGTCCACTCAAGGGACACTTCAGTTGAAAGACATAGAGGAAAGAGGGGGTCCTTAGGAAGGACACACATCTCCAAAACAAATTATCACTACCCCCAACATACAAGGGAGGAGAACCATGCAAGATACATATAATATACAGGATAGAGGTAAACCTCGATATCACTTGTCATTTGAAAAAGAGGCAGGTGCATCAAAAAACACATGAGTGATTGCACTTGAATCAAGAAGTTTTTATATTTTATCCTTCAAGGCCTTACATTCACTAGCAGAATGGCCAAGCACTTGAAGGTATGCACAGAAAGAATGTTTTTCTTTATCATGCTTATGAAATTTCTTGCGTGTAGGAGAAGGAAGAGTAATTAAGCGGGCTTTTAGAAGCCACAACAATATACGCTCTAGCTGAAACAAAGGATAAGGAGCAAGAAGCAACTCTTTCTCTTGTGGAGAAAAGTTTGACTTCTCACAAGAAGAATAAGACATGAAGATAGTAGACAATAGAGGATGAACCAATCCACGAGAACGAGGTTGAGTGGAATTCATGTCACTCAACCATGGCTTCCATTTAGATTGTTCATTCGAGCAACCAAGCCCCAAATTACACTTATAGGGTGTGAATTCTATAGGGACCTAAATGCCTTGTTCATTAGGCCCACAACCTTTACGCCCATAACCATATTTAGAGACAAGCTTAAAGTCGGGGCCATAACATGTTTGCAAATCTTGAGGAGGAGGATCTTCATAGAGAGCATTGTTCCAACAATTGGGATTATGCTCCTCTATGGGATCACCATCATCCTTATTAATAGGACTTCCAACATTATCCTCTTTAGAAGAAGCGTAATCATCTTCCTCAGAAGGAGGATCAACACTAAGAACATTATAATTTATGTTCACATTATCCTACGATGCAAAAGAGTAATCATCTTTGATAGCAAGTTTGGATGATGTTATCTGAAGGCTTGAGTGGATTGGATCGACTTTATATTCCCCAATGTAGGGTTCTATAAAGTTTAGGGAACCTCAATCATCACCAAAACATTCGTTTTCTTGAGAAGACGTAGAAGGAGCAAACTTAAGATTTCTTGCTTCAGAAGGATCTTCTTCAGGGACATTTATCTCGAGAGTATCCTTTGTAGTAGGCACTACCAAAGTAAACATCAACACATTGGAAGAAACTGAAGGAATAAGAGTAGGCACAACCAAAATCTAACCAACAACTGCCATCTCCCATAAGTGCATAGCATCAGGCCAGCCATGACTGTGACTACTCAATTATTGCAAATGAACTTAATAGATTTATGCAAGGTAGACAGGACTGCACCCATAACATGAATCCACAGTCTACCAAGAAGAAGGTTATATGGTAATTTTTCTGACGTAACATATACAAGGGTGGGTACAGTAACAGGTCCCAACCTCAAAGGAAAGACTATTGTGCCTAGGGCTTGTTGTCTGACATTATTGAACCCATGAATGTCAACAAAGGAAGCATTAAGAGAAGATCAATCAATATTAATCTTAGGCAATAGATCAATGCTACGTACATTGAGCACTGAACCAACATGAAACGAAACTAAATTCCAAAATTTAAAATGCAATGATTTCAATTGTTTCCATAGATTAATTCTAAAACTTTTATCCACAAATTTCAATATAATAAATAAAGATCAAGTAAAGACTTTGAAATTAAATGCATATAATAAATTGATCAACAATTTCATCCAAATACATTCAATCATGCTGTAAATAAATTATTAATTCACAAAAAGGATTTAAAGGATTTAAAAGAACTTTATTGCTCAGATAATTCACCAGGAATTAATACTTATCTTTGAAATGTGCAGAAGTAATCCCAACTATTGCTGGAATGGTCCTTGGTTCAGCCTCTTCCGCCTGTGAGTAGTCTGGGAGGAAAGCAGACTTGGCTGCTCTACACGAGTGCTGGTTCCACCGGAACAATGCTCAACACTCGTGCCACAAAAACCATGCCCTGGCCAGGACCGTCCTGAGTGCACGCACTTGTACCCCAGGTTGGACACCCACTGTAGGAATGCCCCTTCTCCGTCCTACTCACAGCCTGCTAACCTTGAAACCCTATTCCCACAATGTGCTCAACTTTATTTTCCTCTTTTTTTCATGCCTCAAGAATTTAGTTTTCACGGGTTTTATACAATACAAAGGGTAGTTCCAACCGACACACCCTTTTACAAATAATAATTACATCCCGTGAAAACTCTAATTATTATTTTATTGCATTTTCTTTCTAGAACTATTACATTAGTTCTTATATTTATTTACTTATTTACTTTTATTCTATTTTCTTTTTCTTTTTCTTCCATGGGGAAAAAGTCTCATAACAATTCTCCCCCTATTGTTTAGCTGCTGCCCTCAGTAGCTAGATGATTTTCTGCATCACACATACATATATAAAAAAAATAGCCTTTAGTTAAACAAATGAGGATATTGGTCTTTAATAAAATCAACATTTTCCCAAGTAGCACTATCATTATCACAATGACTCCATTTAACTTTTACTTCATTTATAACTTTTTCTTCTCTTAATTCATAGATATCTCCCTTTTTTTAATTGTATTTTAAGAAAGCATTTTTTTTTTCCAATGACAAGAGTTGTACATACATAAATATTAGGAATTTACAATCAAAGAAACTAATGGTAGTCTATGTGTTTACTCACATATATTTCAACCTTATCAATTTTCTCTCATGTTACCAATTTTCTTTAATATAGATATTTTAAATCTTATATATGTAACTTCAACATTAAATCTATAAAATTATTAAATCATCTGTTGAAATATCATATATCTAGTGAAACAACATACATATCCCATACTATGTAGTCACTCATTGATGAACTATATAATTGATATACTTCAAATATATTCTAAGATGATAATCATGTATTCCAGACTACATGAGTATCCTCTTTTCCTATATGTCAAGTATAATTGAATGAAAACAAGTAAAAAGTATCCCTAAAAAGAGTTCATATCTTTCAATATATGCACAAAGTTATTGGGTTGATCAAGTCCAATAACAAGGTACAATAAAATAAAGCATGGTAATCTTTCTAGGTATCTTAACAATCATACATTGAGTACTTTCATAGAAAAACATTAGGTCTAATATTTCCTTCACTATTAACACAAGGGAAAATATTGGTTAAAAATGATAATTTGACTAGAATAGTGATGATTTGCATAGACTCATGTCCTATGATATGAGACACGACAAGGCCATTGGGACCTCCAAATAATCAATAGAGGCAATGTTGTTTAAAGAAAGCAACAAAATTCATTCAATAATTTCTTCTGTTATGTTTTCCTTCATGTAAGGAGGTTCATCACAATAAATCTCTATATTAGTGATCCCAATAAATCATACAAAATCCTTTTGTCACACTTCTCATGTTTTATCCACAAAGCAATCCAATATTTGTCAATATGACTAGGATACTATTATCTACCAAAATATGATTAGGCTTGAGATCTCTATAAATGAATTCTAACTTGTTAAGGTTTTTATGCACATTTATTCATAAATTTCTCCTATAAAATATATAAATTATACCCCTATATATGAAAAAATCACATGCTAGTTTGACAATCTCTATCTTTGATTTATTTATGCCCTATATAGTATTTTATTGCATATCTGAAACCAATCATAAGCAATCACCCAAACCATATATCATGGTTTATTTGAGGCCAAGAAATATGTCTAACATACATAGTGTTCCCTAGCATAATAAAGTGGCTTAGTAATTATCCCTTTTTACAAAGGTTGTCTCTTATAATCCCGAATCTCTCTTTTAAAAGAGTTTTCTTAAATATTCTTCATTACTCTATTTTTATTTTATTTTAATTTAGGAACAAATATCTATTCAATAAATTAGTGTTATCTCTCCCCCTATAAAACTTCAACATGTTTTCGTGTTTAATCATAAAACATTATTCCATTCCAACTAATGTATTTAAACAACAAAATATTTTCAAGGTTCAAGATGTAGAGAAAAACTCACTTATGATTTTATATCCTATAAATATGTTATTCTCAACAATTTATTCTAAACATAATATTGTTTCTCTAAATTTAAAACATGAATCTAAGGACCTATGGGTTATGGGCCCACAATGTAAACTATATTAGACTTAAGTGATAAAATATAGGTGTCACTTCTTCTTTTCTTTTTCTTTTTTTTAAACTTGCAAAAGAAAACTCAGAAGATAAAAGGGTGAAACTAAAGTTTCAAAATGTGAATCAATTTAGAGGGTTAAATTTGCTGCCAGTAAAAATTTAGCGCGGAAGTCCCATACAATGTAATTCCAATTTTAGTCTATTAGTCTACTATAATTTTCTTTATATGAAGTAATTATTTGTATTTAATCCCTATCGTGAAGATGGAGGAAATCTGTGTTGGCTGTAACTCAATTAGTTTTGTCTTTCTAGGAAGTGAATATTTAATTACAAACTAACTCTCCCAAAATTTATGAATGGTAATTAGAAAGTTAAATCATTAAGAAAAATAAATAAACAAATAAATAGTTTCTAATTATTTGGAGATCTACCATACGAGAAAATTAAATTAGTATGGAAGGTTTCTATTTTTCTCAATTCCAAAATAAACAGTTTATTAAATCTAGGAGCAAAAATGCAATGATAAGATTTAGTTATGAATTTACTATTTACTGGGTGAAGAAGAAAACAAAAATTATTAAATATCCAATTTGAAGTTTGATGTAAATTCAAAAACCATAAGTTACTCCAAATAAATGTAAAATAAAATAGGTTTGAGTGAAATTTTATTTTATTTTATTTTTAAATTAATTTCTCGTGAAAATTTATAACTAACTTGAATCCATGAAACAAATTGTGAATAAAGAAATTGAAAAGTAAAAAGTAAATGAGTAATTTTAGATGATGAAACAAATTATAAATAAAGAAATTGAAAGGTTAAAAATAAATGAGTAATTTTATTATTAAAATTTTAATTTAAAAAGAGTTAACCTAGATATTTTAACCTTTTAAACCTAATGCATAATTGATAAATAAATCGAGAATAAATTTAAACTATTATAAAATCTAGTTTATCTATTTATTTATCTTTTGAACATAATAAATAATTGATAAAAAAAATATAAGAATCAATTTCAACTATTATAAAATCTAATCTATCTATTTAATATTATTATTATTTTTAATCTTTTGTTTTATATATATGTATATATATTTTCAAATATAAATGCAACGAAATTAATTGATGACCGGAAAGACTCTGATACCAAATGAAACGAAACTAAATTCCAAAATTTAAAATGCAATGATTTCAATTGTTTCCATAGATTAATTCTAAAACTTTTATCCACAAATTTCAATATAATAAATAAAGATCAAGTAAAGACTTTGAAATTAAATGCATATAATAAATTGATCAACAATTTCATCCAAATACATTCAATCATGCTGTAAATAAATTATTAATTCACAAAAAGGATTTAAAGGATTTAAAAGAACTTTATTGCTCAGATAATTCACCAGGAATTAATACTTATCTTTGAAATGTGCAGAAGTAATCCCAACTATTGCTGGAATGGTCCTTGGTTCAGCCTCTTCCGCCTGTGAGTAGTCTGGGAGGAAAGCAGACTTGGCTGCTCTACACGAGTGCTGGTTCCACCGGAACAATGCTCAACACTCGTGCCACAAAAACCATGCCCTGGCCAGGACCGTCCTGAGTGCACGCACTTGTACCCCAGGTTGGACACCCACTGTAGGAGTGCCCCTTCTCCGTCCTACTCACAGCCTGCTAACCTTGAAACCCTATTCCCACAATGTGCTCAACTTTATTTTCCTCTTTTTTTCATGCCTCAAGAATTTAGTTTTCACGGGTTTTATACAATACAAAGGGTAGTTCCAACCGACACACCCTTTTACAAATAATAATTACATCCCGTGAAAACTCTAATTATTATTTTATTGCATTTTCTTTCTAGAACTATTACATTAGTTCTTATATTTATTTACTTATTTACTTTTATTCTATTTTATTTTTCTTTTTCTTCCATGGGGAAAAAGTCTCATCAATGAGAGTACATCTAATGCCAATATTATTAATATTAACTATAATCATTAGAGGGTCTGATTGCTTTTGTACTTCTAGAGGTAGGAGTTCCTGTGGATGGAATGTAATATTCGGTGAATCCGCACAAATATAAGTTATCAACGCATTAACGTTCGTCAGCCTAGTGGAGGCAGGCAAGAGGATCTTCTGCAAGGCTTCCTAAAGCATACCTTGATAAACCAAAGTAGACCGAAGCAAGTCCCACAGTGAGATCTTAGCCGGAGTAACACGAAGTTGCTTGACAAGATCATAATCACTAGGTGATTTAGTTGTAGGTTTAGGTGCTTGAGGAAGGATTGGTTGAGAAGGTAGTAAAGAAGTAGGTTGGTCAACATTTTGTTTATTCCTTCTATTCTTATAAGTATGGAGTATCGCTCTATCAGAGGAAGCCATGGAAAGATCAAGAGAGTCGCTATCAAATGAAACACCATTAATAGAACAAACCCTTTTAGGAGAAGGACTAGTGGGAGTTAGGTAAATGATTAGTCTCTTAGGCCTTTGAGGGGAAGCAGAGACATAAATTATATTTATAGAATAATCACAACTAGTAGAATAATTATTCGAAGAAACATTCTCAACATCGTCCTGGGGAGAATCAGATGTGGAAGGAGATTCATCATTCGTTAATGTATCATTTCTAGAAGAGAGTGCATTGGAATATAGACAAGATTCATCATTCACTAATGCATCATCTCTAGAAGAGAGTGCATTGGAATGAAGAGAAGGTAGAGTAACATTAAGAAAAATATCAATGATTTTATCTTCTTGCAACAAGATATCCTCTGAAGCAAGAGAAATCTCATGAGAAGGATGAGAGATACCAAGTGACATGGGAAAAGGCAAGTCACTATCACATGCATGAAATGGAACATCATTAACATTTTGAATATAATTAGATATGGAACTAATAAAAGAAGATATTAAATTCATTTTGAAAATAGTAAGCTAAAGATAATATATAACAAATAAACAAGTTGGTCGAAGGCCAACATATTACTTCTATTTTGATAGTATGGAATGGAGTTCGGGGGCAGGGCCTCAAAAGTTTTTTGGGAAAGGATAAATCTTTGATTTGTCCTCCTTTTTTTTATATAAGGGGTGTTCACGTTGGGTTCACCAAAATGTAGAGATGGGGGATTTGCTACTCATGACTTCTCTTCATTCAGAGAGCCTCATGGGGCGAACTGCCCTAAGCTACCTCAAGGAACAATGTGAAAGTTCTAGAATCAAAAAGAGCAGGTCACGAAGATTTCCTAGAGAAATTGACAATCTCTTGGCCAAAGGATGTCAACGCAAGATACAAATGATAGCGCAATGCGCTAGCTTCCAAGAGGCATGTTGGTGTCTTGTATGGACCAGAAAGTGAGAATGCCATAGAAAATAGCTAAATGACTACTAGCAATCTGATTGTTAAGAACTTACAAAATGAAATAAAGAAACAAAATGTAATAGAACTTAAATAAAGTGAAATAGAAATGATAAAGTAAGAGAATAAGAGAGAAACTTCTCACAAAAATCCAAGTAATGAAGCCTCTAGTATGTGAATGTCTTTAATACCTACATGCATAAGATTTGGAGAAATTGTTGGGGCTATATAAGGGTTTTCCTTAGTCAAACCCCCATTTTGGTATTCCTACCTTCATGAATAGCCAAAAAGATAGAGAGAGTGAGAGAAGTAAGCAGATGCAATGTGATAAAAACAATCCCTACTCAAGGAGGAGAATAACCCGTATCACAAAATATGAGTGATAAAAGAAATCCCCGCTCAAGGAGGAGAACCCATATCACAAAGTATGAGTGATAAAAGAAATCCCCGCTTGAGGAGGAGAACTCATATCATGAAGTAAGAATGCAATAGATAGGGGATATGGAATCCCAAGATACTCACAAGCATGAGATAAGGGAGATGAGGTTGTAAGGCTTAAGGAAGCCAAAGATGGAAACAAAGAGAGCTACAAGAACCAAAAGTGTTGTAGAGGGTGTTGCAATGGCTTGAGAGTGTTGCTATAACAAGCTATATGAAGCTATGGAAACAAAATAACAAGAGAGAAAAATGCCAGAGCCAAGGCTAAAAAGAAGCTAGAGTGAAGCTAGAAGTGCAAATGAATTGAAAAGATGGATTTTAAGGAGAGAAGAGAAGAAAAAAGAAGCTTCTCGGGTGGTTACAGGGAATCCTAAGCCATTACCACTGAAAAAAGTAGATGACAAGTGGCAAACATACATGAAAAATGGTCGTTTGAACATTGAAACATTGCAGGACACTAGCGCAACACACATACATCCGCACAACACACTAGTGTCCGAACACATCACACTACAAAATGGCATGAACGGGAAAAGAAAAAGGTTTAAAACAAAGATGATGCACGAGGGTAACTATTGAAAAGGGGTGTTGAGCATCCTGAGGGGAAAAAGGCTAATGTAGGGGCTAAACTGAGCCTACACAAATTCTAGGGGAGTGGACACCAAAGTGGATACAAGAATGTATGTGAAATTGCAAGGGGTGCAATTTTATGCCATTATAGTATGAATTGCAATGAATATATGTGCTTAAGCTATGGTTATTAGTATTTTGTAGATGTTGTATGAACCAACTCTTTGTAGCCAAGGAGCTAGAGGAGGCAGACTGTAGCTTGCAACAACTAGAAGGCGTAGCCCACAACCAAAGGAGTTTTTAGACAACAATGCAGGGGAGTTTCCAAACTAAGCTAAGCACAACAATTATAGAAATGGAGGCACTTATTGAGGATGATTGTAAATCATCATGATATTTAATAAAGAAGATGAAGGAGAAGAACTCTATTACAATTGGGTATAATGTGATTGTTTCAACAATCCACGGTCCAGTTCTTATTGCAGTAGAGTCATAGTTTTATTTGGACTCTTATTCATTTTTTAGTTATAGTTTAGTTGCTCAAAATTTATCACACTCTGTTATGTAGGGAGTGGTGATTTATGATTTCAGTTTAGAGTCCTTATTTTAATAAACTCCCCCGTGCCTATATGTATGATTTGGTGGTCGAGGCGTTAGTTAGTTGGTTGATTGTTCAATAGCAGATATAGCAATAAGATACTTTTAGTTAAGTTCTTGTTTTTACATAGAAAATGTTCATGATCTTATGAATACGATATTCCAACATAATCTCATCTAATTGTGATATTTTGAGTTATGCAATGAATGGTTTTCAGCTATTGTCATGATTGCATTAATCTAAAGAACTAGATTTGGATTAAACCTATGGAGATAATCACTTGAGCAAGGACCACTCAAGGTAACTGTTCCCCACTTTATTTTCTATACACTTATTTTTAGTTGTAGTAGTTACTCCATGATGCATGTTGTCTTAATTAGATTCCTTATTTGTTACAATTATGAATGAATTCGTGAACAAATCTTGTCTTATATTCATGCTTAAATTTGCTTCAATCTATTGTACTTTGGAGTGTAAGTTTAATTAACAATATTGATTCATTCTAGGATTCATTTCTTGACAGTGAACTAGTCAACATCTTTTGCTACAGGTACCCATACCAATAGTGCCAACATTACTTCTTTTACTGTTACATAGTTTATGATTTTCAGCATGTGTCAACACCTATGCTAGGATGATATAGGTAGTCTTGAGTCTCTGGAAGCCATACAGTGTCAACATCATCACAAGCTTATGTTAGCCTTGGTTGATAATTTAATGAAGGTCTTTCCAAGGGTTTAGTGGACTATTCAGTTAGGTTTCCCTTTGAATTGTTTGTCTGACACCAAGTCCATTGGACATTAGTATGGACGCTACATAAATCTCTATTAATTTTTATGCAAGCATAAATAACATGGAAATGATCTACCACCTTTGCATTTACTTCAATGCATCTCCCTAAATTATTATTTATATTTTATAATGCTTTTAGGTTCCAAAAAAAAGGAAGGTCATACAATTTTGCTCATATCTTTATCAAAGACAACAAAAAAAGCTAAAGGAAATATTTGGGCACCATAATGAGAGAGATATTAAACATCCATTCATCTCTTTGGACATTGATAAAGAGAGAAACATCCTAATTTTCCTTAAAGGATAATTTCAACATGAAAAACCCTTTAGAAATAAAATTTAATTAATAACCTTCTTCCCATATACCCTCTACTCAAGACTAGATGGAAGAATCATACATATGACCCTCACTACATTCACCAAAACCCCCATATTTATGTAATATTTCAAGATGCCATTCTACATATATGTCATCAAGATTAACAACTAGGTAATCCCCAAAGACACTACACATCTCCATTGAAACCTTTACAACATCAAATACTAAGTTTGATACAAATATTTCTTTCCTAATAGATATTATATTGACATCCAAATATTTTGAAGGATATATAATAGAAGAACCACAAATTTGGTTGTAACATGACCCATCTATTCTAATCCTTCTAATACTCTAAATACCAATAAGACAAGGATAAAATCTGCACTTTAAAAAGTCCTCCCAAAAAATATTTGAATTTCTCTACCTCCTTTACAAAATAAAATTTCTATACCCCATCTTCCTCGAACATCCTAAAATTCTTTAATAAATTCACATTATAAACAATATTTAGTGTTAAGATTTCTGGATTGTAACTGTGTGAGCATATTTTTGCATCAACATTTCGGATCATATTCCATGATCCATCATCAGGATGGTAAGCAAAGAGAACAAGAAAGTAAAAAATAGAAGCAGACTTGAAATATTAATATTTAGTAGCTCCAAATATTATTCAAATTTTTAACCTTCCTATCTTTAAAGTGGATGGAATGCTTTAAACCAATATTAAAAATATTTTTTATTCTTATGATGAATATTAATACCATGCTCTTTAACTCTAATTCACTAATGTAAGAGTCCCCACAAGAATAATCAATTATAAGCAAAGATTCAAACTCTTACAACAAAAACTCACAACTAATGACTATTACACTAAACACCTTTTTCAAAACAAAATTATGGCATGCTTTGTTTGTTTTGACCAACATATAACTATTCAAAGAATTAATCATGTTTTAATATTAATGGCTTATGTTTTTATAAACATTCTACGTAATCTAATTACTTTGAATAAATGTTTACTTATCAAGGAAAAAATAAAATTTTAAAGTGTGATTTATGTTAAATTAATAGAATGTATATAAATAAATATATATTAATTTAATTTATTGGTAATAGTTGTAGGTTATATTTTTAAATTAAATGTAAGTTATGAAAATAAATGTAATATATGAGATATTTAATTTTATAATTGAAGAATGAGTTTTTGTTGTTAAAGACTTTGAATTTAATTATTGATGATGTGATGAAAATTATTTCTTGTTAGTGAAATATCTAAGAGCCTATATTGAATATTTGCTTTATCTTGGGTTGAAATCATAGGTTGGGTCTATTTTTTTTGATTATATGTTTGTCATATATACACAAATTTGACCTTGCTATGGTGATCTTGAACTTTGTGGCCCTCATGAGTGATCTTTGATTGATATGCTCTTATTTGATATTTGAGGATAGGCAGTATATAGCAATACCTTGAAAGGGTTGTTGTGGTGTTACAGAAGAACACGTTTATTGAGGTCAGCCTTGGAAATGTTAGCGTAAAAGTTCAAAGACAATATTCAAGTGTTCTAGAATGATGTATGTAGATTTGTTATTCCTTTTAATGCACAAAACTAAAGAGTTTCACTATTAATTACTCCTTAAATGCTTCTAATATGAGAAATTGATTGAGTGTGAAATGACTTTAAATGAATTTCCCTCTAAATTCAAAAACATAACAACAAATCAAATTATTATATGTTTTGCTAGCTCACAACTAATAGTAGAATGGATAAGAATTAACTAAATTTGAATTAAATTTTGGAAATGTAGGGATCAAGTCCACAATCACTAAGTTGACCCTATGACCATGAAAATTACCTTGGATAGTTAAACCATTAGATCTAAGTAGATAATATATAGAATAAAATAGAAGTATATATATATATATATATATATATATATATATATATATAGCAAATTCATCGTTAGCAATTTACCGTCAACAATTCACCATCAGCAATTCACCGCTAACAATTCATCGTCGTGACATATTCATCGCGTATACTATTCAGCACTAGCAATTCATCGTCATGATATATTCACCACATATACCTTTTTCATGTGTTCAACAAAATATCTATACTTTTTCTTTTTTGGGTGCTCTTGACCACTTAAATATTGAAAAATGTACAGTGATGAATTATTGAAGGTGAATTGTATACACAATGAATATATCACAGAGATAAATTATTGACAGTGAATTGCTGATGATAAATTATTGACAGTATTTTTTTCTAAAACCATATATATATAATTGCTGACAGTGAATTGCTGATGATAAATTGTTGACAGTGAATTATAATAACCTCGACTTCCTACACCCTTAAATTGTTTTTCAATAACCAGGGATGTATGCTTACAAAATTATCTCCTTTAAAATTCAATTGTCTTCTTTGTATTCAATAATAGACAGCTTGGACTTTGCTGCAATGCGGCTCTTGGTCACTGTGCTCTCAATAAAAGATTGAAAACCAGCTCATTTCTAACTATGCAAACTTAACGATGACGTAAGCATGACCAATGTATGGTAAACTAAATTGACAACTTTTTAGGATGTGACATGGTCGTTGAAATCTCTGTGATAATGGCTATACAAGATCATATTTTCAAAGCTCAAACGAGAAGGTGATGCCCCCATTAAGAATGGTGATTTCTTAAAGTTCTAGATGGCAATGGAGTTTCAAAACGACCAGATATCATCATTGTGCTCGCCAATCCAAAGTTGTTCTTTGGATGCATTCAAAGAAAAAGCAAACACAATAATTATGGAAACCATGATGAATGTACCAAGTGGCTTTCATGAAACCATTGATGTGCTCTACATGCCTTTATAAGTGACCCCTCAATCATGAAATCCTCCAAATATTTGGATTAGAATAGAAAAGTGTGGTATTAGAATAGGCAAAATGATCCACATGATCAGTGGCCTCAAAGCCTTTTTCAAAAGGCATGATCATGGAAGTTTTGTACGGCATCAAAGCAGCCAATGCCTTCCCATATGACACAGAAATTCTTTAGCACCCTTTTTTTTTGAAAAAGGCAATTGAATTATTGAAGAGTTGTAGTTTGATTAATTGGCGAGAATGATATTATGTTCTTTGGTTATGTCATTCAGCGATCAAATTTTTTCAGAGGTGCGATCGAACCATATTTGACCCTTAGAGGACTTTGATAAATTGTGTCCCCTACTCATAACAACTTAGTCGGAATACGACTTCTAATATATATTTACTCATCATACTTAATCCACTTAAAAACCCAAAAACCAATAGTTATATAATTAACTTCCACCAAAGAAAAATTGTTGAATTTGAGGGTATTTGGTCATTTGGGTGTCGGTGTGTAAGGTGAAAGAAAATGAAAAACATTACATATCATTGTTTGAAAATTTAATAAGTGGACAAAAATTCAGCACCATCCAAGGATAATATTGAAGGACAAGCTATTCAAAGTTTGCACGCTCATATTAGATCAAACATTAAATCCTTAGTTGACTTAGAGGAAGTGGGTGGGTGGGTGTAAAATTGACTACAATTTCATAGATTGGTTGGAGTTTAATGACTTGGGAAGTTGGGGTCACATTCACACTATTTTCCTGTCATAGATTTGTGTTAAAGATAAGGTAAGTGTGTAGGTTTCCTCTTTGCTTTTTGACATTGTGCTCTCTAATCTTAACCACTTCATAAAGTATAAAAAAGTCAATATAGTAGACTTATTTAACAACTTTGTAGGTTTCAAAGTGCTCATGGAAAATCAATTAAAAAGACAAATTTATTTGTGATTAAGTTTGATTTGAGTGTTGTTTTCATAAAAAATAAGAGTGAGTGGAAGATTAAATTTCGAATAATTGATCTTCCATTGAAAAGTATCATTATAAATCAATTGGTTCACTAGTTAGGTTTAGAAAATTCACTCTTCTCGTATAAAATGTTAGAGCACATACATTTTATAATTCATTTGATGTATTTTGACATAATTGATCTAATGCCACACATAATTAATGAAGAATATTGAACAAACGACACAAGATTTTATGAACGGGAAGTAATAAATGGCAACAAGGACTAAGTGAATGATTAGAGGAAAATGTTCATATCGAGATAATATCAATGAAATATATGACCATATGATCGAGGGGATAAGAAGAGGCAAAAAATTGAAATTTTTGAGTGAATGGAACCTAAATCCATTACGCATGCAATAATCAATGTTTTATTGGGAGTTACCCCCTTTGGTAACAACTTACCTTATAAAAAAAAAAATTGATGTAAAAATAAAATGAAAGTACAAGGCTTATTCGTAAATTGATAAATTAAATAATATTAAACAATTTGAAAATTTGTATATTTCAAAATATAAGACTTTAATTGTAATTATATTAAAAAGATTGTGTACAAATCTTTTAATTTATATTTTGAATTTGAGGATAAAGTTTAATAGGATTAAAGAGATAAAATTATATATAAATAGTTTTAGGGAAGTGTAATATGTGTATTGAATTCATATTATAAAAAATATTAAATACACAAACTAACCATTATAAATTTAATTTTGTAATTTATTATTTTGAAATATTTCACGCTCATTGAGTAAAGTGGATGATCTCTAATATCTTGATAATATATTTTTATTAAAGTGGAAAAATATATTTCATTGTACTTATTTATTTTGCACCACTTTGTATACAATCTTTAGTACATTGTACTAACATGTGATTTTGATTGATTTGATACTCTTATTGGTATTACCACTAAAAAATAATATCTTATCTCTACATCAAATAATTCTAGATTTTGGATTACAATTTCTTCTATCAAGTTTAAAACAGTGGGTGCTATTTTGACTTGCTTTTTTAAATTTCAAAATTAATCATGAACTTTGGTCAACTTTGGTCCTAAGTTAGCTCTAAGAGATCAAGTTGAATAACGAAAAATGAATGGAATACGATTTTGATATAATATCAAAAATATTTTCAAAATTAAATGTATTTTTAATAGATGGAAAGGGATGTAGCTACCAATGAAAATTATAATATTATAGAAGGACACGAACTATATAAAATATCCCAAACTTATATTAAATTCAAAACTCTCATCAAAATCAAATTTAATATTTTTTTTGGTATATAGAGACATGCCAATATTTGGATGGATACAATGCTACAAGTAGGAGTTTTATGTTCTAACTTTCCTTCTACATGCTTATTAATGTAATCATTTTCAAAGAGAATTGATGGTATATACATGAGTTGCATAATTTTTTTACAAATATAAGAATTTTTAAGAGAATTTCATCAAGTTTTCTTATGAGATCAATATTTTGTACAAAATATTGAAAATAATGGGAGAAGGTTAAACTTGATCTATAAATATGTTTAATGATGTTTTCAAATAGGTAAGAACACATGAGGCTTGCAAATTCTTTGTTGGATGTAAAATGAATGCTTATTTGTACATTGAAACTTGTTAGTGTTGATGCTATTTTTACTCATTAATGTTTAAAATTTATTGGGATGATCAATCCTCGTGCAAGTGAAAGACATCATTAAATTTTAATATCAACTACTTATTTTATAATATGAATAAAAGAAGCAATATAAAGTGTTACTATTGATTTATTGAAAGAAATTATGATAAAATTTGGAGTACTTGTTATCAATTATATAACAAATTATACCAAATAATTTATTAGAATCAAGATTACTAGTTTTTCATTAAATATGAGAGATATATAAAAAAACATCTCCAATTATTATCCTCGAGATAATAACCTTGCAAAATTCATAAACATGAATATTATTAATATTACAAATAAGACAATTGACAAGAATAAGAAAAAATGACATAATTAGAAAAACCTCTTTAAACAAATTCATTACTTTTAAATACCATATTGAAGCCTCTCCTTATACAATAATTCATGTGAAAGAAATAATACCCCCATCTTATATGAAGCTTCCATCTTTTGTTTTAGACTATAGGAATTGGTCGGGTATCCACCCCGCTATAAACTATAGTGCGCCTGGTAAACTTTTTTCACGTGACCGGTGACGCTGGCGCAACACGCCCTTTAGTACCACGGGGGTGGTGGGGAGATTAGAACTCGTGACCTCTTGCCTCAACAAGATGATTTAGCCAATTGAACTAGGCCCACCCCCAAAAAAATTCCATATTTACAATGTATATATCAATTACAATTAAATAATGATATTATATTATAAAAATAACAAAATTGAAAAAAAATATATCTAAAATTTTAAGAAGCTTCAATCACTAAAAAATTCATTAAAAGATAGTTTAATAAACAATCTACTACACATAAATTATAAAAATATTTAATATTATATGGAATAAGCCCATATCACATCACTCAATGTAAGTTAGGGAAGGGAAGTGCAGCTTTATGAACTTGATTCATTACCCATCCTAGTAAATGGGATGTACTTCAAACATTACCCAAAAGAGGACCAACCTACTAGTAAATAAATAATGTGCATTTTGTATTATATGCTTTGTCCTCCTTTGAGGTAAATGTGTGGTCCCTAAGTTACCTTAGGAAACCATAAATATTTGAAAATTGGGCCCTTGGTCTATTAAATAAAAGAATTGACTTTAGCAACGTTAAAGTTTTCATAATGAGGTGGAAAGAGAAATTTAAGGTTTTTGGGAAGAACCATTTATAAAATTGTAGTATAGCTTCAAATAGTGATAAGTACTTTTTGTCATACAATAGCTATATAGTTATATAGGGTAGGCCTTGATATTTAGGGTAGGTCTTGATAAGGCTTCCACAAGAAATAAATGTTTTTAGTAAATAATTTATGTTAAATAATAGTCTATATAGGGTAGGATTTGACAAGGTTATCACAAAAAACAAATATTTTTAATTCAAAAAAACAAATGTTTCTAAAGTTATATGGTAGTTTGAAGAAATAACTTCATACATTGTAAAATATTTGAAAGTAAAATTAATGATTATTTAAATGTTATTTGTGTATGTTAATAAGTATTTTTTGTCATGCGATAGCTATATAGGATAGGGCTTGGCAATAGCCATATAGAGTAGGGCTTGATAAGGCTCTCACAAGAAACAGATGTTTTTAATTCACAAGAAACAAATGTTTTTAAAGTTATACGGTAGTTTGAAGAAATAAATGTGCAATGATTTTTTTTAGCATTGTAAAATGTTTGAAAGTAAAATTAATAATTATTTTAAAGATAAAATGTTAAATTATCATAGTTTTTACAAGAATAATTGTTTGTCTTTTTTATGGGGTTAGGAGAATTTCTTTTTTTTATTGTTGATTAACTATTTTTAACTTATTTGATTTTTTCTTGTTTTTTTTCAGATTAGTGTGTCATGCATCTTTTTAGGACTGTCAAATCTTCTTTGAAATTTGTCATGACTATCATTGATTTTGTATTCTTAGTGTTAAAGTGAGTTTTAGATGGATCGTAATAAAATACAAATTTTAATTTTTCAACATAGTGCAATGACATTGAATGACTATTAGCAATATTTATTATTTATACATTCAAATATTTTGAAATGATAGAGATTAGTTTCTATGTGACACTTGATTATAATTAAAAAAAGGAATGTTGATAAGATGTAATTGTGGGTTGTTACACCTAATATTATTTCTACATTCAAACATTTTGCAATGGTAGTGACAAGTTGCTATGTGACACGTGTTTATAATTGAAAAAAGGGATGTTGATAAAATGTTATGGTGGGTCATTGAACCAAATATTTTTCAACAATGTTTATATAAATATATATAAATCAAAGGATATTAAATCAAGATGATATCACTACATGCTATTAAATCTGAAATTTAATATGGTGTGTCATTAAGTGATACTTGAATTTAAAGCTTCATATAGGCTCAATTACATATATATTTTTTTCCTTCCATTTATTTTTTACAAATAATTCAAACCTTAATGTTTAATTCTTTTTTATAAATTTCTATGAGAATTATGTTGCATTTAGGTTTTAATACAATTGAGTTGAGTAATTATGTTCATAGACAACCTAATACATTTATAAGTTATGGTGCATAAGAAGGAATCTCATTTGAATTATATTTTAGCTTTAAATTTAGTGTATATAGGAGTACAAGAAAAGGGTCAAGAGAGTAGCTTGCAATATCATACGAGTTAGATACTCTATGTGATTATTAAAGCCAATCTAGGTATCCCTAGTTCCTTCCATGTCTCAAATTTTTGTAATGAAAATCATTTAAGGCACTCTTTTCCATTTAGATATGTAGTGTCAAAAATTGCATACCCTTGCAATACCACCTACACTTTTCAATCCATTTTAGCGTCCACTCCCTTAGTATTTGTGTAGGCTCATTTCAACCCTTGCATCAACCTTTTTCACCTTATTATTCTCAATACCCTTTTTCAACAACTATCTTCTCGTGTTGGCTTTGCATTAAACCTTGTGTTTTCCTTGTTCCCACTTTTTTTTAGCATGATTTGTCTAGACACTAGCATGTCACATGGGCATATGCTCACTGCGCTAGCATTCCACAACATTTTAACATTCAAAAAGCTTTTTTCAAGTGTTTTTCCATGTGTCACTTACCTTGGTCAATGGAAACAACTCGAGGTGGCTTGTGACGACTCGAGAACCTTCTTTTCCCTCCTCTTCTCTCTTTTAAATCTATCTTTTCACTTCATTTTCTCTCTCTTGATCTTTCTCTCTTAGTCTCTTTCTCTTTCTCTCTTCTTTCTCTCTCGAGAAGTTTTTCTTTTCTCTCAAGCTTGCACAACTATCTTGCTTACTACATCATTGTCAAGTTCTCACAACTTTCTCTTTGCAACTCTCTTGGCTGTCACTACTCTCTCTTTCTCTCTCTCTCTTTGGCTTTCTCAAGCTTTGCAGGTATTTCTACTTGTCTTATGTCTTTGAGCATCTTCATATTTATCACATTCCTTGTCTATGCATTTTATCTTCTTATCTATTTATCTTTCTATCTAGCTATACTTGGAGGTGGAAACACCGAAATAGGGGTTTGACTAAGGCAAGCCCCTAAACAACCCCAACATTTTTTCTCGATCTTATGTGTGTAGGTGTTGGAGAAATTTCTTTGCTAGAGGCTTCATTACTTAGGTTTTTGTGAGCACTTTCTTTCTCCCCCTTAGTTTTATCATCTACATTTCATTTAGTCTATACTTCATTTAGCTTAGTTTATTTTAGTTTTGTTATTTTTTGCTATCTTCGTGTATTTCAAGAGTTCTTTTCAATCAAAATAGAAGTAGTCATTTTGTTTTTTTATGTGACATTCGTAGTTTTTGGTTTGTATGACACACCAATGCATCATTGGGATGCATGTGCATCGCGTTGTAGTCCTTGGGATGTGTTGTCATCATTGGCTGAGATCTTGTCAGTTCGTCCAAAAAACCTCTATGACCTACTCTTTTTGTTTTTGAAACTTTCATCATTTTATCTTATCACCTAAGCTTTATTCCTTGAGGTAGTTGAGGACCATTTTCTCCTTGAAGACTCTAATTTTCCTAAGACTTGAGGATAGAAAATTTCCTCCTCTACAAGATGATACTATATTTCAAAACTGTATATAACACTAGTAAGTGACTAAGAAAAAAATCCCAATAGCAAACCCCAAAAAGGGCATCATAAGGGTTTGATAAGGCTTTCACAAGAAACAAATTTGTTTTAAAGTTGTATGGTAGTTTTGTTGCAAGTATGAAGGTGTTTTCGTTGATTTCAACAGGAAGTCTATTGACTAGTGTTGTCATTGATTTCAACTTGTGAACTAAGGAAGTTGTTGCAAGACGAAGATGTCAAGGGTATTGATAAAATTGTGAAAAGGAGGAAAACAGATTGTTGTAGGTTGTGCATGTGTAGTTGAGATATTGTGGAAGTGTTGTGAGTACATGGAGCTATATTTTGTTGCAGTGTCTGAAGATGAGTTGGAATGAAGTAATGAGCTGAGATGATGTCTTTGGTACTCGGTTTCCAAGTACTTTTGAAAAAAATTGATAAATAGAGAAAATAGTGGTGTGCAAGTGTTCAAAGTGTGCTCTGGTATTGTGCTCCACGTTTATTCTATGTTGATGCTATGCCTATGCAAATATGGTATGTTGTTTATGGTTGTCAGAGGTTGCTATATTCAGAATTTGGGTTTTTAGATCATTGTACAGTGTGAGATATTTTCACCAGTGTGTGAACTAGTGTTCCAATGATGTTTTATGTGGCTTGGGAGAAATGTATTTGCTCGGTGTTTCTCTATTTTTTGGCTTTAGGTTGTGCGAATTTGGGAAGTTTCTTATAATTCTTGCATCTTTTAGATTTCAAGGTTTCACTTGATTTGGTGTAGTACATAATGAGTTTCATTTGTCAATGTGTGAATAAGGTGCTTTACTAGTTCTAAGTTGAAATATTTGTATGATGTGAGTTTGGATGGAGTGTTTGATGAATCTTAAGTAGTTCATGGATTATTTTAGATTGTGTTCAAGATTTTTTTTTTCTCTAAAAGTTTTAGATTGATTTAAGGAAGCGTGTACTTAATGTTTAATGTGTTTTCATGGGTAATAGCCGACCTAGTGTCTACACTACATTTGGAAATGTTCAAGTGTTAATGGAAGCATAGCGTGGCATGTAAGATTTAATTTTGGGTCTCAGTTAAGTGTTGTTTTGGTCCCCTTTCATTCCTATCCACTGCAGGAATGTTTAGGTGTTGACCTAATTTGAAATTGTAAACATAACGAAGAGATTGTCAACCTTGGAGAAGGTGTATAAGGTTGAGGTTGATATAAATAAGAGTGGAGTTGTTGTGAGATGCAAGAAAGAATCAAGAGAGAAGAAAGATAGATGCAAGATCAATGTGAGTGATGTGAATTTGAGAAAAGTAGTACAAATTTGAAGTGTTTGGATTCTTGAAGGCAGTGAGCTGAAGGTGTATGAAATCTTTCATGCAAGACTGCAAAAGTGTTGGAGCATTTGTGGTGGATTCCTTGTTGCATTGAGAAATCTTTCTGTATAACTTTTCTCTTCTATCTTCTTGTATTTTTTTATGTGGCAGTGAGCCCTGACTGTGAGCATTTTTGGACAGTGTGTACTATTTTGGTAGTGAGCCCATGTACTAGTTTTGTAATTACTTATATTGTGAGCTAATCCTCACCATGGGTTTTCCACGTAAATCTAGTGTTCTCTTGTGTATGGTGTTGTTATTTCAATTTTTGTTATTAGCATTTCATGTTTAATCATTATAACAAAATAAGGGTTTAATGAATGCATGTGGATTTGATTACTTTTGATGGTTTTGATGTTTTGATTAGATACAACTGATTCACCTTCCCCCTTTCAGTTGTTTTTTTCATTCAACAATTGGTATCAAAGAAAGGTTCCTTGGAAAAGAGCTTAACCGCTTGAGGTAGATCCCGGATGGTGAACAATCTTTCCTTGGAATGCCATAGATTTGATGGCACAAATTATGCATTCTAGAAGTCAAAGATGGAAAAATATCTAGTAGCTCATGGATATGAAATCAAAATGGCAGTAAAGAATCAATATGCTCTACCTCAAAATGGTCCTAGTACAAGTGTAGAGATCAAGGCACATGAGATCAATGCTAAGGCAAGATCTATTATTGTGAATAGTCTTTCAAATACTAAATTAGTAAAAGTTATGAGTTTGAAGACTACTAAAGAATTTTGGGATAAGCTATAAATCATTTATGAAGGAGATGAAAAATTCAAACAAGAAAAGTTGTAGAATTTGAAGGTACAATTTGAAATCCTGCATATGTCTGAAGATGAAACAATTAAAATCTACATGTAGATAGTTAATGAGCTGGTGAGTGCAATGAGAGGTCTTGGTGAACAAGTCAAAGAATCTAAAGTGTAAAGAAAGTTCTCATATCTCTTCCTGATTCTTATAGTGAAAAGGTATCTGCTATTGAGGAAATTGTAAATATTAATACTTATTCTAGAGATCAGATGATTGCTACACTAACTTCTTTTGAAATGAGAAAAAGGGGCTTGAAAAATGGCATAAATGTAGAGACTGCTTTCAAGGTTGGAGTATCAAAAAGGGTTGAAGATTCAAATAAGGAAGATCTTGATGATGTGGAAGCTTAACTTTGTGAGAAAGATGAAAAAGGGCACCGATAAGTACAAAGGTAAACTACCTTTCAAATGTTTTAGTTGTGGTTGATATAGGTCATTATGCTTCAAGATGTTTGAAAAGAGCTATAAACAATAAGAATAAGGAGAACCAAGAAAAGATGATTAAAAGAGCTTACTATGTTAGAGAAGATGTTGGTATTTATGATGATGAATCTGATTATGGAGACTTTGATGACAATGAATGCTTGTTCTTGGCTATAAAATATGAATCTAGTTTTGCTAACTCTGAAAGCTATGTGAAGGAAAGTGATTCCAAGAAGGATAAGGTTGAAGTTACTTCAGTATCTACTTTTCATGTTAAAGAGAATAAGAAATCATTGGGTTGTTGAAAATGGCTGCTCTAATCACATGACTAAAGACAAAAGTAAGTTTGTTAAACTTCAAAAATATGATGGAGGACTAGTTAAATTTGGAGGTGATTCAGGAGCTAAGATTTGTGGAATAGGTTCAATTAGTTTTGATGGCAAGAATAACAGTAATAATGTTTACAATGTTAAGGGATTAATGCATAACCTTTTGAGTGTTGGACAAATGTGTAGCAAATGATATAATCTTGTGTTTAAGGATGAAACATGTGAGATTAGAAAAGGGTCTGGAACTATCATTGTTGTTGGTAAGAGAAAAAATTGAAACATCTATTAGCTTAAGGGTGCTAATGGTAATTTCCTTATGTCGCAGATTAGTGATAGTTTGTTATGGCACCAGAGGATGTTTCATATGAATTTTGATAATTTTGTGAGAATCGGTTCAGTTCATGTAGTGAGAGACATGTCAAGAATCACAAATCCTATCAATGTTGTCTACAAGGATTATCAGTTTGGAAAGCAAGTAAGGAGTAGTTTCAAGGGAAAGGAAAAATATACTACCAAACTACTGGAATTAATTCATACAGATCTTTGTGGTCCTACAAGGGTGAGAAGTCTACAAGGTGACAGGTATTTTATGCTTTTTATTGATGATTACTCTAGAAGGACATGGGTTACTTTACTTAGAGAGAAATATGATGCATTAGATAAATTCAAGGTGTTTAAGCTATGGTTGAGAATGAAATGAATCTAAAAATTAAATGTTTGATGTCTAACAAAGGTGGTCAATTTTGGTCCTAAGTTAGCTCCAAGAGAACTAGTTGAATAGAAAAAAGTGAATGGAATACAATTTTGATATAATATCAAAAATATTTTCAAAATTAAATATATTTTTAATAGATGGGAAGGGATGTAGCTACCAACAAAAAATATAATAGTAAAGAAGGGAAATAAGTGTATAAAATATTTCAAAGTGAAGAAAAAATTACTTATAAATTCAAAACTCTCATCAAAATCGGATTTAAGAAATTTGTAGGTATATGGAGACAAGCCAATATTTGGATGGATACAATGCTACAAGTAGGAGGAGTTTTAGGTTCTAACTTTCTTTCTACATGCTTATTAATGTAATCCTTTTTAAAGAGAATTGATGGCGTCTACATGAGTTGCATAATTTTTTTACAAACATACTTGAATTTTTAAGAGAATTTCATCAAGTTTTCTTATGAGACCAATATTTTTTTTGATTTGTAAGGAGTAGCTTTATATTAATATATCAAAAATATTACAATATTTCCACCATGAACAGTCAAGCAAACCATCCTCGATTAGTTCCAAACCACTATACTTCTTAGAAAAAGACCACATAGGGTCAAACCACTTCTATCAATAAAATGTGGGAATGCATATTAACAAAACCTCCCAACAACCTATAAACCATACAACTAGAATATAAATAGAAACCCAAGCCTGGAGTCACAATAGATGACTGAAAACAGAAATACAGTAAACCCACCTAACCCAAGAAGCCATTGGCAACTACAAATGACCTGAAATATGTAACCCTACTTCGACCAAAGGACAAAGAGAGCTCGAGCACCTATTGGACATAAGCCACACCCACCACTACAAGATATTTATGTTCCACTAAGGCTATACCCTTCAGATCAAATATAAAGGGATAAAACTTCACCACCTCACCAGGCACATAATATGTGGGCAAGTCACGTGACCTTGGCATACCCAACCCAGGATATGCAATGGAAAGAATTTCCTCCATACCCACCAATTATTCAACATGGAATAGATTTTCATCAACGCCTTTGCATATTTATTTTCCATCCTGATGTCTAACAGAACTACCAGGAAATGAGAGGATATGTGCGTGTTCACTCGCTTGGTCTCACCATTGCACATAAAACTTTTTCCCAGAACCATTTTCACTATCACACATATTAATGGGTCGTATTTCTTCAGGATCCTCTTGAGGTGCTGCTCTACAATCTCCCCATGGAATGCCATCTCACAAACTATTTTGTCCAAATTTATATTAGTATTGGCACCAATGTTGGTCATGTTCTCTATAGAAATTTTGACGACGAACTTGGAGCATTCACCCATCGAGACCACAATGTAGAACACAAAGCCTCAAACCAAACTGATGAAGAAAAATGTAATCCAATACCAAGATTAATTCAACTATAATGGAGGTGTTAATCAAATCAAGTAACTATGGCACTAATAGGTATTAAATTGTTGTGCAAAGACAAGCCATCATCAAAGAGGTGCCACCAACTTGCAAAATCAAGTCCATCCCACAGAAACCAAGGCTAGATTTGATGTGATACCCTGATCTCCCAAAAGTGGGTTTTGTACATCACCCTGAATCATCATCGTGTAATTAACCACTTGTAAAGATTTGATATAGCCAACGCCAATGTCATTCCCGGTCGACTCAACCTCATGAGTTGGCAAGAGGCATTGAAGTGGCAAGTGCCTAATGATTGTTCGGCCTTCCCAAAATATTTGCTTGGGAAGGTGCCTTCCCATCCACCCACCTTATGAGATCAATATTTTGTACAAACTACTGCATCAAAAAATAATAGGAGAAGGTTAAATTTGACCTATAAATATGTTTAATGATTATTTCAAATAGGTAAGAATAGAAGAGGCTTGCAAATTCTTTGTTGGATGCAAAATGAATGCCTATTTGTACATTAAAACTTGTTAGTATTGATGCACTATTTTTATTCATTGGTGTTTGGAATTTACTGGGATGATCAATCCTCCTTCAAGTGAATGACATAAGTGAATTTTAACATCAACTACTTATTTTATCATATGGATAGAGGTAATATGACTAAAATAAGCAATATACGATGTTTTTTTGGTACATAAATAAGGTTTTATATTGAGTATCAAAAAATTACATTCATCATCTAGACATCAAGTGTCGACCAAAATTTTTAGCATAGTTGTTGCATGGAAAGACCAAGACACCTGAATACCCTATAATGAAAGAAATCATGACTGAGTGACACTTATTACAATGGAGAGAATATGTTTTGTATTAGCCTTGGTACCGCCATCACCACCAAAAAAAACAAAGATCCTTCCACCACCATCAACTTTTGCCTTCGAGAGCCTTCCTCCCAACCAAAAGTAACAAAACAAACCAGACATTGCCATCACCCAAAACATAAGACACCATATTCACTGTAGGCTGAGGCCAGCAAGAGAAAAACTAGGGAGAGCTTGAACAAACTTGCATCATTCTTCAAATTCCACTCCTTCAGCTAACAGGTATTCTCAGAAATGCTAGCACCAATCAACTCCACCAAACAACTCCAAATATAGGTGACATTTGAGAAAGATGAGGATGCATCTTGCCCTCCTCTTGTGCTCCAAAAATGCTTCTCGTTTCAAATCTAGAAGAAACGGGTATTGTTTTACAACACCCTAGGTATGAGTGCTCTATTCATATCCCTAGGCCTTGGAAATCCCACACCCAGCTCAATAATGATAATTGCATCCTCCACACCCCCAAGCAAGTTTTCCATGATTAGTTTTCTTACCATTAAAAGTCACAGCCTTTAGAACCTCCAAGAAGAGCAGCGACAAAACGAGATGCTATGCCAATGCTTGTCTAATACCTCTTTGTTGTCTCCATATACTTATTGCCTAGAAGCAACTGTGTTGCACCGAGCACCATGGGATCCTAGTCCCTAAAAATTGACTTCAATTTGTTGTAGGAAATGTTACCAAAGAAATCACATAGCTTTTGAGTGGTGATAGGCCAAAACTGGGGTAAAGAATAAATTGGATTCAACTTGGTCGAAGTGTCAATCTAGGGCATAAAATTGTGAAAGGTATCATGGCTATATGCACAAGCGTTGTAGGTAGTGAGGTGAGTGTTTATGAAATGCGCCTAAAAATCACAAGAACTACCTAAGAAAAAATCATATCAATATTTATGTTTTTTCTTCTACAACATGAATAATAGCAATAATAATTCTAGAAATTAAATGCATAGTTGTAAAAGTAATATGAACAACCATTAACAAAGATAATCATTAGATCCCACAATTAAATCATAAGAAATTAACAATAAATAATGAATAGATTCAAATAATAAAAGAAATAAACATTGGAATGGAATTAAACACACTTCTTAAATAGAAATAAACATGCCACATAAATAAAAATACACACTATGAAAACTACAAAAATCACCAAGCATTCCAAGAAGTGGGCACCTTGCCTCCTTAGTCCTGGTGTTGAAATGAAATTTCTTTACGCCGATTTAATCACATGAGAATGTTGTTTTATTTATCAAAAATAATACGAAGTCTATATTCCCCCTTTCTTCTCACATAGCTCATATTTATACAATAAATATGTGCAAGCTATTTCCTATTTTCATGCCACGTTACTATTATTTCGTGGCTCACATTTAGTTGTTTTATTTGTTGAAAACCAACCCACCTTAAAATGTACGAATTTAAATAGCCTACCCTAAAATATAGGAGATTAAATAGATCACCCTAAAATGTAGGATCTTAAATAGGAGTTGTATACACCTAAAATCAGTCATCACCTTTAACTAATTAAATACTAGCTATTTAATTAATATTTCGACTACGTATAAATAAATTCTCAATTTATTTATATTGTTCATTTTCTAAATTCTCCAAATCTAAATCATCTTCTTCTAAATTAATTAAATAAACAAGGTTCCCTAAACTTGTTTTATTTAATTAATCTTCACTAAATCCAATTAGGAATTAGAGCACATTTCTACAACTTTTTGTGCCACCTCACCAAGGTCAGATGAAAATAAATAACTCTAATTTTTAATTAGAATTATCTTCAACTCATTTAAAAAAAAAAACACATGGCTCATTCCTCCCACACTTCCACTAATTTTGGAGCACATGACTTATTCCTCCCACACTTCCACCAATTTTGAAGCACATGACTTATTCCTCCCACACTTCCACCAATTTTGGAGCACATGACTTATTCCTCCCACACTTCCACCAATTTTGGAAGCACATAGTCTTCTTTTCCCACACTTGAATCTTCCATCCAAATGGCATGTTGCCTATTGGTCAAGAGATTCTCCCATCCAATGGCATATTGCCTTTGGTCAAGGGGACAACATTTTGATTCTCTTCATCTTCACCATCCATTTTTCTTATTCGAATCTAGACCGTTGATTATTGCCACCTCACTATATGCTTGGAAAAGGCTATAAATACAACCCTTGGGCCTTGTATTTTGCATCCACATTTGAATTAAAGTTATCATGCATGTTTATCATTGGAGCTTGGAGCATTTTGGAGTCTTATAGCTAGTTTTTACATCATGTTTTTTTTGCATTTACATCTTAGCTTTAAATCTTGCATCATAGTTACATTTTATGTCCCATCTTGCATCATAGTTGCATTTTAGATTAGTTCATTTTAAGTTTGCATTTGAGCATATGTAGAATCATGCATAGAATCACATAGATCACTACCATAGTATCCACCTCCACTTGTTCATTTATCATCAACATCATCCTTCACTCATCATAGCCTCCATCATCATTGTTTGCATATAGTTTCATGTAGGTATTTAGTTGTCTTGCATGTTGAATACTAATCTCGTTTCTTAAGTGTCATTCTAATAACCTTTGTGCACATAGAAATATGAGGGCCAAAAGGTTATAAAAATCATTAAGAATAAAGGAAAATGAGATGTTCTTGAAAGATTTAGTTTGTTGCAAATTAGAATAGTTTCTTTGCTTCGAATCTTTGAATATAAATCGTTTCATTAAGGTTTGTGTTGATACTAACTTTACACATTTCACACACACAAAATTGTGCCCACCGTGGGGCTTTGCCCCGTTTATTATTAACATGCTTGAAAATTTATGTTCACAGGTTCAGACGTGAGACTTTTGGAGCTTTTTGCACCCATTTTGGCACCTCTTGCACCCGTTTTGGCACCTCTTGTACCCGTTTTGGCACCTTTTGCACCTATTTTGGTTCCTTTGGTCTCTGTTCTAGTGCCTTTTGCACATTTTGTTGCACCTTTGGTCTCTGTTTTGGCGCCTTTTTTTCATTTTGTGGCTCCTTTTACACATTTTGGCACCTCCTATCTCTGTTTTGGCACCTTTTGTCTCTATTTTGGCACCGTTTGCTTCTAGATTGCCACTTTTTGTCTCTGTTTTAGCACTTTTATAGTCAATCTTAACATGGTTGTATCTTGGTCATATGAAAGTCTTTTTCATAGCTTTTTTTTAAAAATGGGGTAGAATTTCATAAGCTATGCAATGGTATAGGTGTTTCTTAAATTGTCTCTTTTTTTTGGTGCCTTTTGTCTCTATTTTTGCGCCTTTTGTAGTTTCCCTATTTTTCACTAAATCCAAAGGCTAATACTTTGTGTTGTTTTGTAGGTTTCCCAAAAATACTTGTCAAATACATTATTATCAAACTACTGACATATTTCAAGGGCTGAAAGTGATTTACTTTTTTCCTTTTGATTAAGATAAGAACATAGCTTAATTAAAAGGTTAACGAACACCATGTTTCCTTTTGGTTAAGTTAGGAACATAGCTTAATTAAATGGTTAATGAACACCATGTATTTTGTGCTTGATGGATGGTAGGCATATGCTCTCCCCTTAACTGGGTGACCAAAAATCTAGACCCATTCACTCTTTGTGCATGAGTGTGAGTTGAGTATATCACATATGTTCTCTCTTTATTCATGTGGAATAAAGATTGATCAAACTATGGGTATACTTGCTTGATTGTGTTTATCTTATAGGGCTTTCCTTGTGGGAAAAAGTAATCACCCAAGGGAATGACCCAACTGGTAACATGTTAAAGCCAAGCGCATTTCCAGCTGGTATATAAGTGTGGATACTAGAACAAAGGTCAGTATCATGAGGTTGGTTCCGACGAGAAGGGAAAAAATGGTCTCTCACCACATGGATCAACCCCCATGAACTGAAAGTCCTTACTAAAACTCTTGTTGTAGTTTGGCCAAAACCTTTATCTATTCTTTAGTGCAGCAATGGTCATTGCGAAGGCATCCACATTCTCACAATTTTTAGTAGAGATGAAAAATATGCCATGGGAGATTAATGGGTATTGATGCTTGGCTGCCCCAAGAAGTGAGTGTCGTGGAGGGGATCCAGTGGGGTCAAGCATCTAGTCATCCGCTAATAATAAGTGTGGTTGGGGTAAAACCTGTGTGGAATCCAAAAGAATATAGTCTTTCACAACCTTAGGAGTGTTGCTTGATGTGTCTTTATCAAAGTGTTTTCAAAACAAACAAAATGTCACATATCGAAATTGAAAACCCTGATTCAGAATTGCATTTAGTGAAACAACCAAGTCTCCCATTGAAAAAATAGGAAAGCCAAGAAAATTTCCAAAGAAACTTTCAAAAACCAAGTTTGAACCTGTTCTAGTGCCTTTTGTCTTTATTTTGGGGCATTTTGCTCATTCTTTGTTTCCTTTTGCACATTCTTTGGTGCCTTTTGTCTCTGTTTTGGTGCCTTTTGCATAACACAAAATAGTGACCTAGGTTCATCTCCTATCTGACAATCAGTCTCATCTTGGGAATCCTCAAAAGTATTCAACCAATCCTTAGGTAAGAGAGAGTCTGAACATGTGTTACCAAATGATTTCACGAAAGATCAAAATTCAGAAACCAAAGTTCATACCTCTTAGTCCAAAAGAACACCAAAAACATCTATCAACACTTTACGAATTTAGAGAGAGGTTGACCTTCAATTTCTACAAAAGAGCTTGCAAGAACAATCTCAAATTATACATCTTTTACTATTGTCAAAATCCACAACTTTTCCAAAGATTTGAGTACCTCATTTAGGAAGAAAATTTACCGTCGGTTTCACAGTTTGAACCAAAATTTCAAAATTTGCTCAAGTCCAAGATCATTCCTTAGATACCTTAGAAGTCTAAACTTGTTAAAATTGACCTCTACAAGTGGAATTTTCCAACCTAAACCAAGATCTAACATCACAAAGTACCAACATCATCAAACTTATCACACCTTTGATTATTAGGCCTAGTTTCATCATTAGGATTTATCATCCTCTCATCACAAAACAAAGCTATATAGTCAAATCCAACCTAGTCTCATTAGAATTTGTCATTCTATTTGGCTTAGTTGTAATCCTTGGTAATTTTCCAAAACCTAGATCAAGATTTAGTCTAAACTATAACACTTGTATGCCCATTCAAACAAGGTTACAAAAAAAAAATCTCAAGGAAAAAGGACTTGAAAATCACAACATTTAAGAGCCAAACATTGAAACCCCAGCCATTGAAACTTCAAACATTGAAATCCCAACCATTGAAACTCTGATCATTGAGACTCAAAACACCGAAACTCAAAATAGTGAAACACAAAACACCATGGCAGAGGCTGAAGAGAATCCTTTTCATGGACTCAACAACACTGATAGGGAAGAAATAACTGAAGAAGATATCCAACATGTTGAACAAGACCCCAATTTCCACAAGTGTTTAGAGAAGATTTTAGAAAGAAATGGGGAAAAATACCTCCTTATGCTAGCTAAACAAGGTGCTAAATTTTTAGATGATTTTGACCTGAATCAATTGAAAGCACCACCGAAAAAACTAGAAAATGATCTTGAGCAAGTGGTTGCTCTCACTCACCAAATGAAGAACCTTCAACAAAAAATCCTTGATATGCAAAGAGGGACTTCAAAATGATACTTGATCCAAGACATTTTTCCTTATCCATTTGATGAAGATATCCACATGATACCCTTTCCCAAACATTGCGAGTTCCCAAAGTATGACAAATACAATGGCAAAACCAATTCGATAGACCATGTGAGAGAATTTAGGACCATAAGTCTTGAATTTTCATATGAGGAAACATATTTGATGAGATTATTCCCGAGAAGCTTAGGTGGGAATTGTATTGAATGGTTCTCCAAACTCACCCCACCAATTGACAACTTTGAGGAATTAGTCAACAAGTTCATCACCAAATATTCTTACAACATCCAAAATGGCATTACTATGAAAGATATTTGTAACTTGAAACAAAAGAAGGGTGATTCATTCCTTGTATTCTTGAAAAAATGGAGAAGGTTATTTGCACGATACTCTTGTCCCATACCATAAAAGGAAAAGATATAAATCTTTATTGACAACTTTAATGATGAGATGAGTTATAGATTGGAATTACAATGTCCCCCAACCTTCGAAAAATTGATTGAGAATGGGATCAAAATCGAGGATTCCTTAGTCAAGAGAGGAGTCATCAAGATCTACAATGAAAAAAACTCATCAAACTCCTCCAAAAATTACAGTAGTGGTGACAAAACCAAGTTTTGGCAATGCAACAAGAATGTTGGTAACAACAATGCTTCAGCTAGAACACAAAACACAAAACCCGTATTCAATTTGACAGCCGTTGCCACCAAAACCAATCAAAACAGTAGCCCAAACAATAATGAATCTAAACTAGCTTCAACCTCATACAAAATACCATCATCAAATCGAAGAAGGTTCACACCTTTGGGACAATCCTTAGAATCATCACTGAAAGAGCTTCTTGAAGCCAAAGTTATAACATTACTGGAGGCATGAGATTATAACCCACAAGTTAAACCACCATGGTGGAATGAGGCCCATTTCTGTGACTTTCATAGGAACAAAGGGCATAAAACTAATGATTACATACAACTGAAACATTTAGTGCAAGATTTGATTGATAATAAGACAATATTTGTAGAGGGACCTCAAACAAACAATGATCATGGAGTGTTTAAGAACCCTCTACCAAACTATGAAAAGGGGGAATCCTCATCAATGAAGACCATAGGAAAGAAGGTAAACTATGTCTATGATACTAATGTTCTTAACATTTCTATTGTTGGTAATCTAATCAATGATAAACAAAGCATTATACCAGCTGATTCAAAAGTTTTCCAATCCCAAGCTATGGTGGCACATGTAACAACACCTTATTTCCTATCATTTACTGAAAATGATGATGCATCACTCACCCATCCACATAATGCTCCACTTCATATGAGGTTTTGATCCATAAATTTCTGGTCAAACGTGTTCTAATAGATGGAGGAGTTGGTTTAAATATTTTCTCTTTAAAGTTTATACATGCCTTGGGATATTCAGAAAATGTAATAGACTCTAGTAAAAAGATTACCATGAAGGGATATGATGCAAAAGAGCACTTATCTAAAGGATCGATTACTTTACCAATCAGAATCGGCCCTGTGGTGAAAGATGTGGTTTGCCAAGTCCTTGATCTTCCCTTGACCTATAATATCCTCCTTGGAAGACTGTGGATACATGAAATGCAATCAATTTCCTCTACATACCATCAATGCTTGAAATTTTCTCACAATGGAGTCAAAATCACAATACAAGGAGATCCTAATTGTTTCATGTCTGGCCATAAGCAAAGTCCTAAAGTTGAAATCACCATCCCTAACAATTGTGAAGCATCCTCCCCTCAAATAAATGTTGATCATGAAACTATCAAAACATCCACTCTAGTCACTGCACTATCAAACCACAAAGTCCAAATTCATGATCTAGGATGCGAAGAATACCATCTGGATAAGTTGCTAATAAATGACATTGCTACTGTTGTCAAGAAAGGTCAAACTTCCAACAATGATGTTGATACTGCTACAAAAGAAATGCAAAAGAATGACTGTGATGGGATTGAAACATTTTGGGATCTTGATGATACACCTACCCTTTCCATATTCGACTGCACACAAGCTTTTGATACCTATGATAACCCCCTATTTGGCCAGGATATCTATGATAACCCACTTTTTGACCATGATCCTACTAAGGATATCCAACCATCCTTCCATCACACTTGCCCTAGGCTAGGGTATGAATCTCCTAATGTTCCCTCTATCAAGTCATCTTGCCAAGTCACTAAGGGCGTGCAAGCCTCCATTGATGTTAGCAGTACCGAAAAGGATAGTATCAAAAACTCCATTGATGGAATCACCACTCCCACTTCATTCATCTCACCCACATCCAGCCACCTTGTAGACGTGGATCAACAAGTATCATTTAAAGAAAATATAAAGGGGGTAAATCAGAAATAAAAGGTAAAAATTCCTTTTTCAAAAGGAGATTCAAAATCAAAAGAAAGCTTTATGTAGACACCGAAATTTGGTTTCGGCTCGCGACTTCAATATTCTTCATAATTCTTATTCTTCATGGTCATGATTAAATAGACTTAATTATTTAATTAATTCATCTTAACATTAATTGTTCTATTGATTAAATAATCTTAATTGTTTAATTAATTCATCTTAACATTAATTCTTCTATTGATTAAATAATCCTAATTATTTAATTAATTCATCTTAACATTAATTCTTCTATTAATTAAATAATCTTAATTATTTAATTAATTCACATTTTCTTTATTCTATCTGATTAATTAAATAAACCCTTTTTATTTAATTATATTACTAATTAACTTTATCCTTCTTCTCAAATTAAATAAATTCTTATTTAATTTATTCTTTATCATATTTCAACTATAATTAAATAAATTCATTATTTATTTAATTATTCATTTAAAATCCCTTCATCATTTAATTAAATAAATATTATTTATTTAATTATTCTTCAAATATCGAGTCTTGAATTAAATGAATTATTTAATTCATTAATTCTATTTTAATGCATTCCTCTATATTTTAGATAATTATGTGAGTTGCATTCTCGAGTAATCTCTTCATCAAATCATTCAATCGTCCAGTTCTAACTTAATTGCGTGTACATGCGGATTAATTAAATATTCTTATTTAATTAATTAAATGTTGTGCGTGCATCCAAACAAGAGTTGATGTAATCAATCTTTATCTTTGTCATGAAAATATATTTCTTATGTTTTTGAATGCCGAACTAAAGATTAAATCATTTATTTAATCTTTAATTCTATTTCTAGTTTGTATCACTCATGTCACTACTGACAATTATCATAATGCATGTCTAATCATTCAATCTCAACCGTCTGTTGATCTTTCAATCCTGGCCTGTCATTCGAATAATCAATTTTCTATAAATTGATCTATTCTTCTTCTTTCTAAATCTCTCTCGCGAAATCTTATGACTTTTGAGAGCACTCAATCTTGAATCTTCGATATTTTGCTAATCACTATCTTAGGCTATACTTGCACGAACTTAAAAATCTGAGGGCAATTATACTACACAAGCAAAATGGAGAAGGGCAATCGAGATGAATCATGGAAATACGTTCGAAATTGGTGAGATTGTTTCAGTTTGTTTACGTTTTACTTTCCTATGTTCTTTGTTGCTTAACATTTAGATTTGCATTCTAGATTTAATATTGCATGCATGTTTGCTTCTAATCTTCTTTGTTGTCTATAGTGCATTTTTCTATGGCATTACATTTGGTGAACCCGACGTGAAGACACCATCTTCGCGGATCCGTAGATCTTTTATTTTGGTTTTTGTAGGTTTTTCATACGGAACGACGCATGTGAAGTTTTCTGAACCGCAATTGACTTTCTGAACCACATTTGAAAAGGAAACAACGCATCTAAAATTTCCTGAACTACAAGTGATTTTCTGAGCCGCAACTGAATAATAAATGACGCATCTAACTGGTAACAAAACGACGCAATTGACTGGTAAAATTTTATTTTTGTTTCCCGCAATCTGAAATTTTCAATTGATTTTTATGTTACTGATATCTTATTTTCAGTGTGTGGCCTTTTCGGAGTTAACAAGCTTTTGCAGGACGATTGACGAAGACAATATAGAAAATTACTAACGAGTTTTTCTGTAGGACGTTTGTCGAAGACCCTAGTTAAATTTGAAACAGATTGTTTGGTAGCATAGAAAATCTTTCGTTTGGTTAAAATTAACAAGTGTCTACTGTGTTTGGTGTGAAAGCACAAGTTTGATCACCCTTATGACTTGGTACATCGAAGTATCCTATCCCCTTACGCATCCGTGCGATCTTGGGTGTAAGAGAAACGGTTGCCAACTCTAGAACTTGGGCCTGTTCTGGTGGGAAAAAGTATTCACCCCAGGACGACTCAGACCGGTAGCACCCTGAACCCGAGGGACTTCCAGCCGGTATATAAAAGTGGGTTCTTGGGGAAACCCCAAGAATCACAAGTGTGGTTCCGACGAGATGGATCCGAAAGGGGACTTGCGCCGTATGGATCACACCCCACGAACAGAATGCCCGAATTAAATACCTTTTTGTTTTAGAGACCACCCTATTTGTGCTCGTTGCTTGGTATTAGTGTAGGGTACAATATCATGCCCAAAGATACTCACTACTGATCCCCTTGAGTAGAGATAGTAGTTCTTGGGAGGTCATTGCCCAAAGAATTTGGAATTGGTGTGCTTGAAAGACGTTAATGAGCCGTGCAGGGGAGCTAATGCCACCAAATTCCTAAGCTATCTACTCTCAAGAAGGAAAGGTGTTCATCACCAATCCAGGGTATTTAGGTGGGCTATACCAAGTATACAAAGCCTAGGACTTTGGCCTATTAGGATGTGCTTGTCTGTTATCACTTTAAATGTTCTTTGAGTCCAAAATCAAAACTAAAAACACTTTATATTACGATTGTCTTTGATTGTCAGAATTTGATCACAATAAACAGAGTCAGTTTAAATTTCATGTCACTAAAAATTCACAGAGAGTCGCAACTGTTCACCAGAAACACGCATCTAATTTTTAGAGTCGCATCTGTTAAGTTTTGAGTTGCAACTGTAATTTTGAGTCGCATCTATTAATTTCTGAGTCACATCTGTCAGTTTAGCTCGCATTTGCTTTGGAAAAACCGCATGCGTTATATTCTGAGTCGCATCTGTAAATTTTGAGTCGCATCTGTCAGGAAGACCGCAATTGTTAAATTCTGGACCGCATCTGTTAAATCCTGAGACACATCTGTCTGATTACCAGAAAACCATAATTCAAGTGACTGTCCAGTCAACACGTTTGCACCAGTTTTAGTTGTCTTCACACAAAACAGTCCTTGAACAAAAACCTGAAACGATTTGCTCAATTTTGCATCCTTTAGGGTCATTTAGTTATTGCCATAGTTGTCTTCAGTTAGATTTTAGCTTCATCTTAGGGTACATATTACCTTGCATTAAAATTCTAGGAAGGTCACTTTTAGAAACTTTAGGAGTAGTCCACCATCTATACTCTAGAAAAGTCATAGTGTCAACAAAATTCATCATTGAACCTAGTCTTATCATCTTATACTTTGTCCTACAGAGAGTCCTCCTAGCTCATCAGTCTAGTTAGGAAACTCAACTTGTCTTTGATCCTCGTCCTACATTGGTTCCTTGACTTAACTAAATTGACACCTTGATTAGACTTTAGGTAGTTGGTCCTTTCATCTTGGGTTTATAGAATTGATCACTTTAGAGTCTTGCCTAGACTTTTGCATCTTTAGAGTCTAGACTAGTTTCATCCTAGGACATCCCTTATTTTGCATAAGAAAATCCCAAAAACATAGACTAGAGTCATACTATTTGTAGATATAGTCTTGCATTTCCCGCATATTGAGCTTGTCTTACATGGTTGAAACTAGGTCTAAGAGAAGAGAGAGAGAAAACATGTCAAACCAAAACGAGTTCATCAATCCATTTTCTTCAAGACCTCATAAGACTCTATTAGAAAAATTCACCACTAGAAACACTCAAGGACATATTGTAGTAGAGGACATAGAGGTTGTCGCACAGGACCCTGAGTTTGCCTCTTTTGTAGATGAGTACCTAGCAAATGATCGACAACGATATTTAGCCAAATTGCTAGCTGAAGGTGCTACCTTACCTCCAAGATTTGACATTAGCACCTTACAAACTCAACCTACGCAAGGGACAAACACAACGACTGCTAGTACTACTATACCTCAGATAAGCACAACTATGCCATCTAGCACATCTACACAGAGTACGACAGTCCATACGTCTCCATTTGGTATGTCTAGCATGACATCTGGATTTAATTTCACTGTAGGGGCATCATCATCCACTCCCTCCGGTCCTCTTGTTGGGAGTAAAAGACCTAAAATGTCAGCCCATACATCTTATGTCGGTGTCACAAGTGCACAATCAACGACTGTACCTACTGCTAGTATCATGGGTACCTTACCACAGTCGATGGCCATACCTAGTGCTCAAATCACTAGTACTATACCAAGGATTACATAAATAGGGGGTATTCCCTCCTTCCAATATGGCAATCAAAATCCACTCTTCCAGACTAGCAGTCAGAATCCACTTACATTGATTCTGAATCAGAACCCTTTTGTACAGATTGGTAGTCAGAATCAGTCCACACAGATTCCAAGTCAAAACCAATTTACGCCGATTTTGAATCAGAACCCTTTTGCATAGATTGGTAGCCAAAATCCGCCCACACAGATTCCAAGTCAAAACCAATTCACACCGATTCTGAATCAGAATCCTTTTTCACAGTGGTACTCAAAATCCATTTATACAGAACCCAGGTCAACATCAATTTATGTAGATACCAGACCAAAACACATTTGCCAACATTCCAAATCCAAATCCACCTCAGATGCCAACGTTCAATCAAAACCCATCACGAGACTTTGGATTTCAGAACACATACACGAATCCGCATAATCCTCCTAGCACATCTTTGACCCAAGTTGACGTCCTACAAACACAAATGCATGCATTACAAACACAAATGGATAACATGTCGGTCTCAACTAAGAAATCATTTTCAACAAAAGGCATATGCCCCTTCCCCTTTGATAGATCATTGTACATGACACCTTTCCCTCACGGATATGTCATACCGAATCTTCCTAAGTACAATGGCAAATGAAATCCAGTAGAACATATCAGGGAATTTTCTACCATATGCATAGATGTCGCTTATGACCCTACGTATCTTATGAGACTATTTCCAAGAAGTCTTGTAGGAAATGCACTAGAATGGTTTTTGGGTCTAGATTCTGGCATTAGATCTTGGGGTGAACTAGTTGAGAAATTTGTGGAGCAATTCTCCTTCAACATCGACCATGAGATAAATATAGCAACCTTATGCCACACAACGCAAGACAAAGGGGAAACATTCATTTCTTTCTTCCAGAGATGGAGAACTATTGCTAGTAGGTGTCCTGTTGAAATACCCGAAAAACAAAAGGTTACAATGTTTCAGGAAAACCTTCATCCAAAACTCAGGAGTAACTAAAGGGTACATTGTTGCATATCTTTTTTAGAACTAGTGGAAAAAGGAGTGATAATAGAGAAGGATCTCATTGAAAAGGGTGAACTCAAGATGACAACATCAAATCGAAACCCGATCGTACAAAACACCCCCACATATAGAAACAGATTTTGGTCTCGCAACAAAAATGTCACTAATGATGGGGTGGTTGATGCTAAAACACTACAACCAGAACCCCTCCTCACATTACAAGGACCTCATACTTTTGTAAACACGCTTAATGTTGTCAATCAACCTCCCAACGTGGTCCAAAACACTCAATGTCCACCGCAAAGGAGATTTCAGAAACGTGAGTTCACTCCCTTAGGGGAACCCATTGAGTCGGTGTTCAAACAACTGTAACAACATAACCTCATACAGCTGCAGGAACCAAGACAATATGATCCAGGACAGTTTAAACCAGTTTGGTGGGATGACAATGCCTTTTGTGATTATCATAGGACTAAGGGACATAACCTACAAAACTGTCGACAACTGAAGAATATCATACAAGATCTTGTTGAGAGGAGAATTATTGAAGTTAGTGGACAAAAACAAAAGACATCAAACACTGATCATCAAGTCTTTTCAGACCCACTACATGACCATGGGAAAGGAACTGTCCCCAGTTCGAGTACTAAGACCAATATGTCAGCCAACTATGTGAGTATCAAACATGATTATGATAGTGGCAAAATAATTCATTGCCTTTGCCCCACTGATCAAAACATCAATACCATCACTATTAATGCTAATACTGAGTGTGCAGTCAGTACTCGTCGTACTAGGTTCACTATCCAGGGCCCTCCATTGCAGCAAACACCACAACCTTCCAAGTTACAATATAACCTTCTTCACCAGTTGGGGAAGACCCCAGCCCAAATTTCAATCTTGGAATTGTTGCGTATTTCCCCTGAGCATCGATCCATTCTCGATAAGGCTTTACAGAACACCATGGTCCCTAATGACCTTGATGTCAATCGTTTCCAGGAAATGGTGGGCTACTTGACCAATAATCACCATGCTACATTTTCTGAACAAGACTATGCCACTGAAAAGATGAACCATAATGACCCTTTACACCTAGAAGTCCTCGTGGATGACACCAAAGTTAGATGAGTTTTGGTAGACGGAGGAGCAGGGTTAAATCTATGCACTTTAAAACTAATTAAGGCATTAGGTATTTCAGAAGCATGCGTAGACACAATAAAGAGTATTGTCATTAAAGCTTATGATGATGAGGAATGAAAATCAAAGGGGGTGGTAACACTTCCTATCAGAATTGGTCCTGCGGTAATGAAGACAAAGTTCCAGGTCTTAGATCTCACCCTTCCTTATAACCTTCTTCTAGGTAGACCATGGATTCATGCCATGAAGGTGGTCCCTTCCACATATCATCAGTGTCTTAAATTCCCTTACAATGTCACTGAAATAACTATAGATGGTGATCCCAATCCTTTCCAGTATTGCACCAATCTAAAGGAGATCCCTCAACGCCAAGTGTCGGTAAACCACGAGGCCTCATCATCCAATCCATCTTCTTATGTTGATCCATCCACACTCACTCGAACATCTATTTCTCCCCCACTTCCTACCACTCCTAGGGTCGAGATCCAAGACAAGGGTTGTGGAGAGTATTACATGAGGACTTCTTATTGTGTTAGTCATTTGGTTCCTCCTAAGTCATATGGTTTACCTACAACAAGTAGGGTAGAGTCTATGATCATTGTACATGTTCCCCCCACAACAACTTCCACTAAATGGGGTGAATTAAGCAAAGAGGTTGTAGATGTAGAAGATATCACTTCCTAGCTGTATAAGGAAGATAATCAGGAACCCCTTTTACTTGCTCATATTCCTACAAGTCTATATGGAAAGGGTTTCAAAATCATGAAAAGCAAAGGATATGATGGACAAAGTGGTTTAGGCTTAAACCAAGATGGCAGAATTGAACCAATATTTGTTTCTCAATGGCCAAAAGGAGTAGGGCTAGGGTTTCGACCGATTCAGATTGGTGTTCCTAGTACTCCATTACCCTTACTTGAGGAAGTATGTGCTTTAGAAGAATTAAGACATCTCATGAACCAGTAGACCAATATCATTCTGACTCCCCCGATTCTAACAATTATGAGTGGGATTCCTTATCCTCTACTTCTTCCATGGACCTTGACAAATTATTTGGAGAACTTGACTTGATGTTTAGTTCCTCACCAAATCCTTTAAATTCCTATCCACCTAAGAAAATGACAAAAGAGGAATGGTTTAAACAATACTATTGGGAATCACTTGATCTTACCTCTTGGAAACCTGAGCCACCTATTTTTGATAGTCAAACCCTGGCGTTAGGCCCACCTATTCACCCACATAGACCCAAACCTAAGAGCAAAGAGGACCTCGTACAAGATTTTTGTAACCACATGAATAATTCAATATTTACCTTGGCCCCATTAGACTTTGATAACTCTGACGATGACATGCCCTTCGTCTACCCCCAGCTCATTGATTGGGATCAACAAGATGCACCCGTCTTAGACACTTTTGAGAATGACGGAGCAATTGCTGAGTTCCTGGGATTACGAGAAGGCATACCTAACGGGGATCATAAGGCTGGTTTTACCATTGACTTGGACAACAAAGCATATTTTGGGGAATCTGTTCAACCCTCCAGTCACAAAAATGAGAAAAAGAGTAAACAAGATAAAAAGGATGAGTCTCTAGGTGAAAACTGAAAGGCACCTTTAGACAATGAAAAAGTAAAAAGAAAGGACGCATCCGAAGGTGAAAACCTCTCTGAGGCACCTAAGGATGGAGGTTTGAACATTCTCCTTGTTGCATAGGAAAAGTCACCCATGCTCGTTGAAGAATCTGTAGAGGTCAACATAGGCACAAAGGAGAATCCTCGACTGGTTTATTTGGCAACGTCATTGACAACAGAAGAGAAATTAGAGTTCCATGACTTCTTTGAACACAAACAGATAAATTTTGCTTGGTCATATGTGGACATGCCAGGGTTGGACCCTGATCTTGTTCTACATCACTTGCCTTTACAACCAGGTGCTAAACCAGTAAAACAGAAGCTAAGAAAAATGCATCCACAAATTGCTTTATTAGTCAAGGAAGAACTCAAGAAACTGTTAGATGTTGGTTTTATAAGATCAATCGACTATGCCGATTGGATCTCCAACCTTGTACCAGTCACTAAACCAACTGGGGGCATCCGCATCTACACTGATTTTAGAGATATCAACAAAGCTTGTCTTAAGGATGACTTCCCTCTACCTAACATAGACATGATAGTTGACATGACAGCAGGATATGAGATGTTGTCCCTTATGGATGGATTTTCAGGATATAACCAGATCAGAATTGCTACTAAAGACCAACCTAAGACAACTTTCACTTGTCCTTGGGGAACGTATTGCTGGAATGTTATGCCCTTCGAAATCAAGAATGTAGGAGTAACCTATCAAGGTGCCATGACTACTATCTTTCATGATCTAGTACACACTTGTATGGAGGATTATGTCGATGACCTTATCATAAAATCCAAGACAAGGGCAGAGCATTTACAAGTTTTAGACAAGATATTTTAGAGGCTGGAAACGTATAAAGTGAGACTCAATCCAAAGAAATGTGTGTTTGGAGTCAAGTCAGGAAAACTATTAGGTTATATCATTTCTAGACGAGGTATTGAAGTGGATCCGGCTAAGGTAAAAGAAATCATGGACACGCCTCCACCCATTAATCTTAGTCAACTAAGGACACTACAAGGAAGGTTGCAATCTATCAGAAGATTTATAGTGCAGCTAGTAGACAAGACACATCCTTTTCAACATCTACTTGAGAAAGGAGTACCCTTTGCATGGACAACTAGGTGTGAAGAGGCTTTTCAACTGATTAAAGAATATTTACTCACACCACCTGTCTTAATGCCACCTGTTGAAGGACGACCATTGATTCTTTATATTACAGCAACCCATTCATCACTCGGAGCATTGCTTGCACAGAATGACGATGAAGGTCATGAAAGGGCAGTCTATTATATCAGTTAGACTTTGGTTGGTTATGAGCTCAACTATAGTAACATTGAACGTGCCTGTCTTGCAGTAGTATTTGCTACCAAAAACTAAGGCACTACATGCTAAACCATCAAACAATGCTGATTGCTAAAATAGACCCTCTGAAATATCTTCTCAGCAAGGCAAGCATTAACAGGGTGACTGGCCAAATGGGTTATGATTCTTAGTGAGTATGATATCCAGTATGTAGAAAGAAAAGCTATTAAAGGATAGGTCATTGCTGATCAGTTAGCTGACGCACCCATACAGGAAGATCACCCATTAGTTGCAGACTTTCCTGATGAGTTCATATTCACATTGGACACAAACATAACATGGAAATTGTACTTTGATGGCTCACATACAAATCATGGTTCAGGGGCTGGGATATTGTTTATCACACCACAGGGGGATTCCATCCCTAAGTCATTCAGGATTGCATTTCCATGCACTAACAACATGGCAGAGTATGAAGCTCTAGTGGCAGGGTTACGCATGGTGGTCAAGTGGAAAATTAAGCTTCTACAGGTATATGGCAATTCCCAACTGGTAATTAGACAGGTAAATAATGATTATGAGACTAAGGATGAGAAGGTTGTTCCATACAAGCGCATGGCTAATAGCTTTAAAGAGTACTTTGACAAAGTCGAATTTCATCAAATACCTCATGTTTTAAACAAGGCAACAGATGCTATGGCTACGATTGCATCACTTCTTGACATTCCTAACAACATGCCTAAGTTTGAGTTCTTGGTCGAACAAATTTTGGTCCCAGCCTACGATATCCCAAATTTTGAAATGGTGTGTGATATTGTTGGTCCTGATTCCCCATGGTACAAAGAAATCTATGATTACCTTCATGTCGAAGTCATACCCATTGGCCTATCCAATAACCAACGTAGGACATTCCTCCGCAAGTCAGCCAAATACACCATCATCAGAGACACCCTATATAGACGCGCCTTAGATAATACCCTACTGAGATGTCTTGATTCTACTGAAGCACAAGCAACCTTGCGTGGGTTGCATGAGGGTATATGCGGTTCCCATTCTAGCAGTCCTACCTTAGCCAAAAAGATTATGAGACTAGGTTATTACTGGCCTACTATGGAAAAAGACTCATACATCTTTGTAACGAAATGCCACCAATGTCAAGTTCATGGAGATTTGATACATGCCCCAACACAGGAGCTCCATCCTATCACGTCACCATGGCCCTTTGCTCAATGGGGACTCGACCTTATAGGTAAAATCCACCCCACATCATCTAATGGACACAAGTTCATTATCACTGCCACTGAGTACTTTACAAAGTGGATTGAAGCCATTCCTATGACATACATTACCGACACACAGATTTCTAGATTTATCCTAAACTATATCATCTGTTGGTATGGTGTCCCTCAGTCCATAATCACAGATAATGGCCGGCCATTCAAGAACCAGGAAGTCCATCATCTTTACGATGAATTTCATATTCAACATCACTTTTCCACTCCATACTACCCACAAGGTAACGACCAAGCAAAGGCATCTAACAAGACCATCATTAGAATCCTTAAGAAGATAATGGCCCTTTGCTCAATGGGGACTCGACCTTATAGGTAAAATCCACCCCACATCATCTAATGGACACAAGTTCATTATCACTGCCACTGAGTACTTTACGAAGTGGATTGAAGCCATTCCTATGGCATACATTACCGACACACAGATTTCTAGATTTATCTTGAACTATATCATCTGTCGGTATGGTGTCCCTCAGTCCATAATCACAGATAATGGCCGGCCATTCAAGAACCAGGAAGTCCGTCATCTGTGCGACGAAGTTCATATCCAACATCACTTTTCCACTCCATACTACCCACAAGGTAATGGCCAAGCGGAGGCATCTAACAAGACCATCATTAGAATCCTTAAGAAGACTGTCAATGATGCTGGTCGTGACTGGCATTTACAGCTTAACCCTGCCTTATGGGCTTATCGCACAAGTATCCGTACTCCCACTAGTGCTACCCCATATTCACTTATTTTTGGGTCAAAATCCATTTTTCCTATTGAGGTCGAGATTCCTTCCCTAAGGGTATCCCTGAAAGGCCATATTGATGATGAAGAGTACTGAGTGTCACGACTCCATGAGCTAGAATTCCTGGATGAGCGAAGACAGAAGGCATTAGACCATCTCCAAGCATATCAAAATCGCCTTCATCATAGCTAGAACAGGAAAGTTTTGAACATAAACTTTCACATTGGTGACCTGGTTTTAATGGAGAACCCAAAGAATCAAGCAGAAAGAGAAAAACCAGGAAAGTTTGAACCTAATTGGTTAGGACCTTATGTTGTTACAGAAGCTTTTGGATCAAGAGCATACCAACTCTCTACTCTTGAAGGGGAACCATTATCCTCACCAATTAATAGCATGCATCTGAAGAAGTTCTACGCATAGCTTTTGGGAGCCTTTGTCTTAATTAGCAAAAATACAAAAAAAAATAGAAAATCATAAAAATCGTTATCAAGGTGAAAACCTGGCAAACAGGTGTCTTGGTAATACCAAAAAAATTAGATAATCTAGAAAATAGTAAAGAAAAATCATTCATCCAATAGTGAAAACCACTTCGGTGGCGCTTTGGATAAGTACCATGGTGAAAACCTGGCAAACAGGCACCATGTGTAGTTTAACTCTGCTCCTTTGTCTACTATTATTCTGTACATAGTCTTTATCCTTGTCTATAATCCACTATCCTGTACATAATCCACTATCCTGTACATAGTCCACTACCCTATACATATTCCGCTTGTGTATACCATCCGTAATAAGTGGTAGTCTTTCCCATAACTTGGAATGATTGACATCGAGTGTGTTTCATATCCTCCATTTTACCCTATTCATAGTCAATTGGTCTTATACTCGACTGGGGGAAAACACGTGACGTGAGTCATATTGATTCTTACATTGGTTATGTTGAAGACGTAAAACCATAGAAAAATCCAAAAACATCACAAAATGACCTGAGAAAACACAAAAACATCAGAAAACTTCAAAAAGACAAAAAAATCAAAACATTATGAAAATCCAAAAACAGAGTCAGAGTCAGTCGCACTTGTCAGTCTTTGTTGTTTGTCAAACTACGTTGCCTCTATGACTGGACGTAGGCAAGGCCATCTGTCGATGTGCCCCCGAGGCATTAGGTCAGTTTGTTTAGGTTTGTCTGTATAAATTCATGAGTCAATCCATATGTCTATATGAAAAGGTCATTAGTTGTGTCGAACTACGTTGCCTCTGCGACTGGACGTAGGCAAGGCCATCAATTGATGAGCCCCTGAGGCCGCACTAGGTCAGTCCATTAGGGTTCATCACATTCACTTTCACACACGTCTTCTATTTGTAGTCAGTCTTTTCGGTCAAGTCAAGTCAAACTACGAGGTCTCTGCATGTACAACGTAGGCAAGGCCATCACATGATGAGCCCCCGAGGCCACACTAGGTCAGTCCTTTAGGGTTTGTTGTCACACACAGTCAATTGTCTACACATCATATCAAGTCATGCATCAATCTGGTGAACAAGTCAACAATGTCTCTAAGTCAAATCAAACAACTTGCCAAACAAAACAATCAAAATTGATCAACAAATGTCTGCTACAGGATGTGTCCTTCCTAGAAATAGACATCATCATCATGGAAATCAACCTGTATCTTGTTTAGGATGAGTCCTTCCTGAATACTCATATCAACAAAATAATCTATGTCTTATACAGGATGAGTCCTTCCTACATAATTGACAAGATCAAACAATCAAACATAGCCTTACATGGGTTATCACATCAACAACATCTGACTCAATGTCTTATACGATACATGTCTTTCTAAAACCAGGCTTTGTCATGCCTTATATAGATAATCATAACATCGAAACTAGACTCACAGTCTTATCCGGTATGTGTATGTCCTGACATCGAGCTCTGTCAATCAATCCTTTTATCAATCAAAACAAATCAAATGAACATATCAAGTTTTGGCAAATATTTTATTGGCTTTTTTACTTTATGGCTTATTTATCTTATCATTTATCTTGAATTGATGACTAGGAATTATGTTACTAGCTTTCTCAAGGATGTCCCATGAAGGATTTAGAGAAGCAACGATGTATCAGAATTCTATTTTCTTTGACTGCTGTCTGTAAACTGTCTTTTAACTTTGATTTTGAGTCATGTTACTAGTTTCCTCAAGGATGTCCCATGAAGGATTTAGAGGAGCGATGACATCTCATGACCCGTCTTTTCTTTTGTTTGTTGTCTGTGGTTTGTCCTGACAAAAAGACTGGGGCATCTTGTGCCCTTAGTATGATTTAATGACAATCCTTGTCTGCGACTGTCTGTTATTAGCAAGTGGATGACCTTGCACACCTTGATTTATGTCATATCATGGTGTTTTTCTCCATTTGTATTAGTCCCGCCTAATGATGATAAAGTGCAAGACCTTTTATGATACAGCGAAACATCGAAGATTGCTAATACTAACATCTATCTCATGTCTTTCATTCTTTCTCAATCTTTCTTTTCGCACTAACATTTTTTTTCTTTTCTACATATTCACCACCCATCTATTTTCCTCTATCCTTTTTTCTTTCATCTTCTAGTTCTCTCATCAATTTCTGAGAGCACACTCTTGCTCTTTGAACCCGCCTGTCTCCGAGGGGGCATACCTTCACCTGTTCTATATCGGGGCATGACTGGGCCATATTTCTTATCGATTTTCTTTGACACAATGCCTAAGTGACATTTTATCAAAGAGGGGCAAATGTAGACACCGAAATTTGGTTTAGGCATGTGACTTCAATATTCTTCATAATTCTTATTCTTCATGGTCATGATTAAATAGTCTTAATTATTTAATTAATTCATCTTAACACTAATTGTTCTATTGATTAAATAATCTTAATTATTTAATTAATTCACCTTAACATTAATTCTTCTATTGATTAAATAATCTTAATTATTTAATTAATTCATCTTAACATTAATTCTTCTATTGATTAAATAATCTTAATTATTTAATTAATTCATCTTAACATTAATTCTTCTATTAATTAAATAATCTTAATTATTTAATTAATTCACATTTTCTTTATTCTATCTGATTAATTAAATAAACCCTTTATTTAATTATATTACTAATTAACTTTATCCTTCTTCTCAAATTAAATAAATTCTTATTTAATTTATTCTTTATCATATTTCAACTATAATTAAATAAATTCATTATTTATTTAATTATTCATTTAAAATCCCTTTCATCATTTAATTAAATAAATATTATTTATTTAATTATTCTTCAAATATCGAGTCTTGAATTAAATGAATTATTTAATTCATTAATTCTATTTTAACGCATTCCTCTATATTTTAGATAATTATGTGAGTTATCTAAGTATTCACTTTTACTCGACTCGATATCTATTTTAATCGCTTAGCTAACTCTTGATTTAATGTTTGAGTTGCGTTCTTGAGTAATCTCTTCGTCAAATCATTCAATCGTCCAGTTCTAACTTAATTGCGTGTACATGAGGATTAATTAAATATTCTTATTTAATTAATTAAATGTTATGCGTGCATCCGAACAAGAGTTGATGTAATCAATCTTTATCTTTGTCATGCAAAGATATTTCTTATGTTTTTGAATGCCGAACTAAAGATTAAATCATTTATTTAATCTTTAATTCTATTTCTAGTTTGTATCACTCATGTCACTACTGACAATTATCAGAATGCATGTCTAATCAGTCAATCTCAACCGTCCGTTGATCTTTCAATCCTGGCCTGTCATTCGAATAATCAATTTTCTATAAATTGATCTATTCTTCTTCTTTTGAAATCTCTCTCACGAAATCTTATGAATTTTGAGAGCACTCAATCTTGAATCTTCGATATTTTGCTAATCACTATCTTAGGCTATACTTGCATGAACTTAAACATCTGAGGGCAATTATACTACACAAGCAAAATGGAGAAGGGCAATCGAGATGAATCATGGAAATACGTTCGAAATTGGTGAGATTGTTTCAGTTTGTTTACGTTTTACTTTCCTATGTTCTTTGTTGCTTAACATTTAGATTTGCATTCTAGATTTAATATTGCATGCATGTTTGCTTCTAATCTTCTTTGTTGTCTATAGTGCATTTTTCTATGGCGTTACACATTCCACAAAAGAACAATCAAGAGAAGTCCCTTAGCCAAAATAAAAAGCTATTGGACAAATAAAAAGCCAAAAAGGATCAAGAAAAGTCCCTTAGCAAATACAAAAAGCTATTGGACCAATCAAAAAGAAAGAAAGATCCAAAGAAGTCCCCTAGCCAAAATAAAAAGCTATCGGACAAATCAAAAATCAAAGTAAAAAATAAAAGCAAGCAAAATTTTGTCTCCAAACATTCCTCTCCCTCAAAACTCATTGAGGGCATCTATCAAAGAAAGAACTTGTCGATTCATGGTCTACATCCATGTCACTCATACCACATATTCCCTTCCACCCATCCATGTTCACATACTTGTCATATCATTACACTTCCATTGGTGATGTATTTCAATGCGTCTTTGATGGCGACCCCTTTACGTACTATAACTCATCAGTTTCCCAAGCTCCTTTTTGTCTGAAGCTTGATGGCCCATATATCATGCACATTAGGGATCCTATCATAACCTCTTTCATCTGTTGCATTTGCCACTCATGTTATTCATTCTGATCAGGTCCTTTCATCCAGCATGGTCATTCACACAAGATCAAGGCATCGTCACAACAATCTTTGGATCAGAAGCATATTAGTTGTCTACACCAGAAGGGGATTTGTTTGATGAACCCCTCAACAACCTACATCTCAAGAAGTTCTACACTTGAATCATCTAGTGCATTGGGAAAAAGGTCCTAAAAATACTAGAAACATCATAAAATGTCCTGAAAAAATGGTTTCCTTGATGAAAACCTAGCAAATAGGTGTCTTGGTAACAATAAAAAAATTAGAAACAAAGAAAAATACAAAAATAAAATCAAAAAGATCAAAAAAATAATAAAATCTGAAAAAGTGCAATAAAAACAAGTAGTGAAAACTTGGCAACAGGCGCCATTTGTGATAGGTCATCTTTTCCATCTATTTGAGCATGCCGACCATTCACTTTCACCATCCATCTACCTATCCTTTGAAAGCACCGTGTACATATTCTGGCATCACGGTCATGTCTCACCCTAAACTGGGGGAAAAATCCTGAACTCACCGGGGGAAAATAAACTTTAAGCTTAGACCAACGTACAAACAACAAGAAGAAAAATACAACAACAACAATGATTAAAATGCAATCCAACATTGAACATCAATCACCATTAGAAACACATCAAACATCTATATCATATCAAAATCCAAAAATAGGTCAAAAGTCAGTGAAAAAGTAAAAAACAAAGTCATCTTGTCAAACTACATGGTCTTTGCGTATATAACATAGGCAAGGCCCCTAGGATAGGTCTTTCGGTTAGGTTCTTGGTCAAAATCTCAGAAAACACCTAAAAATTGGAAAATAAAAAAAATCCCAAAAACATCATAAAATCAGACATAAAATCAAATCAAAAGGATGATGCTCTTTTGAATCATGGGTTTATCACATTAAACACAAATGTTCAATTGTTGTACTTTGATTTTTGTTATCATATCTCTAGAGCCCCTCGATGATGTATCAAACTAGAGGAGCCAGGAAGGAGTGTGATTTTTCTTTGTTTGTTGTCTGTGAGTTAATCATTATTACTATGCAAATTGTCACAAGATGTGCTCTACAGTGTATCACTAATGACATTATGAATTTGCATAGGAAAACTATTAACTCTTGTTTGTTTACACAAGCAATCCTCAAGTCATCTTGGTTTGATTATACTTAGATGCTTGTGTTAACTTGCACTATCAAACATCATGGAAGTGGTACTCAGGTCATCATGGTCTAAATATACCATTAATGCTTATACTCACTTTCAACATTTTAAAGGCCCAATGATGATAACAAGCACGACAAATCAGCTATTATGAATGACAACTTTTGCATACGAGATTTGCATGGTTAGAATAGATTGCATCCATGTTAGTTTGCATCTATATTTATGGCCTTTCCAAAGCTGCAACAATGATGTTATCTCTTGCATTAGGGGATTGAGTACACTGGACATTAACCAAAAACACATCATTCTCATATAGTTGCACATCAGTTGCATCACTATTTACATACAACAGAAAAATTACAACATCATTCATTCATCCATGCATCACATCATAATATTTGCATTAGAAAACACAAAAAGAAGTGTATTGCATCTCACTTGCATAATCAAAATAATTTCATCAATCATTAATGGATTAAGAAATTGATCCATTAAGAAGATTGAAAGATATATCCAATAGAGTAAGATTTCCAAGGAGAAAAAGTTGCTGAAAAACATGACTAGATAATAAAGGATTATGAACATCTAAAACCAGTAGTGAAGATAGATTTTTTAGGATGCATGAATTTTTTATTACTCAAATCCAAGACAAACAAAGGACTAGCTGGATCAACATAATCACAACATAAACATCACATGTCATTTGCATAATCAAATCCATCTCACAGCATAAAACATCATCCATAGCGCATGTAGAATCATCAATCATCAATCATACATTATCATATCATCATTGGATCGCATAAATATCACATAACCATTATCATTGCATAATCATCATGATCATCATCATATAAACATAAAACATCATCATTTCATCCATCATACATTCATTCATTCATTGCATCACTTATTTGCATTAGAAAAGAACAAAAACATAAAATGCATCACATTTCATTAGCATAATAAGATCCATCACATGTATCATATAGGCATCATTCATAAAGCATCATAGAATCATAACACATCAGTTGCATCATCAATTGCATCCATAGCATATCATTTTATCATATAGAACATCACATAACTTCATAAAATCAAATACATCCATCACTATCATCATGATCATCATCACATAAATTATAGACTAATAGATAAATCATCATCATCGCCGCATTTCATATATAACTCAAAATGATCTCAAAGTGTACAAGGATATCCAAAGGTATAAAGAGATACATCAATATAAAAAATGACAGTGTATCATAATGTTTCAATATCGAGAGGTACATCATCAATGTCTCAACTAAATTAGTTGTACATCAGGTCTCGGTACATCATCAAGTCTCAGTACATTAATCAATTCTATATTGGGGCATATCAATCAATCAGAGAAGTCAAACCACATCGCTGAATCAAATCCGAATCCACCTGCACAAGATGCAAAAATCCCCCTATGATCATAACATATCACAAATCAACAATCTTATCAATCAATTCAACCTCGCCTATCATGAGGTTCATCAATAAATTCAACATCACCTATCATGAGGTTCATCAATCAATGCACCTTGCCTATCATGAGGTTCATCTATCAATCCAACCTCCCTTATCATGAGGTTCATCAATCAATTCAATTCAACCTCGCCTATCATGAGGTTCATTAATCAATCCAACCTCACCTATCATGAGGTTCATCAATCAAATCAACCTCGCCTATCATGAGGTTCATCAATCAATCAAATCAACCTTTCCTATCATGAGGTTCATCAATCAATCGATTCAACCTTTCCTATCATGAGGTTCATTAATCAATACACCTCACTTATCATGAGGTTCATCAATAAATTCAACCTTGCCTATCATGAGGTTCATCAATCAATCCAACCTCGCCTATCATGAGGTTCATCAATCGACACCTATCATGAGGTTCATCAATCAATGCACCTCACCTATCATGAGGTCCATCAATCAATCAATCTATCATTGATCCTCGCCTATCGTTTCTGAATCATAAAAAATTGCAAAATCATCAAATCATCAAAAAATCATCAAAATTCTAAAATTCACTGATTTATCTCCCAAGGGGGCATATATCCATCAATACCTAAAAATCAACATCTGGGGCATCAAAAAAATTTTGGACATCGGTATCAAATTTTTCTTTGAAGCAACGTGTAAATACATTACTTCAAAGAGGGGCAAAATGTATACAACTAAAATCGGTCATCACCTTTAATTAATTAAATACTAGCTATTTAATTAATATTTTGACTATGCATAAATAAATTCTCAATTTATTTATGTTGTTCATTTTCTAAATTCTCCAAATCTAAATCATCTTCTTCTAAATTAATTAAATAAACAAGGTTCCCTAAACTTGTTTTATTTAATTAATCTTCACTAAATCCAATTAGGAATTAGAGCACATTTCTACAAATTTTTGTGCCACCTCACCAAGGTCACATGAAAATAAATAACTCTAATTTCTAATTAGAATTATCTTCAACTCATTTAAAAAAAAAAAGCACATGGCTCATTCCTCCCACACTTCCACTAATTTTGGAGCACATGACTTATTCCTCCCACACTTCCACCAATTTTGAAGCACATGACTTATTCCTCCCACACTTCCACCAATTTTGGAGCACATGACTTATTCCTCCCACACTTCCACCAATTTTGGAAGCACATGGTCTTCTCTTCCCACACTTGAATCTTCCATCCAAATGGCATGTTGCCTATTGGTCAAGAGATTCTCCCATCCAATGGCATATTGCCTTTGGTCAAGGGGACAACATTTTGATTCTCTTCATCTTCACCATCCATTTTTCTCATTCGAATCTAGACCGTTGATTATTGCCACCTCACTATATGCTTGGAAAAGGCTATAAATACAACCCTTGGGCCTTGTATTTTGCATCCACATTTGAATTAAAGTTATCATGCATGTTTATCATTGGAGCTTGGAGCATTTTGGAGTCTTATAGCTAGTTTTTACATCATGTTTTTCTTTGCATTTACATCTTAGCTTTAAATCTTGCATCATAGTTACATTTTATGTCCCATCTTGCATCATAGTTGCATTTTAGATTAGTTCATTTTAAGTTTTCATTTGAGCATATGTAGAATCATGCATAGAATCATATAGATCACTGCCATAGTATCCACCTCTACTTGTTCATCTATCATCAACATCATCCTTCATTCATCATAGCCTTCATCATCATTGTTTGCATATAGTTTCATGTAGGCATTTAGTTTTCTTGCATGTTGAATGCTAATCTCATTTCTTAAGTGTCATTCTAATAGCCTTTGTGCACATATAACTATGAGGGCCAAAAGGTTATAAGAATCATTAAGAATAGAGGACAATGAGACGTTCTTGAAAGATTTAGTTTATTGCAAATTAGAATAGTTTCTTTGCTTTGAATCTTTGAATATAAATAATTTCATTAAGGTTTGTGTTGATACTAACTTTACACATTTCACACACACACAAGAGCTTAAATAGCTCATGGTTACAATAGAATATTATGTTTAACATGAGGAAATTCTCCTCCAAAAAACTAAACATAATTGGTTATAACTAAATAACCAAAGTAGAGGGTATCTTAGGACTTCGTTGAAGGCTCTCTAGCGGGATGTTGTTGAAGAAATCATGAGGTATGTTACCCTGGAAGGAAGGTATACGACCATTAACAATTACTATTTTTCATTGCTTAATCAATTTAGGCACAAAAAATGGGTGTCTTTTCCCTATTATTTGCTGGCGTTGATGGATTATGGGATTAAAGAGCATAGGAAGAACCCCAAAAACCTTGTATTGCATGCGGGGATAATTCTTTTAATATATGAACATGTTAAAGCACATGATGTCTAGAAGACTTTGTTTTCTCCAAAAGCTAGAGCTAGGGAGGGTTATGATACTGAGTCAGGTGAGGAAAGGGCTTCTAAGAAACCAAGGAATATGAGGCTGATGTTAAATAAATATTCTAAGTCAGATAAGGATGATGTTGATTATGTCCCTGATTCGTATGCTTCTTTGGAGGAGGGCCCCATATCCCCTGTTCAGGGTAAATCTGGGAAAAGGAAATTGATTGAGGAAGTGAGCTATACAACTTGCAGTGATGATGTGGAGGTGATTGTTCCTTCAAAGGGGAACAAAGACAAAAATGAGCTTTATGGGGAAGCTTCTTCTCCTCCCCCTGTGTCTAGACTTGTGCAGGATCCTGAGGAGGGAAGTCAGAAGAGAAGGGTTTTGAAGAATGCCCCTTTCTATTTGGCTAGTGGCTTCCATGGTGGGGATTTTTTGAGTGCTATCATTGGGTTGCATAAGTAGAAGGATAGAGTTGTGGGAGCTAAGAAAGTGGACACAAGGAGGATTCAGAAGAGGCTAGCTGCTGCGGAGCAAATTGATGACTCCATTTCGTAGGATGAAGTCTCTTGTGATTGCTGCTAAAGGTAAGGATGCCTCTGAGGAAAAGGTCCATGAGAGTTCCTTTGAAGAGGATGTTGCTGTGGGAAATCGCATTGAAAACTTTGATAGGGAGGATCTTTTTGATGTGTTGGGTTCGGCCCGTGACAGTGCCAATGTTCTTTTTATACTTTTTAAATGTTTTTTTATGAGATTAATAGGAATAATGTTCACATTAGAAGCATTGTTTGTAAGGCTAAGGATCCTACAATCCAAAGCCAAATTGATAATTTAGTGGTTGGCCTCAATACTATTGCTAATACTATGGCAGAGGAAACCATCAATCTGAAATAGAGTATGGAGGTTAGAATGTTCTCCCTTGAGGATAAAATTGACAAAATTTGGAACATGGTTATGAAGAGTGGGGAAGATCCTAAATTCTTGACTAGGTCAGACTTTGCAAAGGCTTTTCCCCCTATTAAGAGAAAGGAATTTTTTTCTACTGATGATATGGTTGTTGAGGGTAAGCGGACTAGGGAGGATTATGTTGCTACTAAGGGTTCTACTAAAGGTTTTGTTTTGAGCTCTAAGGTAAATACTGGTGGGCCTGGGGTTAGGATTAGAAATAGACTAAAAAATTAGGTTGGGGCCTCAGGTTTGGAGGTTTTTGATACTGGGGTTAAGGGACAAAAGCTTGCTGCTAGTGAGATGGAAACTGTTGAAATTTTGAACAATATGTAGTGTTGTGTGCCATTTTTGGCTACTTTTTGGCTGGTGGTTTGTTGTCATTGGGCTGATGGTTGTATCTTGATGTTTTCTTTTTGTGTCAATTGTTCCTTTTTGTAAAGGGTTCCGGGCCCCTTCAAAACCCATCTTTTACCTCTAATCAAAACTAAATAACCAAAGTATTTTATGAGCAAATAATTTTATGGTGGGAATTAATTTGCTAATATCTACATTCTTTTTCTTCTTCAATCAACATATTGCATGATATATTTCTTAACATAATGGAAGTGAATATTAGTAAATACAATCTAATATTTATTATTCACATATTTTATGTAAAAACTAAATTAAATATTACCTATGTATATTAAATCATATGCAACATAAAATAGTAAAATGGTATGATATGGAATGGAAATGGAATGTGGGAATGGGTATGAAGGTGTATGAAATAGGCTAAAATATGACATAAAATAGAACATAATTGGCTCTCATCTTTCCCCCCAACTTAGCATATTGCACGTCCTCGTGCAATCTTTATTATTGAGAGGTTGTGATTTGGACGGGTAACTATGATCATAATGAATTTATTGTGCCTACTATTATAGCTCATCACTCTTCTGCATATCAATTGTCATGGCTTTGATTTTGTTTGCCAATTTATTTTTGTTTCATTTTTTTTCAATATTCATCACTTTTTTTTTGCATTTTTTCCATAGCATTTTTTTCTTGAAATGATATAATTTCATATACATGAGCTATGTGAAATGGGTGAAATGAGAGAAAATTTGAATTATTATAAGAGACAATATAGATACTATGATGGGTTACTTAAGGATAATGATGGGTGAAAAGATAGATAATGATCGTCCTCGGGTAACAAGAAGAGGATAGGTAGGAGTGTTGCTTATATGATTAATGTAATAAGAAATATTAATAAAGTTAAGAGATAAAATAATGAAAAATAAACTCAATTGTTTTACAAACTTTCATGTCCATGTATGCCAAGGTCTGGTAGCCAAAAGATCTTAGCAACTGTGAATCTCCAAGAAGGAACCAAAGGCTACGATAGGAAGTGAGGCACATGAAATATCTCTCTTGCTATGAAGCACATGGAACATACTTATGGTAGCCTAGATTATCTCTTCATTGTTTTGAACACCTCAATTGAATGTGAAACTCATGCTATAGATGATCACAGTTATGCTGACCATGACAACTTTGAGCTAATTAGCTACATAAGTGAGAAACAAGATGTGCTAGAGGTACTCAAACAACCATTGAGGCAACATAGTGTGCTTGCAAAAATAATTAGCTCATAGAAAGAACACATAAAATTTCTCCTTTTTTTTTTCTTTTTTCCTTTTTGGTTTTTTTTTCAATTTTGATAACGAAAAGTGACTACTAGCAAGCTAGTTTTCAATCACTTACTGCTTAGTGGCACTGTGAAATAGTTTTCACCACTAAGAATTTTATTCAACTATAATCTTCCATAAACTAGTTTTCAAATTGTAGTTGTCTAACAACGCCTTAAGGTTTTCATTGTTAGAATTTATTTATTTTTTCCTTTTTCCATTTTTTTCACTTTTTCTTTCAATTTTTTTTCCATTTTCTTTTTATTTTTTTCATTTTTTCAGATTAGCTGCATATAATGACCAAAGAGGAGGTAACTCTCACATGGATGTTTAACCATCCAAAACCTGATTTCCTTTTATGACCCCAAAAAGAGTCATTGTTGAAAATGGATTGAATGTTTATCGTGAAATGATGACCAAAAAGAAAGATACCTCCATCAAGATTGGCCATGCATAGTTCATAGCACCATTGCTACAAATGACATTGAGCTCATGCCACTATATTTAAAATCTTCTCTATGATGAAGTATGATGGTCTACATTATAATGTGTTCAAGCTCCTTGTTCATGTCTTCAAGTTGTCTCTGGATGTGTAGTGCAAGAACATGGTACTACAACATTCATAGACCAGGTTACATACTGTCTTCTACATGGTTTGGCATCAAGGATGGTGGAAAAGAGAATTTGTGTACATGAATATTGAACATTTTTCCCAATAATCCACTTGTGATCTCCAAGAGCGAAGCACAAAGGAAACTTAATGTGTTTCATAAAGCTAGCACAACCAACAAAATGTTAGCAAAGCCAACAAAGTGTGTCGTTCAATGCTCATGTAGAGAAGAATCATCAACGGCTACTAGTACAAAAAGTTTTTGGTAACCATGAATACCTATAACCATAGTCTCATGACCAAGCATATCAAGTATAGTAATGCAATATCATCCATTTAATAACTCCACCATTAAGTAGTTAAGTCTTTTTTTGTAAATGAAGGGTGGAGTTATTAATATGAATAAATACTTGATAATAATAAAATGGATGAATACATTACAATGAATGCTTGGGTAGACATAATATCAATGTCAAGTAATAGAAGAATGCATACCTTTATTTGGTCCAAGTATCACATAGGTGGTTTTATGAGAAGCACCAATGAAACAATCAATGAGGTTTTATTAGAAATCAACCAAGTCATCAAAATTCAAGGGATTCCCCCCAACTTAACTTCATATGGAAAAGGCACGAGAGCATTAAGATAATCAAAAGAATGAATAAATACAATGACATATTTAAGAATACCTTGAGCCTTGTTCAATGAACAATCAACCAAATATGTCCAAAATTCAATAAATTCCCCCAAACTTAATTTCACATTGTAAAATCATGAGGGTATTAGGATAATCCAAAGAATTAATAAAAAACATATTTAATATCTTAGATCTTTAATGAATGATCATCCATGTGTAGCATGTTTGGTATGGTCATTAATGCATTCAAACCATCTTTTATCTAAGTGTATGAATAGCATTGATTATTGGACCTAGATCAACAAGTGTGTGAGGAATACTTATTCTAACCATAGGTCTCCCAAGATTTAGATGTTTGAAAATAAAAACATTTATAAATGATAGATCTTGTAGGATTTCATTAGGTATCCCACACAAATCTTGAATTTTTTAGACATAGTTCACCATTTCTTATTGCATGATTAATTGCAACACACATATTTATCATTTCAATGATAAAATTATAATCAAATTGAATTATTTCCTTATGTGTGTGGATTATTTCTAAAAGTTGTGATTCATTAAGTAATAAGAAGAACTAAATTGATTATATTTTAGTTGATCATATTGTTCCTCTAATTTAATTAGACCAAAATCACATCCTTTAGTTGTGTGAATAGATTGCAATTGTGATTTACCAATTTCATGCACATTAAGGAAATGTAAAGGGATCATTGCAACCTCATTATTATATGTAGATTGAACCATCTTATTAGATAATAACAATTTATTAGGAATTTCAATATCCCTTGGTGGATGTGTTGGAGTGGATAGTGGGTGATATGAATGGGATAATGAAAATGGTAAAATTTGTTGTGGATATATAGTGGGTGGGATTAAGTAGGACAGTTATAATGGAGATGGCAATGATGGGTGTTGTGGTTTTTGTGAGAATTTATTTTGCCATTATTGGTAGTATGGGGAGTGTTGCCATTCACCATACATACTAGATAAGGGAGCATTTTGTGAAGAAACATATTGTCTTTCTAATCCAAAATAATTATAAAACATTTCAAAATCATTATGTATACCTCAACCTTCCCAATTTGATGTGTGAAGTTATCCTTGAGTTACAAAGAAGACTTGTCCACTTCCAAATTTTTCATGTCGAGGTTCACTTATAGCATCTATCTCCTTCACCATGTCCTCTTGAACAACTTGGCACATGCACTTAGCCTCTTCCTTGCAACAATCAGAACAATAAATGATCAAATCATCATTCTCAAAATTCCATTATCCTAAAAATTCATCAATTATTTGTTCTTGCTCAGTTATAGGAATAAGATTTGTAGATGCTTGTGACAATGGTAAGGTAAGATCATGATAATCTAAGTTGCATTCTTAAGGTAGAGGGAATACAAAAACACCACCTTGTGTGAGTGCGATTTCCCCACCAATTTCTTCTTTGGTTTTTAAATTTAAAATGGATGTGTTTGAACTAGCTTGAAAATGCAACATTTTTATGGTTTTTTTTCTTGTTTCTTCAAAATTACTTCTTTACCTATCAATTGATTCACAACAACTGGTGTGAATATAAATTATTTTATCTTCTAAGATCTGCCTACAAACTCAAATCATGCATCTATATGATTTAAAAAAACACAAATTACCTAACTAATCACCTAGGCAAGGCTAGCAATTGTGTGAAATTTCATCAGGTAACACATTGGTCCTAACTTAACTCACCAAGCTAACAAGCCTTTGACACCTCTCCTCAGCAATGACACCAAAATGATAGGCCAAAACTAGGGTAAAGAATAAACTGGAATTAGCTTGGTCTAAGTGTCAATCTAGGGCATAAACTTGCGAAACGTATCGTGGCTATATGCATAAGGGTTGTAGGTAGTGAGGTGAGTGTTTATGAAATGCACCTAAAAATCACAAGAACTACCTAAGCAAAAATCATATCAATATTTCTGTTTTTGCTTCTCCAACATGAATAACAACATTAATAATTCTAGAAATTAAATGCATAGCTATAAAAGTAATATGAACAACCATTAACAAAGATAATCATTAGATCCCACAATTAGATCATAAGAAATTAATAGTAAATAATGAATAGATTCAAATAATAAAATAAATAAGCATGTTGTTGGAATGGAATTAAATACATTGCTTAACTAGAAATAAACATGTCACATAAATAAAAATACACACTATGAAAACTAGAAAAATCACTAAGCATTCCAAGAAGTGGGCACCCTGGTGCTGAAATGAAATTTCTTTACATCGGTTTAATCACATAAGAATGTTGTTTTATTTATCAAAAATAATACAAAGTGTATATTCCCCCTTTCTTCTCACATGGCTCATATTTATACAATAAATATGTGCAAGCTATTTCCTATTTTCATGCCACACTACTATTATTTCGTGGCTCACATTTAGTTGTTTTATTTGTTGAAAAACAACCCACCTTAAAATGTATGAATTTAAATAGCCCACCCTAAAATATAGGAGCTTAAATAGCTCACCCTAAAATGTAGGAGCTTATATAGCTCATGGCTACAATAGAATATTATTTTTAATGTGAGGATTGTTGGAAATACAGTTGTCGTTGCACCAAAAGATCACCCTGTGAGAGTTAACAGATCCATGGGAGGCGGTTAAGCCATGTCACAAATCCCGAGGGGAGCGCTGACCATCTGCCAACAATCTCCCCCTTAGGGCAAGTCGAGGGGATTTGAACACGACACCTTTGGCTCTGATACCAATTGTTGGAAACACTTGGTTGTTGCAACAAAAGATCGACCTCCTAGAGTTAACGGATCCACAAGAGGTAGTTCAACCATGTCACGAATTTTGAGGGGAGCATTGACCATTAGCCAACAATCTCCCCCTCAATGCAAGCCGAGGGGAATCAAACTCGACACCTTTGGCTCTGATACCAATTGTTGGAAACACTTGGTTGTCATTACACAAAAAGATCGACCTATGAGAGTTAGCGGATCCACGAGAGGCAGTTAATCCATGTCATGAATCTCGAGGGGAGCATTGACCATCTACCAACAAGGACATTCGCCTCCAAAAAATTAAACATACTTGGTTATAACTAAATAACCAAAGTATTTTATGAGCAAATAATTTTATGGTTGGAATTAATTTGCTAATATCTACATTCTTTTTCTTCTTCAATCAACATGTTGCATGATATATTTCTTAACATAATAGAAGCGAATATTAGTAAATACAATCTAATATTTATTACTCACATATTTTATCTAAAAACTAAATTAAATATTACTTATGTATATTAAATCATATGCAACATAAAATTGTAAAATGGTATGATATGGAATGGAAATGGAATGTCGGAATGGGTATGAAGGTGTATGAAATAGGCTAAAATATGACATAAAATAGAACACAATTGGATCTCATCAAGTGGCACGAAGACACATCGACATCTCCATGGAAATGAAGCAAAGGTTATGTGGTGTAAATGGGAGGTGGTGAAGAGTATTTAGAGCCCTCAACACCCACAAAATGTGCAAGGATGTGTCATTGCAGTCCATCGATGCCATAAGCCATTAAGGCTTCAATACAGCCAACCTTTCCCACAATCAAACTCGCCGCCAATCCCTTAGCAATGAATGCCCACAGACTCCAACTCACCATGCCTGCTGCACTAGCCTAGCGAGAATGTCTTGGGCATTGTCCTAGTGACACATAAGCCTGCCACCATCTAAAATGTCATGGAGAAGCAATATAAGATGTTAGTATTGATTTCTTTGAAAGAATTATGATAAAATTTGAAATACTTATTATCAATATTACAAATTATGGTAAATGATTAATTAGAATTAAGATTACTAGTTTTTCATTAAATATAAGAGATATATAAGAAAACATCTCTAATTATTATCCTCGAAACAATAACTTTACAAAATTCATAAGCAAAAATATTATTAATATTACAAATAAGACAATTAACAAGAATAAGAAAAATTTATATACTTAATTAAAAAAACTACTTTAAACAAATACATTACTTTTTAAATATCATATTGAAGCCTCTCCTTATACAATAATTCATGTGAAAGAAGAAGCTTCCATCTCTAAAATGTATATATCATTGAAATGGAATAATAATATTGTAATTATAAAAATAACAAAATTGAAAGAAAAAGATATCTAAATTTTAAGAAGCTTCAATCACTAAAAACTTCATTACAAGATAGTTTAATAAAAATCTACTACACATAAATTATAAAAACATTTAATATTATATGAAATAAGCCCATATCATTGTAACTTAGGGAAGTGAAGCTTTATGAACTTACTAGTCTTGATGGGGATTCATTACCCATCCCAGTAAATGGGATGTACTTCTTTTCATGGGTTAGGAGAGTTTATTTTTTATTGTTGATTAACTATTTTTTAACTTATTTGAATTTTTCTTGTTTTTTTCATATTAGTGTGTCATGCATCTTTTTAGGACTGTCAAATCTTCTTTCTAATTTGTCTTGACTATCTTTGATTTTGTATTCTTAGTGTAAGTGAATTTTAGATGGATCATAATACAATACAAATATTATTTTTTAAACATAGTGCAATGATATTGAATGACTATTAGCAACATCTATTATTTATACATTCAAATATTTTGAAATGATAGAGATTAGTTTCTATGTGACATTTGCTTATAATTAAAAAAAGGGATGTTGATAAGATGTGATCATGGGTTGGTACACCTAATATTATTTCTACATTCAAACATTTTGCAATGGTAGTGACAAGTTGCTATGTGGCATGTGTTTATAATTAAAAAAAGGGATGTTAAAAAAATGTTATGGTGGGTCGTTGAACCAAATATTTTTCAACAATGTTTATATAAATATATATAAATCAAAGGATATTAAATCAAGATGATATCACTACATTCTGTTAAATTTGAAATTTAATATGGTGTGTCATTAAGTGATACTTGAATTTAAAGCTTCATATAGGCTCAATTACATACATTTTTTTTTCTTCCATTTTTTTTTCACAAATAATTCAAGCCTTAATGTTTAATTTTATTTATAAATTTCTATGAGAATTATGTTGCAATTAGGTTTTAATGCAATTGAGTTGAGTAATTATGTTCATAGAAAACCTAATATATTTATAAGTTATGGTGTGTAAAAGGGAATCTCATTTGAATTATATTTTAGCTTTAAATTTAGTGTATATAGGAGTAAAAGAAAAGGGTCAAGAGAGAAGCTTGCAATATCATATGGGTTAGATACTCTATGTGATTATTAAAGCCAATCTAGGTATCCCTAGTTCCTTCCATGTCTCAATTTTTTGTAATGAAAATGATCCAAGGCACTCTTTTTCATTTAAATGTCTATTGTCGAAAATTGCATACCCTTGCAATACCACCTACACTTTTCAATCCATTTTAGTCTCCACTCCCTTAGTATTTGTGTAGGCTTATTTCAACCCTTGCATCAACCTTTTTCCCCTTATGATGCTAAAGACCCTTTTTCAATAGCTATCTTCTTGTGTCGACTTTGTGTTAAACCTCGTGTTTTCCTCATCCCCACTTTTTTTGAGCATGATTTGTCTAGACACTAGCATGTCGCATGGACGTTTATGCACTATGCTAGCATTCCACAAAATTTTAACATTCAAAAGGATTTTTTCATGTGTTTTTCCACATGTCACCTACCTTGGTCAGTGGAAACAACTTGAGGCGGCTTGTAATGACTTTTTTCCCTCCTCTTCTCTCTTTTAAATCTAGCTTTTCACTTCATTTTTTCTTTCTTGATATTTCTCTTAGTCTCTTTCTCTTTCTCTCTTCTTTCTCTCTCGAGAAGTCTATATTTCCTCTCAATCTTGCACAACTCTTGTGCATGCTACATAGCTCTCAAGTTCTCACAATGTTCTCTTTGCAACTCTCTTGGCTCTCACAACTCTCTCTTTCTCTCTCTCTCTTTGGCTTTCTCAAACTATGCATGTATATCTACTTGTCTTATGTCTTTGAACATCTTCAGATTTATCACATCCCTTGTCTATGCATTTTATCTTTTTGTCTATTTATCTTTCTATCTATCTTTATATCTAGTTGTACTTGGAGGTGGAAATACCAAAAAAGGGGTTTGATTAAGGCAATCCCCTAAACAGCCCCAACATTTTTTCTCGACCTTATGTGTGTAGGTGTTGGAGACATTTCTTTGCTAGAGGCTTCATTACTTGGGTTTGTGTGAGCACTTTCTTTCTCCCCCTTAGTTTTATCATCTACATTCCATTTAGTCTATATTTCATTTAGATTACTTTATATTAGTTTTGTTATTTTTTGTTATCTTCTTGTATTTTAAGAGTTCTTAGCAATCATAATAGAAGTAGTCATTTTGTTGTTTTATGTGGCATTCTCAGTTTTTGGTTTGTACGAGACACCAATGCATCATTGGGATGCACACGAATCAAGTTGTAGTCCTTGGGATGTGTTGTCATCCTTGGTTGAGATATTTTTAGTCTATCCAAAAAACCTCTACGACCTACTCTTTTTGTTTTGAAACTCTCATCATTTTAACTTGTCACCTAAGCATTATTCCTTGAGGTAGTTAAGGACCATTTTCTCCTTGAAGACTCTAATTTTTCTGAGACTTGAGGATAGAAAATTTCCTCCTCTACAAGATGATACTATATTTCAAAACTGTATATAACACCAGTAAGTGACTAAGAAAAAAATCCCAATAGTAAACCCAAAAAAGGGCATCAGAAGGGTTTGATAAGGCTTTCACAAGAAAAAAATGTTTTTAAATTTGTGCAGTACTTTTTTTGCAAGTATGAAGGTGTTTTCATTGATGTCAACAAGAAGTCTATTGACTGGTGTTGTCATTGATTTCAACTATGTGTTTAGGAAGTTGTTGCATGATGAAGATGTTGAGGATATTGAGAAAATTGTGAAACAGAGGAAAATAGGTTGTTGCAGGTTGTGCATGTGTAGTTGAGATACTGAGGAAGTGTTGTGAGTACATGGATTTATCTCTTGTTGTATTGTTTGAAGATGAGTTGGAATGAAGTGATGAGATGAGATGATTTCTTTGGTACTTGGTTTCCAAGTGCTTTTGAGAAAATTTGATAAACAAAGAAAATAGTGGTGTGCAAGTGTTCATAGTGTGCTCTATTATTGTGCTCCACGTTTATTCTATGTTTTTGCTATGCCTATGTAGATATGGTATGTTTTTTATGATTTTCATAGGTTGCTATATTCATAATTTGGGTTTTCGGATCGTTGTATAGTGCGAGATATTTTCACCAGTGTGTGAACCAATGTTTCAATGATATTTTCTGTGCCTGGGAGAAATGTATTTTCTCCATCTTTCTCCATTGTTTGGCTTCAGGTTGTGTGGATTTGGGAAGTTTCTTATAATGCTTGTATCTTTTAGATTTCAAGGTTTCACTTGATTTGGTGTTGTACAAAGTGTAATGCCCCGCCACACAAACCCCATAGGACAACTACAACAAATACAATTTTTTTTTTTTTTGAAAATAACAATTACACAACGCAACAAATAAACATTTTATACAACATTGATCTATTTAGGATCTAGGACAAATTGCTTATAGAATGCTTAACGTAAATGATTGCTTAATACTATGCTCAAATGAACAAATTAACATAATATAATTGCCAAGATAATGAACTGAAAAGAAAGAGAGAAAATAAAGAGGATAAACAAATGCAATTGATAACGGAGTTCGTCCCTAAGGACTACGTCTCTGAGCCCCTCTCCAACGGAGTGACCGATCCGATTATACTCCAAAAATAGTTACAATTGCTTCTTTGACTGTCTCCTTCAAGCACAACAACATAACGTTCCTCTGATGTGCAGAAATGTCTGCAAATTCTCCTGAGCATTCTCTCGTTCTCACCACCTGGACTTGGAAAAACCCATCTCTACCCCTCTTTTTATACATAAAATTTTCCTAAAAAGGCTTAACCATCATAATTAATGCCTAACCACATGATATCTCCTTAGTGATTTCGTACAAGTTTTTTTGTTTTTTCCCATAACCCCTTTTGGCATTTGGTTAGGTGGGTTTAGTTTGTTTTGGCTTTATTAAGCCATTTGTTTAAGGTTCGGCTGACAGTTTTATAACAAAACAAACCATGTACACATATATGTTAGAAAGCTTCGGTGGTGCAACAGTAAGCTTTCCTTTTGATAGGACGTCGGCCGCGGGTTCAAACCGCCAGGCGGTTTGTTTTTCCAAACAAATCTTCAACAAACTTTAAACAAAACAAAACTTTGCTATGTGTGTATTGAGGAGCTCGGCCGGTGCAACAATTGTGGGGTTCGTTGTTAGCGCGGAGATCATGGGGTCGAACCCCTCTGATTTTTTTGTTAAAACAAACCAATCTATATGCCGAATACCATAAGGACACGTGTCGCACTCCAATTCACTGGATAGGCCACATCAACACTGACAAGCATGTTGACTCAACTACTGACGAGGTTGTCGACATGTCGTATGGATGCCACGTGTCGCATTGTGATTGGTCTGTACAAGATGAATAACTACCACGTGGCTCACCGGAATTCATCCACTTGCATTTCGTACAGTACGGACTGACACGTCTGCATGATGACGTCATCATCTGTACCCTCAAGTCAACCGAACTTTGACAGCTTGTAACTCGAGCATATGATGTCGGATTTCGATGAAACGAACGTTGTCAGAATCATCTCGACGAGCCCTTCAATTTGATGCCACTTCTATCAATTTCCAAGATCATTTTTTTCACCTTCTAGATGCCCCTGAAGCCAGTTTGACCGGCTGTAACTTGCACAAATAGAGTCCTTTTTGCCCCATTCAAGTTGCGTTGGAATCAGGACATCCTTCTCTTTCTGATGGTGCTGAAATTTGGAGTATTGAGAACACTTCAATTTTCACTAAAAAATGTCCCCCAGATCAGGCCTCCCCACTGGAGAGCTTTTGGACCTCCGAAAGCTTGATTACTTGGAAAGTAAGTGAGGGTAAAGTTCCCTCACTTTACTAATCTCCATCCATCTTGCTTTGCTTGGATGCATCCCCTTCAGGTCCACTCTGAGGTACTCAACATCTCCTCTTCGTGAAGTTCTAACATTCCTGTCGAGAATAACATCCCTGTCGAGAATAACATCTTCTGGTAACTCTGACATGTACTCTGGTGAAAGGTCATCAACTGATGGAACTTGAATGTTTGTGACTTCATCTAGGATCATTGGAGTCTCATACAGTTTCAAATTCTCAACATTGACAATTGAGTAAATATGCATGTATGGAGGAAGATTGAGGTGGAAGGAATTGGTACCAATCTTTTCAAGGATCTCAAAAGGACCATACCTAATTGGCTTAAGCTTTTTACCTTCACCTTGCATCCTTTCCTTGCTAATGTGTAACCAAACTCGGTCTCCAACCTGAAAATGATGATCAGTGTGATGCTTGTCATGGCGAAAGTTGTATTTTGCTTGGCTCTGTTTCAACCATGCTTCCATTGCCTGATGAATTGCTTGGACTTTCTGGATGAACTTCAAAGCCTTCTCTGCATCATGGCGTCCATCTTTAACATCATCTTTCCCAAAAGAAAAATCCATCGGTGTCTTGGGCACATAACCAAAGCATGTCTCAAAAGGAGACCTCTTAGTAGAAGAGTGTGCTGCATGGTTGTAGGCATGCTACACATAATGTAGACTCTCATCCCACAACTTAGGATGCTTGCTGCAATACCCTCTGAGTAGGTGCACAACTGTCATGTTTACAACCTCTATCTGCCCGTCGGTCTGCAGGTGGAAGGCTATACTCTTCTTTAGTCTAGTGTCCATGAGTTCCCACAAAGCTGACCAAAATTCCCCCAAGAATCAAGAATCTCGATCCGATACAATAGAAGTAGGTAACCAAAAATGAACCCATACAAATTGAAAGTACATATGAGTTGTCAGTTCAACAGTGACTTGCTTTTTACATGGCATTAAGATACACATTTTGTTGAATCGATCAACTACTACATACAAATAATCATGTCCCTTCCTAGACATAGGTAGCCCCCAACAAAGTCCATTGACACACTTTCCCATGGACGAGAAGGTACAGGTAGAGGTGTGTACAATTCCAACTTCCTGTTACTAGGCTTACTAGTTGCACACATAACACAACCTCTACTATACTTAGTTACAGTTTCTTGCATACGAGGCCAATAACAATATTTCTGTAGCTGAGTCAATGTTTTGCTTACCCCAAAGTGTCCTGCAATCAATGAGGTATGTGCTTCTCTAATAACCTGTGCTTGTTCATCTTTTGGAACACATAATTTGCCCAAGTGATATAACAGTTTATCCTGCACATAATAATCTTTTTCTTCTACATGTTTACCTTTCATTAAAGCAGTATAGATATCCTTAAAGTTCTCATCATTAGCATATTGTTCCTGAAAACTTTCATGAACCATAGAACTATTCTGAAGGATTATCAAAGCATTCATCATAGGAGGCCTAGAGAGCATGTCTGCTACTTTGTTATGGGTACCTTTCGTATACTTAATAACCAAATGAAACTGTTGTAGAAAACCCATCCACCGAAAGTGCCTACATTGTTGCAGTTTAGTTTGTGAGTGCAAATACTGAAGTGGTTGGTGATTAGTGTGGATTACAGTTTATTTCCCCATTATGTAATGTTTCCATTTTTTAACACTTTGAACTAAAGCATAGAGTTATTTATCATAAGTGGGATAGTTACTTACTACTCCTGAAAAAGTTTCAGAGTGGTAGCAAACTAGTTTACCTCCTTGCATGAGTACTACTCCCATGGAAAATCCACTCACATCTGTCTCGATCTCAAATGGTTGATGTAGATCTGGTAAGGCCAAAACTGGTGCGGTGCTCAACTTTCCCTTCAAAGTGTCGAAAGCCTTCTGTTGTGGACCTCCCCACTGAAAAGTTGCTCTCGTACTAGTTAATGCATGTAATGGTGATGCTATATAAGAGAAATTTGCAATAAACTTTCTCCAGTACTGAACTGCACCTAGGAAACTTCTGACCTCTGTGACTGTACTTGGCTTAGGCCAGTTTACAATAGCTTCAACCTTCGCAGGGTCTACTTTCAATTGACCACTCCCTGCGACATAGCCTAAGTACACTAAGGATGTCTTAGAAAATTCACATTTAGACATCTTTACATACAATTTTTCTTTTCTCAATACATCAAAGACTTTCTTTACATGACTTACATGATCTTCCCAAGTTTGACTGAATACAAGAATATGATCTAGATAGACTATGACAAAATCATCAATAAAAGGATGAAAGACATCATTCATGACTCTCATAAAGGTAGCTGGTGCATTACAAAGCCCAAAAGGCATAACCAACCACTTGAATAGTCCCTATTTTGTCTTAAATGCAGTCTTCCAAATATCATCTTTTGCAATTCTTATCTAATGATAACCACTTTGCAAATCTAACTTAGTAAAATAAACTGCATGTTTTAACTGATCAAGCAAATCATCAATTCTGGGAAGAGGATACCTGTTCTTTACCGTTATCTTGTTCAAGGCGTGGTAGTTGATGCACATCCTCCAAGTTCCATCTTTCTTTGGAACCAACACAATTGGAGAACCACAAGGAGATGTACTAGGATGAATAACTCCTTTTTCCACCAACTCTTGAACCTATTTTTTAATTTCCTCATTCTGCATAACTGATAAATGGTACATGCCGATATTAGGAAGTGGCACATCCTGTTGTAACTAGATTTCATGTTGTATCTCTCTCTTGGGTGGTAACCCCTTCGGTTCCTGAAACATGTCATCATAAGTGGAAATAATTTTGACCATTTCAGCTTTATGTTTTGGGTCACACCCCTTGAATGCCTCAGATTTATCATCTTCTTTGGATTTTACAAGCATTAATACAAAGTTCTTACTTGAGTTGACCAACCTCTTCATTTGACCAGCATTAACTAGTGTAAGATTAGTCTTCACCTTATGTGCCCGTACAATGTATTCTACCCCATCTTTAAAAAGATGATACTTATTCTCCCCCCTATAAAAGATTGCTTTTCCGTCATAAAGATAAGGACTTCCCAACACAAGCCCACAAATATCCAAAGGGACCACATCTACTTCTGCCTCATCTACAAAGTTTGCAGTGATAGCAAATCTCAATTTACATTGTTTAGTTACTTGTAGTTGAGCATCATTGCAAACCCATCCAAGTGGATATGGTTTCGGATGAGGTGTTGTAGTCAAATTAAGTTTCTTTACAACTTCTTCAGATATTAAATTGACTTGGGAACCCGTATCAAACAATGTATCAACCTTAGTGTGTTTGTTACAACACGAATGTGAAACAATTGATTCCTTTGCTTATCAACCTTAGGAGAAGATTCTTTACTTGTACTTGCACTGGCATTAGAAAAACTTGCATCAGAAGAGAGAGATATACCTTTCCCTTTACCTTGGATTCTGGTAGCAACAATCTTTGTCTCATCTCTGGAGTCAGAACCAAGATCCTGTTGAATCAGTGCAGTAGTCTTTTGCTTGCCTTTATTACCTCCATATCTTTTCGGCCTCAACTCAGGATGAAGCTTCCAACATCTTGAATCATCATGCCCCTCTTTCTTGCAATGGGAGCACGTGGGTTTCTCACCCTCTTTCTTAGCTGTAGATGTCTTCTTCCCTTTGCCTTTATCTTTGTATTTTTCTTTCCCTTTAGACTTACCCTCGAACTTAGATGGCTTCTTGGAAAATTTATCACTAAATGTGTTCTTACCCCTTGACTCTATATGAGTAGCTTGAACAGACACCTCGTCTAGATTGTTGGGACTCAACATCAAAATAGTGTGCCTAAGGTAAGAATGAAAACCACCTATGTACTTAAGTAACGTGTCTTGAGTATACAAGGGAACATTTAAAGCAATAGCCCATTTTCTAAACTCATGAGTATAATCCTGGACAGACTACCCCTTACCTTGCCTAAAGGTTTTCCAATTCATGGTTAACTGTTGCATGTAACCTAAAGGATAGAATTGTTTACTAAGGGCAGCAACAAACTCCATCCAAGACATATTAACTTGACCATGGCAAGCAATTTCTTCCCGAGTCTTACTCTCCCACCAAGTGAGAGCTGTACCTCCCAATCGGAGAGTGGCTAATTGGATCCTAGAAGCATCTTCTACTAGGCCTTGAATCCTACAGTACACTTCTACTTGTTGGACCCAATCATCTAACTTCTCAACATTTAACTCCCCACAGTATTTAGGTAACTCAAATTTTACATCTAGCTTAATAACAGGCTTAGATTTGCTTTTAAATGGATTTACATTAGAAGAAGGAGAAGGAGAAGGAGGAGAAGGGGGAGAAGAAGAAGAGGGAGAAGATGGAGGAGAAGGAGTTTCTGGAGTTTTCTCCTCTGTGTCTTTCTGATCTTCCTACTTCTTGTGCTTTGAAGAACCTCCCTTTTCGCTCTTCTTCTTGTCTGCATAAAGTTCTTCCACCATTGCCTTCATGTCTAGAAATAGCTTCCGGAAATCCTTATCACTGAGCTTTGAACTTTGTCCACCTTCTTTTTCTTCCATTTGTGACGGTGGATTAGCTCTTCGTCCTTCGATCTCAGGATTATATTCTTCAAGTTCTCCTTCGCCTCGTTGAAACCTAGATCTCGTTAGCATTCAATTTCTACAATACTAGCCACACACAAAGCTCGGATACCAACTTGATCTATTTAGGATCTAGGACAAATTGCTTACAGAATGCTTAACGTAAATGTTCGCTTAATACTATGCTCAAATGAACAAATTAACATAATATAATTGCCAAGATAATGAACTGAAAAGAAAGAGAGAAAATAAAGAGTAGAAACAAACGCAATTGATAACGGAGTTCATCCCTAAGGACTACGTCTCCGGGCCCCTCTCCAACAGAGTGACCGATCCAATTATACTCCAAAAATAGTTACAATTGCTTCATTGACTATCTCCTTCAAGCACATCAGCATAATGTTCCTCTGATGTGTGGAAATGTCTGCAAATTCTCCTGAGCATTCTCTCGTTCTCACCACCTGGACTTGGAAAAACCCATCTCTACCCCTCTTTTTATACATAAAATTTGCCTAAAAAGGCTTAACCATCATAATTAATGCCTAACCACATGATATCTCCTTAGTGATTTTGTACAAGTTGTTTTGTTTTTTCCCATAACCCCTTTTGGCATTTGGTTAGGTGGGTTTAGTTTGTTTTGGCTTTATTAAGCCATTTGTTTAAAGTTTGGCTGACAGTTTTATAACAAAACAAACCGCGTACACACATATGTTAGAAAGCTTCGATGGTGCAATGGTAAGCTTTCCTTTTGATAGGACGTCGGCCACGGGTTCAAACCGCCGAGCGGTTTGTTTTTCCAAACAAATCTTCAACCAACTTTAAACAAAACAAAACTTTGCTATGTGTGTATTAAGGAGCTCGGTCGGTGCAACGGTTGTGGGGTTCGTTGTTGGCACGGAGTTCACGGGGTCGAATACCTACAATATTTTTGTTAAAACAAACCAATATGTACATCGAATACCATAAGGACACGTGTCACACTCCAATTCGCTGGACAGGCCACATCGACGTTGACAAGCATGCTGACTCGACTGCTGACGAGGCTGCCGACATGTCGTACGGATGCCACGTGTCATGTTGTGATTGGTTCGTACAAGATGACTAACTGCCATGTGGCTCATCAGAATTCATCCACTTGCATTCCGTACAGTACAGACTAACACTTCAGCATGATGACGTCATCATCTGTACCCTCAAGTCAACCGAACTTTGACTACTTGTAACTCGAGCATATGATGTTGGATTTTGACGAAATGAACGTTGCTAGAATCATCTTGACGAGCCCTTCAATTTGTTGCCACTCTTGTTAATTTCCAAGATGATCATTTTTTCACCTTCTGGACACCCCTGAAGCCAGTTTGACTGGAAGTTTGACCGGCCGTAACTTGCACAAACGGAGTCCTTTTCGCCCCGTTCAAGTTGTGTTGGAATTAGGATGTCGTTCTCTTTCTGATGGTGCTGAAATCTAGAGTATTGGGAACACTTCAATTTTCACTAAAAAATGTCCCCCAGATCAAACATAGATATAACATAAAGCATTAACCTAATCCTATGGGGTACATGGTGTGTTACTTAAATAAACCCAATAATTAATGATAAATGATACTAACTAAAGCGGAAGAAAGAAATGAGAATAAAACATGATATAAGTACAACAAGAATAAGATATAAATTCATAAACATAAATCACATAATGTTATATTCATCTTTAGAGTTCAAAGTTACAAATGTGGAATATATTTCCACATATACAACACAATATAAAATTAGAGTTAAATTACAAGGCCACTTCCCTTATAACATTGGGAAGGGTACAATCAATAATACAAAATTACAATAATGAAAGAGAACTCTTCATAGGTACAATCTTCTCCGTGAGAGCTTCGAGATCACTGCAACTGCATCCATGCCACAATCACAATTGGGGACCCAATGGGTGTATTACACATTTCCACCCTATCGTCTGGACCCGAAGGAACACCCCCCGTGCAAGGAGTCGATAAGAAAGAACCCTCAGCCACAAACTCAAACATAAAGGACACACATCACAAGACTCAAGCCCAAGAACAACATAAATATCAACAGTAAATAAACAACTCAAACAAATAAAACAACTCCAGAGGCATAAGAACAAGGGAAACAAAGGGGCATAATGGGAGAGTGTCATCTCATGGCGTTCATGGATTCACCAGACTACCTATAATCTAGGAGCCGCCTCCATCTATGGTTAACCAGACATCCTGTTTCAAGGTGTCACCCCATAGGGTGACTCATGTTGAGCCATCTACCTTTTGTGAAGACAAGGTAGTGACCTTACCAACCAGGTCCTCCCACCCGTCCTTAGCCTTTGGGAGCGCTAACGCCAGGGGTGAGGTGTATATTTTTATCTTCTTATGTGATAACTAACCCAACCCACTAAGTAAATTAATTAGGTTTTCACTTAATTAGGGAAACTCTTTCAAGGGTAACCACTTGTACACTGGCCCCAAGAAGAGCCACTCTCCCCTATGGCTGCCCTAAAACCAAAACCAAGAAACGGGTACCACAATGTTCAACCAAAAGAATCATAACTCACAACAGGGTACCACCCACAAATTCCCACATGGTATCAACATGAACCAAAAAGATGCAACCATAGAAATGCATTCACACTTTCCCTAACCTCTGGAGATAACGCTAATCCATACAAAAGCAAAGTAAAATATCACATCTAATTAAATAACACCATATCATTAACTATAAGGAATTTAAATAATAAATCATCCAATTCTCAATCAAATAGCCATTTTCATCAATTAAAAAAAAAATCAAAGTAAGAAAATTCACTAATACTTCTATTTATCCCAAGCACAATAATCAATTTAATAAATATCTTCCTACACTTAAATAATTCATTTATTAAATATCTAAGTCTATAAACTTGCTAAAAAGCCAATTAAAGAGTAGCAATGATAATTCCATGATTTATCTAAACATAATAAAATAAACTTTAAAAAAAATTAAAAAAATTAAAAATACTAACTTAATTTATTAAAAACCAATTATAAATCATTCACTAATTTCAAATTTTCAACTATATTTTATTTTCTGATTTTTCTAAGATAATGAAAATCTAATATATTTTTTTAAAATCAATTCAAAGTAAAAAGATAATTTAAGATATTAATCTTCTAAGTTCAAAATATGATTATAATATTTATTTATTTTAAACAACTATTATGATATATCACAGGACAGTTTGACTGGAAAATAATCAAATAAAATTCTATAGTATATTTTAAATCACAAATTTCATTTTCCTCAGATTCTAAATACAACTTAAATTAACAGACATTTTCAAACAGAATTTACAAATAACATTTTTCCCCTTTATATATAAATTTTTTCCAAAGAATAACTTATTTTTATTTTTCATTATTTGCTCACATTTCCTGCATATACACTATATATATACACATATGTATATAAATATTGAAATAAATATATATCAATTCATCTAATGCTGCTACAATTGAAGCACAAAATAAACTGAATATATGCACAAAATATATACACATACATATATATATATATATATCTACACATATATATTAAAACCTCCACATTAATATTTAAAAACTACAAAACATAATAAAATATCATATATATGTTTATTTTATCCAACAATTTTCCCATGAAAGAAATACAGTGACAAAAGAGAAGTGTAAAAAATTTCCAGAGTGCTCGAATAGGGAAAATACAGGGAACGAAAGGGTTCTTAGACGAGAGAGATTTTTAGAGGTTTAAAGCTGAGAAGATTATGAAGACAGAGGGAATCGAGATTTCAATAGGAATTCTATAATGAAAATTACAGAGAGGAAGGAGAAATCTATAGACAAGATGAAATGATTACAGAGAATGGGATTTTCCCAAACACACACAGAAAAAATATTTTGTCTCTCAAACAAAATTTCCTTTCTCCTTTTAAAAAACTAAATCTACAGAGATCAAATTATGAAATTTAAATTACTCAGAGTCCTACGCAAAGCTCAATTCGAGGACGAAATGATGCATGACTCTAGCCAGCTACAATCTTTCGAAATTCGAAGATTCAACACCCCAACAACAATGGATTTGACAAAAAAACCCAATGCAAGCCAAAAATAAAATCTTCTCAGATCAAATCGATGGAAAACCACACAGATTACTAATCCTCGGAAAAAATTTCAACAATTTTTTTGAGTTGCAAACATTTTTTATTTTTTCATTTCCTCCCTCTTGCTTTTTCAAAAAAGAAATGTTTGGAAATATACTTTTTCCAAAAAAAACCAAATCAGAAGTTGTCATAAATTTTTTGACAACTTTCCCATGCAAATTCCACTTAACCCACCATTTCTACCATTTTTCAATTTTTTTATTTTTTTGATACGTAAGGTTTTATATTTTATTAATATAGTAGAAATAAATACATATCGTTTGCAATGCAGGGAATATCCACCAAACCACTAGAGAAACTACACCCTACCACCCTAGGAAATGCTCCACAACCATAGCAAAATTGATGTCCACCCTGCCCACTGCAAAACCCAATGCCATAATTGTAGCCAAAAAACTAGAAACTTTCAGACACAAAGGTCGAACCTCAAAGGAACCCATTCAAATTTGCAAACGTAGAAAATTCTTCAACACAACCCAAGCCCTCCTCCGCCACCAACCCTATCTTTCACTTCATAAATTCAATAGCCATTGTCGAGACCATCATATGCCTCATAAGCTCAGCCCCTTTTAAATCTAAGAGAAACAGGTAAACCTTCACTGCTTCATCCATCTTCCATAGGAGCTCCAAGTCGAAGGGACGTGGAATCCATTTTCCCACGAAGGATGCTTTCAAGGTCTCCTCCAAATCGCCCAACAAGTCACCATGGAATAAATTCACCATCAATTCTCTAGCATCCACCTTGGAAACTGCAATGTCCAGAATAGCAACCAAGAACCATGAGGCATTATCCCTTGCGTACTCCTTTCTAGCCATGTGACCCTTTCCTAAAACCATTTTGATTGCTACCAAGACCAGGGAATCACCCATGAGAAAAATGCGCTTAAGCCGTTGGTCAGTGATTTCCATGAACGCTGCTTGTCTCTCTGTTGCCACCAAAGAAACAGGAGTTTCCACGCCGAAACAATCTAGCCCCTCCATTGAGAATAAAATAATGAACTTTGAACAGCTCGGTTTCACCATCTTCGCCACCCCAGCTAAAAAACCACCTGCACAAAGACAACCAACGGAAACAAATTTTAAAAAGCACACAAATGAACTGTCGCCACCCACCAACATTAATAAGCCCGTAAACAACAAGGCCAAGCCAAGACACACGCATGAGGAATCATGACGATGCAAGGAAATCCTTCCTTGCATGTGGTTTTCATCCTCCAAAAAAAAGCTTTTATTCAGGCATCACCTCGTAATAAAGACCAGTTGCCACCAAGCCAATTTTCATGATCAATCGTAAACTTTGTACCCTTCTTTCCTCACCATTTGGCGAGGCCATCACGTATCATTAAAACAACGGCTACCTCCTTGAAACTCCCTTTTTTGAGCTGACTCGGACCCACTGACGACCACCCGACCCAGATGCCTTGGGCTACTGCAAGAAAAAAGGAAGAAGTGATGTGGCCATATCACGTGGCTAACACCCATCACACCCCCGTCAACACCCCAATGTCCATGCACTCCCCACCATATCTTCCGCTAAATCACCCAGTCGTGCTAGTGGGTGAAGGAGAGAAGGAACAAGGGGGGGCACCCTACCACCCACGCCATTTTCCAATTTTGGAAGAAGAATCTTCCATAATTAATTTACACCAAAAAAACTATGCCTTTTAAATATTTTAATTTCATTTTAATAAAATTATTTTTTTTGAAAAATAAACAATTAATTAATAATAATTTTAAACAACATTTCACTTAATTATAATTGAAGTTTAAAATTTATTTTATTAAATCACCTTTTTCTAATTAAAACAAATAAGATAATGATTTCCTTAACTTTATTTCTTTTAAAAATAAACCATAATAATTTATCTAACTATTTATTTAATTTAATGATTTAAATTAAAGGATAGCTTCACATTTTAAAAGAACAATAAAAGTGCTAATGTACACCATAATTTTCCAAAGTATTAATATCATAAGCAATATTGAACCTTTCATTAATTTAATATTTTGCACCAGAGACTAGCATTTAATTTAAATCATAAAGCACTAGACCAAGCCATAAACACACTTATAAAACTCATGAAATAAAATAATTAACAACCATACCCACATGAACGAAGTATGGACATGACATGAACAATCCCTAGACCAACCACTGACATAGGCGAGGGTACTTTCTTACCAACTCCCTAACCACATCAACCATTGGGTCTATAGGATGCACTTAGACCCGACAATACGAGTGCAGTTGGCACCCGGTACCTACATTCATGCATAACACAAAATGTTGAACAACATATACATATGCAAATAATTCATAGTCAAACACATTGTGAAGGAGAGTTACAGTGAGGCGGGGAGCTCACGAATGAGCAATGCCACCCCGTCTCCTTCACCCGAATCAAATACAGTAAACAAAATCTAGGCATCACATCATCAAAATAACTACAAAGTAACATCATCATAACATGAGTATCCCACACATAGGTCCAACTATCATAAGAAAATAAGCATAATTGTCTACCACGCTCAACACATGGCAGAAAAGATGTCAAATAGAGTATCAAATATGCATCAAAACATAACCAGAAATCACACTAAAGCAAAACACACACACCAAAGCAGTATCAGAGTATCAGAACATGAGAGGCACTACACCCTCCCCCCTAGAAATAGGCTTACTCCTGGAATCTGGAAAAAAAAAGGAAAATCCTGAAAACAAATAAGGAAAAGAGGCTTGGATGCGGGATGCATCCTCCCATGTCACTGAAGTCTCATCATTTGGATCATATTGGACCCACACTTGATCAATCTCTCTGCCCCTGAGTGTGAGTCTCCTATGTTGCAGAATGACCATGGGCTCTAGTGCGAGCTTCCCGCCCTCGACCTAAAGAGCATTCCAATCCAACACATGAGATAAATCAAGAAAGTAAGGCCTAAGAACGGAAACATGGAACACATCATGAATGCATGCAAGGCTAGGCAATAAGGCTAAATGGTAGGCAAAGGCTCCAATCCTATCCTCCAAATGGTCCCAACTCAGAGGTGTTTGACACAGGCGACCATACAAAGCTTGGAATGGTGGCATCCCGATCGAACTGTGGTAAATGTTATTGTAGGAAAACTCAACCAAATGCAAATAGTCTTCCCATCAAGACTGTTGATCCATAACATACATGCAGAGCATGTCCTTGAGAACCTAATTGACCCTTTCAGTTTGACCATCTTTTTTTGAATGGTAAGAAGAACTGAAGTTCAATTGTGTTCCCAAGGCATGCTGCAATGAGGTCCACAACACAGAAGTGAACATTGGATCTATGTCAGAAATGATTCTTTGCATAATCTTGTGCAACCTCACAATATCATCCATGAAAAATTTAGCCATAGACGATGCAATATAGGAAGACCGAATAGGGGAGAAATGTGCCACCTTGGTCAACCTGTCAACAGTGACCATGATAGCATCATGTCGACATGCAGTCATCGGCAACCCAACAATGAATTCAATAGATATAATATCCCATTTCCATTCTGAAACGAGATTGGGTTGCAGAAGACCTACTGGATGATGGTGCTTTGCCTTCACCCTCTATAACTCCAGGCATATTGCCACAAGATCTGCTATATCCCTCTTCATCCGTGCCGAAGAGTAAAATGGATGAAGATCTGCATACATGTTTTTAACTCCTAGATGAGCTGAATAAGGAGCCCGGTGAGCTTCAGAAATGATTAGGGTACAAAGATCCTCTGAGGAAGGAACATATATGTGACCCGAACATCAAAAAATTCCATCAGACTCAAGAGTATAACCAATAAACCTTCCCTCAAGCACTCTACTTGACTCCATCTCTGACTTCACCTCCTGGAACTAGCTGTCTAAAGGAAGTGCTGCAAGAATATGACCTTTTAGATCAACCTCAAGAGTCACAGAGGATAACTCATGATGGTGATGACTTAAAGCATCTGCCACTACATTCTCCTTGCCCTGAATATATTTCATTTCAAAATTGTACTCACACAGGAATTCCATCCATCTTCTCTGTCTAGCATTAGTGCGTGAAAATGTATTGCAAACTATGATGGTCACTGTGCAGCTTGAACTTGTGGCCCAACAAGAAATGCCTCCACCTTACCAAGGCATGAACAACTGTGGTCAAATCCAAGTCGTGAGTAGGGTAATTTAGCTCATGTTCCTTGAGCTTACATGACTCATATGCTATCACCCTGTCGTCCTGCATCAAAACAACCCCTAACCCTTCTAGGGATGCATCTATGCAAACCACAAAGTCCTGAGTCAAATCAAGAACAACAAGAATAGGCACACTAGTCAACTTCTCTTTAAGAGTTTGAAAAGCCAACTAAAACTTTTCTGACCAATTATATTTCTTTCCTTTCCTTTGCAGAGAGGTGATGGGATGTGCAAACCTAGAGAAACCCTATACAAACCGTCGATAATAGCCCACCAATCCCATAAAGCTGCGAATTTCTAGAACATTTTTGGGAGTAGGTCAATCTATAATAGCTTGGATCTTTGAGGGATCCATGGTGATGCCTTCTCCAGAGATCACATGCCCCAATTATTTCACTTTAGACTTATAAAATTCAGACTTTGCCAAGTTTACAAAGAACTGGTTTTCTCTCAAGCACTGCAACACCAGCTTCAGGTGTTCCTCATGCTCCTCCATGGATCTAGAGTAGATAAGTATGTCATCAAGAAAATGAGCACAAAAAGGTCCAGATAGGTTTGAAAAACACCATTCATTAATCTCATGAAAACTGAGGGTGCATTAGTTAACCCAAATGGCATGATAGTAAATTCATAATGTCCATACTGGGTACGAAATGCAATTTTATGAATATCCTCCTCAACAATCCGCAACTGATGGTATCTTGATTTGAGGTCAATATTAGAGAACACCTTTTCTCCCTTAATCTGGTCAAACAAATCATCAATCCTTGGAAAGGGGTAGTGATTCTTCACTGTCACCTTGTTCAATTTCCTGTAATCAATACACAGACAGAGTGAACCATCCTTCTTTTTCATGAAAAATGATCGGTGCTCCCCAAGGGGAAACACTAGGATGGACAAACCCATTTTCGAGCAATTCTTCCAATTGCAACCAAAGTTCTTGAAGCTCCTGAGTTGTCATCCTGTAAGGAGCCTTAGAGATAGGCTCAGCTCTTGGAACGAGATCAATTTAGAAGTCGATGTCATGCTTAGGTGGCATCCCAGGTATCTCACTCAGAAACACATCAGAAAACTCCTTTAGGAGAGGATAATCATCCAATGTTATCTCTCGACTCTCCTCCATATCCAAGTCACTAACTAAGACAGCAAACAACTGACAGTCTTAAAGGAAAGACCTCTTCAACTGCATTGCAAAGATTATCCTCAAGGAGATAGGATTTTGAATGCCAACAATTTCAACCTCACCTCCAAAATCATCCCGACAACGAACAGACTTACGACGATAATCAATTGTTGCCTGGTGTGCACTCAACCAATCCATCCCCAATATGACATCATAAGAACCCAGGGGAAGAATCCAAAGATCCACCGAAGTCACAACTGAACCAAACTCCAACTTACATCCTGGAACAAGAGACTCCACTGACACTTTTTCCACAGAAGCTAATTCAACATGCCACTTAACGCCTTGCTTTTCCACAACCAAATTACAATGCTTAACAACTGAAGGGGAAATAAAGGAATCTAATTCACCACAATAAAAAAGTATAGAAATAGGAGTGCCCTGCAAAAAACTTGATACCTCCACCACAACTCCCTAGTGATCAGCCTGACGATTATCCACCATGGTGAAAACCTGATGAGACCTTCCAACATCTCCAATGGTCAGCTCAGATGCTATCAACCTCTAATTAAACCCTACAATGCTCCTTTGTGGACACTGTTTGGCAATATGTCCCTATTGCCCACAACTGAAACACCTAGTACCATGGCCAAACCCTCTAACACCAGACAAAACATTAGATTGCTGATAGCTACCACGGCTAGGTACAAGAAATGAGGATTGTGCTGGCTGCTCAAACCGGTTATGCTGTGATCTCTTCCAATGATGGTTCCTCCTAGACTAAAATCTATTTCTCTGATGAGACTGCAAGGGTTTATTCTTCGACTGAAACTGCTATTGTCCACCCTTAGCAGGTGTAGAATGAGCCCTGGAAGGACTTGCAGCCTAAGACTGCCCATTACGTGAACCACCACCTGCAGCAGGAATACTACCAATTTGAACTACAATGTGACCTCCTAAAGCCAAAGTCAAATTCTCCTCCATAAGGTGAGCTTTCTTGACAACAACCTCCATGGTCTTCAGCTTGAAGACTCAAACACCCCCACTAATCCTGGCATTCAGACCTCTAACAAAATGTTGTACTAGAATAGCCTCATCATTAGCAATTATGGTGTACTGCTTAAGCTCAAAGAAGTGGTGCTCATACTGCTCTATGGACATTGCCATTTGTCTCAAGTCATGGAATTCATTTGCCTAGATGAAAATCCTTTGAGGTGCATGATGGGGCACCTTGCCCTAGTATTACTGTCATAGGGATGCATAGAAAATCATCGATCCAAATCAATAAGCCAATTTTCAGCTTCCAAACCTCCACCAGAGCCATCATAAATAGGAGGATGTGCCCTGAAGAGATCTCTCATATGTCCATCAACCACTGCATCCTAATCTACCAGTATCTCATTCCTCCTCGGCGACCACTCTCTCTCTTATCACCTATTGCTCATCTTGCCTAGAACCCAGATGAACAAGAACGTCTTCCAACAACTGATGCAACTACTCACCACCCTAAATTTGTTGCTCTAGATTAGGGCCTCCACCTGGAGGGTTGTTCTGGGAACCCTAATTTTCCTCCTGCTCTGATTCATGGGAGATCTAAGGTGGAGAATTATGATGGCCAGCTCTGCAACCACCACAACCACAATCGCGACCACGACCACGTCCCTGACCCCTAGGCATGATTCTGCACAACAAGAAAGGGATTACATAAGTTCAAAGTTACGCAACAAGATTAACATAATGGGTTTACTTAACCTACAGTACCTAGTATTGTTAACCTTGGCTCTAATACCAAGTTGTAATGCCCTGCCATGCAAACCCCATAGGACAACTACATAAAATATAGAATAATTTTTTTTTGAAAATAAGAATTACACAACGCAACAAATAAACATTTATACAACATAGATATAACATAAAATCATTAACCTAATCCTATGGGGTACATGGTGCGTTACTTAAATGAACCCAACAATTAACGATAAAAGATACTAACAAAAGTGGAAGAAATAAACAAGAATAAGACATGATATAAGTACAACAAGAATAAAATATAAATTCATAAACATAAATCACATAATGTTATATTCATCTTCAAAGTTCAAAGTTACAAATGTGGAATATATTTCCACAGATACAACATAATGTAAAATCAAAGTTACATTACAAGGCCACTTCCCTTATAACATTGGGAAGGGTACAATCAATAATACAAAAGTACAATAATGAAAGAGAACTCTTCATAGGTACAATCTTCTCCGTGTGAGCTTTGAGATCACTGCAACTACATCCATGCCATGATCACAACTAGGGACCCAATGGGTGCATTGCACGTTTCCACCCGACCCTATGGACCCGAAGGAACACCCGTCGTGCAAGGAGTCGATAAGAAAGAACCCTTAGCCACAAACTAAAACATAAAGGACACACATCACAAGACTCAATCCCATGAACAACATAAACATTAATAGTAAGTAAACAACTCAAACAACCAAAACAACTCCAGAGGCACAAGAAAAAGGGAAACAAAGGGGCATAATGTGAGAGTGTCATCGCATGGCCTTCATGGATTCACCAGACTACCTATAATCTAGGAGCCACCTCCATCTATGGTTAACCAGACATCCTATTTCAAGGTGTCACCCCATAGGGTGACCCATGCGAAGCCATCTACCTTTCGTGAAGACAAGGTAGTGACCTTACCAACCAGGTCTTCCCACCCGTCCTTAGCCTTTGGGAGTGCTAACGACAGGGGTGAGGTGTATATTTTTATCTTCTTATGTGATAACTAACCCAACCCACTAAGTAAATTAATTAGGTTTTCACTTAATTAGGGAAACTCTTTCAAGGGTGACCACTTGTACACTAGCCCCAAGAAGAGTCACTCTTCCCTATGGTTGCCCTAAAACCAAAACCAAGAAACAGGTACCATAATGTTCAACCAAAAGAATCATAACTCACAACAGGGTACCACCCACAAATTCCCACATGGTATCAACATGAACCAAAAAGATGCAACCATAGAAATGCATTCACACTTTCCCTAACCTCTGAAGATAACGCTAATCCATACAAGAACAAAGTAAAATATCACATCCAATTAAATAACACCATAGTATTAACTATAAGGAATTTAAATAATAAATCATCCAATTCTCAATCAAATAACCATTTTCATCAATTAAAAAAAAATTAAAGTAAGAAAATTCACTAATACTTCTATTTATCCCAAGCACAATAATCAATTTAATATATCTTCCTACACTTAAATAACTCATTTATTAAATATCTAAGTCTATAAACTTGCTAAAAAGCTAATTAAAAAGCAACAATGATAATTCCATGATTTATCTAAACATAATAAAATAAAATTCTTTTTTTAAATTTTTTTATAAAGATACTAACTTAATTTATTAAAAACCAATTATAAATAATTCACTAATTTCAAATTTTCAACTATATTTTATTTTCTGATTTTAAATATTTTCCACACAGAATATTCTAAATTCTGAATTTTCTAAGAAAATGGAAATCTAATCTTTTTTAAAAAATTAGTTCATAGTAAAAAGCAGATTTAAGATATTAATCTTCTAAGTTCAAAATCTTATTATAATATTTATTTATTTTAAACAATTATTCTTCACAGTACAGTTTGATAGGAAAACAATGAAATAAAATTCTACAGTATATTTTAAATCACAAATTTCATTTTCCTTAGATTCTAAATACAACTTAAATTAAAAGACATTTTCAAATAGAATTTACAAATAACATTTTTCTCCTTTATATATATATTTTTTCCAGAGAATAATTTATTTTTATTTTTCATTATTTGCTCACATTTCCTGCATATACACTATATATGTGTGTGTGTATGTGTGTGTTTGTAAATACTGAAATAAATATATATCAATTCATTTAATGATGTTGCAATTGAAGCACATAATAAACTGAATATATGCACAAAATATATACACATACATATATACATATATATTCATATATATATATATATATACACATACATACATATATATATACATACATACATACATATATATATACATTCATACATACATATATATATGTATATTTACACATATATATTAAAACCTCCACATTAATAATTAAAAACCACAAAACATAATAAAATATCATATATATGTTTATTTTATCCAACAATTTTCCCATGAAAGAAATATAGTGACAAAAGAGAAGTGTAAAAAAATTTCAAAGTGCTTGAATACGGAAAATACAAGGAATGAAAGGGTTCTCAGACGAGAGAGATTTTCAAAGGTTTAAAGCTTAGAAGATTCCAAAGACATAGGGAATCAAGATTTCAACAGGAATTCTAGAATGAAAATTACAGAGAGGAAGGAGAAATCTACAGACAAGAAGAAATAATTAGAGAATGGAATTTTCCCAAACACACATAGAAAACTTATTTTATCTCTCAAACAAAATTTCCTTTCTCCTTTTAAAAAACTAAATCTATAGAGATCAAATTATGAAATTTGAATTACCCGGAGTCCTAGGCAAAGCTCGATTCGAGGATGAAATGATGCGCGACTCCGACCAACTGTAATCTTTCAAAATTTGGAGATTCAACACCCCAGCAACAATGGATTCGACAACAAAACCCAGTGCAAGCCAAAAATAAAATCTTATGAGATCAAATCGACAGAAAACCACACAAATTACTAATCCTTAGAAAAAATTTCAACATTTTGTTTTTGAGTTGTAGACATTTTTTTATTTTTTCATTTCCTCCCTCTTGCTTTTTCGAAAAAGCAATGTTTGGAAATATACTTTTTCCAAAAAAAATAAATCAGAAGTTGTCATAAATTTTCTGACAACTTTCCCATGCAAATTCCACTTAACCCACCATTTCTTCCATTTTCCAATTTTGGAAGAAGAATCTTCCATAATTAATTTACACCAAAAAAATATTCCTTTTAAATATTTTAATTTCATTTAATAAAATTAATTTTTTGAAAAATACACAATTAATTAATAATAATTTTCAACAACATTTCACTTAATTATAATTGAAGTTTAAAATTTATTTTATTAAATCACCTTTTTCTAATTAAAACAAATAAGATAATGATTTCCTTAACTTTATTTCTTTTAAAAATAAACCATAATAATTTATCTAACTATTTATTTAATTTAATGATTTAAATTAAAGGATAGCTTCACATTTTAAAATAACAATAAAAGTGCTAATGTACACCATAATTTTCCAAAGTATTAATATCATAAGCAATATTGAACCTTTCATTAATTTAATATTTTGCACCATAGAATAGCATTTAATTTAAATCATAAAGCACTAGACCAAGCCATAAACACACTTATAAAACTCATGAAATAAAATGATTTAATTAACAAACATACCCACATGAACGAAGTACAAACACGACATGAATAATCCCTAGACCAACCACTAACATAGGCAGGGGTACTTTCTTACCAACTCCCTAACCACATCAACCATTGGGTCTATAGGATGTGCTCAAACCTGACAATGTGGGTGGATTCGGCACCCGATACTTGCATTCTTGCATAACACAAAACATCAAACAACATATACATATGGAAATAATTCATAGTCAAACACATTATGAAGGAGAGTTACGGTGAGGCAGGGCGCTCACAGATGAGCGATGCCACCCTATCTCCTTCATCTGAATCAAATACAGTAAACAAAATCTAGGCATCACATCATAACATGAGATCCCACAAATAAGTTCAATTATCATAAGAAAATAAGCATAATTGTCTACCACACCCAACACATGGCAGAAAAGTTATCAAACAGAGTATCAAATATGCATCAGAACATAACCAAAAATCACACTGAAGAAAAACACACACACCAAAGTAGTATCAGAGTATCAAAACATGAGAGGCACTACACAAAGTGAGTTTCATTTGTCGGTGTGTGAATAAGGTTTACCCATTGTTCTGATTTGAAGTATTTGTATGATGCGAGTTTGGATGAAGTATTTGATGAATCTTAAGTAGTTTGAGTATTATTTTAGATTGTGTTCAAGAGAATTTTGTTGTCTGGAAGTTTCATATTGATTTAAGGAAGTGTGTACTTAATGCTTAATGTGTTTTCACGGGTAACAGCTAACCTTGTGTCTACACTACATTCAAAAATGTTCAAGTGTTAATGGAAGCATAGCATGGCATGTGAGATTTAATTTTGGGTCTTAGTTAAGTGTTGTTTTGGTCCCCTTTCATTCCTATCCACCGCGGGAATGTTTAGGTGCTGACCTAATTTGAAATTGTAAGCATAATAGATAGATTATCGACCTTGAAGAAGGTGTTTAAGGTTGAGGTTGATATAAATAAGAGTGGAGTTGTTGTGAGATGCAAGAAAGAATCAAGTGAGAAGAAAGATAGATGCGATATCAATGTGAGAGATGTGAGTGATGCAAAAAATTTCAAAGTAGTACGAATTTTAAGTGTTTGGATTCCTAAAGGTAGTGAGCTAAAGGTGCTTGAAATATTTCATGCAAAACTACAAAAATGTTGGAGAATTTGTGGTGGATTCCTTGTTGCATTGAGAAAGTGTTTTCTGTGTAACTTTCCTCTTTTATCTTCTTGTATTTCTTTATGTGGCAGTGAGCCACGGCTATGAGCCTTTTTGGACAGTGTGTCCTATTTTGGCATTAAGCCCTTGTATTATTTTTGAAATTACTTATATTGTGAGCTAATCC